>CM019072.1:86219749-86612949 GCA_009667805.1 Leptobrachium leishanense | reverse complement strand
TATATATTAATCTATATATCACTCACCATGTCTGAAAGAACAAAAAAGGACAGGCAGACGCTCTCAGCCACAGATAAGAGGGCAAGCAGCCCCTGTGTCGGGAGGCTGTGTCTCTGGTCGTGGTGGACGTGGTGCATCCTCTGCAGGGGCACGCTTGTCCTTTCTAACTGGTGCTGGCCGTCTTAAGCAGCAGCAACATACAGTGGACTTGGTGGATTGGCTAACAGGCCATCCTCATCCTCCGAGTCCTCTGCCAGCCAGGCTTCTAGTGCTTTACAGTCCACCTCAGCTGCCAAAGCATCTAATGCAGCCTCCATGTCCACAGCTACTCCTGCCGTAGCCTCGCTATCACACACGGAGGAGTCAGCTGAATTGTTTGACTACAATGAGAGTGACATGCTGCTTGAGGATGCGCAAAGTACAGTGCTCTGATTCAATCTCTGAGGTTGAGCAAGGGAGTATAATCAACTAGAGGAAGGGGGTGCCAGTGATGACACACAAATAACTGGCACTCATGTTGCCCAGCAGCTGCAGCATACTGCCAAGTTGGCTCCAGTGACGAGGAGATAGGGGGTGAAGATGACATTGATGATGATGAGGTCACTGACTCCACCTGGGTGCCAGATCAAACTGAGGAATCAAGTGAGGAGGAGGGGGAGGAGGAGGAGGCACAGCAAACACGAGGCACAACATCCTCTGTGACCAACCGTAGCACTAGCCAGTCCAAGGCATCACATGTCAGAGCTGCTCCGGTGCAGAGCGCTGTTGTCTCAAAGAACACATGCAGGAACTCTGCTGTCTGGGAGTTCTTTAAGAAATCTGCAGCAGACCCCACCGTTGCTATTTGTAATCTATGTCAGAGGAGCCTGAAGCGTGGGATAAACACTGGACGCTTGGGTACCACGTGCTTGAGGCGACATATGAACAAGTGCCACACATCCCGTTGGGGCAAAACTTTGCGTAGGTCCTCCTCCTCCTCATCTGTCTCTACCCACACTGTATGTCCTGCCATGCAATTGCCTACAACCTCCACCAACAGGGATGATGCTACAGTAATGGATGTACCAGCAGGTCCTTCCTCACAATGTGACATCATCCCAGTAGCTGAAGATTTACGCAGTCAGATTATGTTGCCGCAGCTGCTGCAGCGAAAGAAAAAATATAGTCCCAACCATCCCCAAGCACAGCGTCTAAATGCCAGCTTAGCAAAATCACTCGCATTGCAGCTGCTGCCTTTCCAGCTGGTGGACTCTGCTCCCTTCCATGAATTTGCTGAATGCGCTGTACCACAGTGGCAGGTTCCAAAACGCCATTACTTTTCACGCAAGGCCATTCCAGCACTATACCAGCACGTGGAAGACAATGTTATCGAGTCATTGGGAGCAGCAAGGTGCATGTCACTTTAGACACGTGGTCCAGCAAGCATGGACAGGGTCGTTACATTTCCTTCACGGCACACTGGGTAACTCTGATTGCAGCTGGGAGGGATCCAAGACGGGGCTCTGTGCTGGAGCTTGTTCATCCACCACGCCTCCAGAAAGCTGCTTGTATGAGGTTTGTCTGCTCAACCACCACCACCTCTTCCTCCTCCTCCTCCTCCTTCTCTGTCTCTGGCGAAGTGGCAGTTAAACCCACACCTGACAGGGTCTATGCAATGGCTCAAGCAAAAAGATGCCATACTGTGCTTGAGCTGGTTTGTTTAGGGGACAGGAGCCACACCGGGTCAGAAATTTTGTCAGCTCTGCAGGGGCAGGTGCAGAGATGGTTTACACCACGCCAGCTTGAGCTGGGAATGATCGTCTGCGATAATGGCAGCAACCTTCTCTCCACCTACGCAAGGGTAAATTGACGCATGTACCATGCCTAGCACACGTCCTAAATCTGGTGGTACAGCGTTTCCTAACCAAGTACCCAGGGCTGCCAGAGCTTCTCATCCAGGCCAGAAAAGTCTGCAGCCACTTCAGACGGTCATTCCCAGCAAGCGTTCGCCTGGCAGAAATTCAAAGAGAATTCCACCTTCCCACAAACCGTCTGATCTGTGACATGCCCACCAGGTGGAACTCGACATTAGCAATGCTGCAGCATCTGCACAAGCAGCAGAGGGCCATCAACGAGTACCTGTGTGAGTATGGCACAAGGACAGGTTCAGGTCAACTTGGTTTTTTCCCCCCCCGCAGTGGCTGATGATCAAGGATGCATGCACTGTACTGTCACCATTTGAGGAGGCAACGAGGATGGCGAGCAGGGACAGTGCATGCATCAGTAAGAGACAAATGCACGATCTCCACCGGAAGGGAGTCCAGACTTAGAAGACCTCATGATATCACCACCGAGGGGACGCCGCAAATCCCATAGACAAGTTGAAGCAGAAAAAGGTGGGATCTTCAAACGAGGAAAGACATTTATTCGGGTACAGCAGACCTCAAAACAATATCATGTGACGTTTCGACCCGCAGATCTTAATCATACATGTGCACACTTATCAAAAACCCTTTTACTTATACTGCCTTAATTGCCTGCATGCTTATGCAATTAACAGGGAAGTCAACTATTGGTTGGCATATGCTATAAACCACCTAATATAGATAATGATGAGGAAGAACAACTGTTAGAGCAAATTAGGAAGGCTGCAGATCATGGTAGCACTTTAATTATTGGAGATTTTAATTGCCCGGACATTAATTGGGATAGTGGGACTAGTAATTCAGCAAAGGGAATCTGGTTTCTGAATATTTTAAATGATACCTTCATGTAACAACTGGTAGAAACACCAACTAGAGAGGATAACTGTCTGGACCTGGTTATAACAAATAATGTGGATCTTTTCTCAAATATTAATGTAAAGGAACAGTTGGGAAACAGTGACCATAATATGGTGACTTTTGAAATAAACTCAAAAAAACACATTCATAGGGGGCATGCTAAAACATATAATTTTAAAAAGGCCAACTTTATTAAAATAAAGGAAGCTCTCAATGTCATTGACTGGCAGAAACTCTTTCACGGGAAAAACACTGAGGATAAGTGGAATATCTTTAAACTAACACTAGAAAAGTACACGTCACAATATATTCCACTGGTTAATAAATATAAAAGAAACAGACTGAAACCAATGTGGCTTAGTAGGAAGGTAACTAAGGAAATGAAAAATAAAAAGAAGGCATTTAAAGCTTTTAAATCTGATAAATCTGAGGCATCCTATAAAGCATATAGGGCAGCCAATAAAGCATGTAAAAATGCGATTAGATGGGCTAAACTAGAAAATGAAAAAGAAATAGCCAAAGAGAGCAAGACCAACCCTAAAGATTCTTTAGGTACATAAATTCTAAAAACCCAAGAGTGAAAATGTAGGTTCACTAAAATCTGAGTCAGGGTTATTGTTAACTGAAGATCAGGATAAGGCAGAAATTTTTGAATGATTATTTTTCTTCAGTATTTATCAAAGAGAAACCTATAACAGGAGACATGCAATTCATTAATAAAAACTTACTAATACAAAGTGACTGGTTGACTCAGGACAAGGTTTTTCAGAAATTAAACAATGTGAATGTGAATAAAGCCCCAGGGCCAGATGGAATTCACCCACGAGTACTGAGAGAGCTATGTGTTGAAATATGTAAACCTCTGTTCTTAATCTTTCAAGATTCTTTTCTTTCAGGAATAGTACCAGAGGATTGGAGAAAAGCTGACGTGGTCCCTATATTTAAGAAAGGTTTAAAATTTGTGCCTGGGAATTATAGACCTGTGAGCTTAACATCTGTGGCTGGGAAAGTATTGAGGGGTTACTAAGGGATAATATTCAGGAATTTATTGGGAGGTATAATGTTATTGGCAAAAATCAGCATGGTTTCATGAAACACAGATCATGTCAGACTAACCTAATTACGTTCTATGAGGAAGTAAGTAGAAGTATAGATCAGGGGGTCGCAGTGGATGTGATTTACTTAGATTTTGCCAAAGCTTTCGACACAGTTCCACACAAAAGGTTACTATTTAAATTAAGAAAAATTGGTCTAGATGAAAATACTTGTTCTTGGATAGAAAACTGGCTAAAAGATAGGGTACAGAGAGTGGTCATAAATGGTACATTTTCAAGATGGACACCAGTGGTAAGCGGTGTCCCTCAGGGGTCTGTTATAGGACCAATACTATTCAATTTATTTATAAATGACCTTGAGATAGGCATTGAAAGTCATGTATCAGTGTTTGCAGATGACACAAAACTAGGAAAAGTAATACAATGTGAGCAGGATGTTACTTCGCTGCAGAGGGATTTAGATAGATTGGGGGACTGGGCACTTAAATGGCAGATGAAATTTAATCTAGATAAATGCAAAGTTATGCACTTTGGAGTGAAGAACACACAAGCAATTTATACCCTAAATGGTACGGAGTTAGGGAAATCCAAGCAGGAGAAGGATTTGGGAATAATCATAGACTTCAAACTAAGTAACAATGTGCAATGTCAAACAGCAGCCGCCAAGGCCAGCAAAGTATTGGCATGCATTAAAAGGGAGTTCACTCACGGGATGAAAACATAATTTTGCCTCTGTATAAATCAATGGTCAGGCCGCACACCTTGAATATGCCGTGCAATTTTGGGCACCTGTCTTAAAAAAAGATATTATAGCGTAGAAAAAGTGCAGAGACGGGCAACTAAATTAATAAGGGGAATGGAAGGGTTAAGTTATGAGGAAAGACTAACAAGCTTAAACCTGTTTAGTTTAGAGAAACAGCGCCTTAGAGGGGATCTGATAACCTTATATAAATATATACGGGGCCATTATCAACCATTGTCTGATAACCTATTCATTAACAGGACTATACATAGGACAAGGGGTCATCCATTTAGACTGGAAGAAAGAAAATTTAGCTTAAAGCATAGGAAGGGTTATTTTACGGTGAGAACAATAAAGCTGTGGAATTCTCTGCCTGTTGAGGTGGTTGGGTCAGAGTCTGTACAGACTTTTAAAAAACGACTGGATGACTTCCTGCAGACACAGAATATTAAGGGTTATAATATTTAATATGTGGGTAAAAGCTTCTTGATCCAAGGAGAAATCTGACTGTCATTCTGGGGTCAAGAAGGAATTTTTTCCCAGTATGTTGCATATTGGCGAGCATTTCAGACTGGGTTTTTTGCCTTCTTTTGGATCAACAGCAGTAGGTTATGTGGGAGAGGCTGAACCCGATGGACGCATGTCTTTTTTCAGCCTATATAACTATGTAACTATGTAACTATGTAACCAATTAATATAATCAAGGCATTTAATTGTGTTACAAATATGCAGCCCAAGAATATTGGGGGAACAAGAAGGCCTAGTATAAATAAGCAAATGAAAAAAAAGAAAAGAAAAGAAGAGAAGAAAAAAAAAAGAGAAAAGAAAAAGGGTTTAAAGTTAAAAGAAAATTGGAGGGGTGTCCAAGAAAAACATACCATAAGTAAATAATCAGTATCTGCGATGTATGCATTCTAACTTTTTTGGTATTCTACATATGTAATCGTATAACATATATGCATTTGCATCATAATTGATACATTACATCACTGGTACATGGTAAGATGTATACATTATATACAATCCTATCATTAATATATAAGGTGTTTTATGTTGAAAGTATAATATTATATAGTTTATACAGTCTATCATGATAAAAGCTTATTGCCCGACGACCATCACGTGAGAACCCCACAATGTGGGGGATACGTGTTGCTATCAGGGGAAATGAGGAAGAGAGGGATACAGACTAAATAGAATTCAAAAACATATATTTAGATCGAATTCTCTGTTAAGACCCTTTGGCCACAGAGTATCGAGTTTATGTATCCACTTTTTTTGTTTGCGTTTTAACAGACAAGTCCTATCACCACCACGTCTAAGTGGTGGTACTTGGTCAATGACTTGGAAACGTAGTTGTGCTACATTGTGAGAGCAATGATGAAAATGCTCTGCAACAGGTAACTCTAGCCGCATGGTGCGGATCGTAGACTTATGTTTACTGATTCTATCTTTCACCTTCGTGGTCGTTTCGCCTACGTACAAAAGGCCACATGGACATTTTAAAACATAAATTAAAAATGAGGAATCGCAGGTGAAGAAACCCTTTCACCTGTCTGTGGATGTAATAAGGAATCACCCTTGATCACTGCATTGCACGAGGCACAATGTAAACAAGGGAAGGTCCCATGTTTCCTCGGTGCTAGAGTAACTTGTTGATGCTTCCTCAGAGATCCCACATCAGCTTTGACGAGGGAATCCCTCAAGTTTCTATTTCTTTTATGAACAAACATAGGTGCAAACTGAAAAGATGGAATCCCACCATAGGCTTTTTAAGAATCTGCCAGTGTTTACGTACAATCTGATTGATGGATCTACTAGCCTCATTGAATTTAGTTATGAATGGAATGCGAGACTCTTTATGTATTTTACTCTTTGATTGGGAAATGATGGTAGTGCGATCCAAAGTTTTGGATCGCATATATTCTTCTTGTAGAAGGATTTTAGGATAACCTCTGTCAGCGCGGAAAGAAGGCAGAATCCGGGAAGAACAAAAAAGACTTACCACCCAAGGATGTACAACCAGCGCCGTTAGTGATAAACATATCAGACCATATACTTACAGACATTGAATATAAGGTACTGTCCAAGGGTCTTTCATTCTGTCCTTCTGTTCCTATTGACCTCTTTGCTCTACGTGTGGATCTAGAGAATTTTTTTTGTAATGTGAAATTAAAAGTGTTCTTTCATGGGAGAGTAGAATCCATTGATATACATACTTCTAATGCTTCTGATATTTCATTCCACGCCAAAGAACTTAAACTTTGGACTAAAAGTGATTTTTCTCCACCTACGACCCCTCCCATAGAAACGTTTATTCAGTTTGTGAAGCAGGACATTGATCACCTGCTAGATGTCTTTGTAGATGGTAAACATCCTAATTTCTCTAAACTTGAACGACAGGCGCTAAAAGATCTAAGAGAGAATGAGTCTTACTCTTAAACCCGCTGATAAGGGGGGAGCGTTGGTTATTATGAACCATGTGGATTATGTTAAGGAGGTCAATAGGCAGCTTAATGATACTGACACATATAGCGTTAGTCATTTGGGTGAGGTCACACAATTGGGGAAATTAATTGATACAGTTATTTCAGAGGCTTTAATACAAAACATCATAGACGAGGATTTATACAAATATCTTAAAAAAGAGCCTGCTATTCTGCCGGAGTTCTATGTATTGCCCAAAATACATAAAAGTCTGGAGAACCCACCAGGGAGGCCTATTGTGGCTAGCACGGATTCCGTGCTTCAGCCCATATCGGTCTTCCTGGATAGGGTTCTCCAGCCTTTAGTCATCAAGACTCAGTCCTTTTTATGGCACAGTAAGGATGTGCTGAGATGCATAGCGGAACTTTCATTTACAGGTCCCGTTATTTTATTTACGTGGGATGTCACAAGTCTATATACCTCTATTCCCAATATAGAGGGTATGACAGCTATTCATGACACACTACTTAAATATTAATTTCCAGAAGAACACATTTCTTTTCTGATGAAGCTAGTGGAGATAGTGCTCCATAATAATATATTCTTGTTTGGTGATATGGTGTACAAACAATGCAGAGGTATGACCATGGGATCAAATATGGCTCCAGCCTACGCCAACCTATACATGGATGCATTTGAAAATCAATTCATCTATCCACATCAATCTTTTATTAACTTTGTACACACATGGTGGAGATACATCGACGATGTCTTTGGTATTTGGACTGGGACTGAAACTGACTTAACAACTTTTCTGACAGAGATGAATGCAGTCAATGCTCATATTAAATTTACTATGATCTCTAATCCACTCGAGATCAATTTTCTAGATCTTACTCTGAGAGTCGAGGGAACACATCTGATTAGTGACTTGTTTGTAACGCCAACAGATAGAAACAGCCTTCTTCACTATAGCAGCTTTCACCCAGAGAGTACACTTAAATCATTACCCCGTAGTCAGTTTACCAAAGTAATAAGAAATGTCTCTAATCCAGACACTCGCGATGATAAACTTCAACAAATGACAAATAAATTCACTGACAGAGGTTATCCTAAAATCCTTCTACAAGAAGAATATATGCGATCCAAAACTTTGGATCGCACTACCATCATTTCCCAATCAAAGAGTAAAAAACATAAAGAGTCTCGCATTCCATTCATAACTAAATTCAATGAGGCTAGTAGATCCATCAATCAGATTGTACGTAAACACTGGCAGATTCTTCAAAAAGCCTATGGTGGGATTCCATCTTTTCAGTTTGCACCTATGTTTGCTCATAAAAGAAATAGAAACTTGAGGGATTCCCTCGTCAAAGCTGATGTGGGATCTCTGAGGAAGCATCAACAAGTTACTCTAGCACCGAGGAAACATGGGACCTTCCTTGTTTACATTGTGCCTCGTGCAATGCAGTGATCAAGGGTGATTCCTTATTACATCCACAGACAGGTGAAAGAATACCTATTCAGGGTTTCTTCACCTGCGATTCCTCATTTGTAATTTATGTTTTAAAATGTCCATGTGGCCTTTTGTACGTAGGCGAAACGACCACGAAGGTGAAAGATAGAATCAGTAAACATAAGTCTACGATCCGCACCATGCGGCTAGAGTTACCTGTTGCAGAGCATTTTCATCATTGCTCTCACAATGTAGCACAACTACGTTTCCAAGTCATTGACCAAGTCCCACCACTTAGACATGGTGGTGATAGGACTCGTCTGTTAAAACGCAAAGAAAAAAAGTGGATACATAAACTCGATACTCTGTGGCCAAAGGGTCTTAACAGAGAATTCGATCTAAATATATGTTTTTGAATTCTATTTTAGTCTGTATCCCTCTCTTCCTCATTTCCCCTGATAGCAACACGTATCCCCCACATTGTGGGGGTTCTCACGTGATGGTCGTCGGGCAATAAGCTTTATCATGATAGACTGTATAAACTATATAATATTATACTTTCAACATAAAACACCTTATATTATTAATGATAGGATTTGTATATATGTATACATGCCTTACCATGTACCAGTGATGTAATGGTATCAATTATGATGCAGATGCATATATGTTATACGATATACATCTGTAGAATACCAAAAAAGTTAGAATGCATACATTCGCAGATACTGATTATTTACTTATTGGTATGTTTTTCTTGGACACCCCTCCAATTTTCTTTTAACTTTTTAAACCCTTTTTCTTTTCTCTTTTTTTTTTCTTCTCTTCTTTCTTTCTTTTTTTTCATTTGCTTATTTATACTAGGCCTTCTTGTTCCCCCAATATTCTTGGGGCTGCATATTTGTAACACAATTTAAATGCCTGATTATATAATTGGTTAATTGCATAAGCATGCAGGCAATTAAGGCAGTATAAGTAAAAGGGTTTTTGATAAGTGTACACATGTATGAGTAAGACCTGCGGGTCAAAACGTCACATGATATTGTTTTGAGGTCTGCTGTACCCGAATAAATGTCTTTCCTCGTTTGAAGATCCCACCTTTTTCTGCTTCTAAGTGCATGCATCAGTGACACAATTCCTTTAGTGTTCCTGCTGGAGCACACTCTGCGGGGAATTATAGATGTGGCTCTAGAGGCAGAGCAGCGGGAGGAAGAGGAGGCCTTCCCTAGCTCTCAAGGCCCCAGTCTTTCCGCAGACAGCATTCCAGCGGGTCCTACTCAGATCAGACAGGAGGAGGATGAGGAGGAGGAGGACTATTTAAGTAGTGGGGGCATTGAAGGTGGGGATTCCTCAAGGCAGGGTTTTGTGTGCCCAGAAACAGAAGGCTTGTGCGTGGCTGGGAGGAGGAAGTGCACGATACGGTCATCCTCATTGACCAGGAAGACTTGGCAACTAATGCCACCTCCAGCCTACGCTGCATGGGCTCCCTAATGATGCAAAGCCTGCTAAAGGACCCCAGGATTCGTGCTATCAAGGAGAGGGATCATTACTGGTTGGCAACCCTTCTTGATCCACGATACAAGGGGAAAGTTGCAGAGCTTATCCTGCCCGCACAGAGGGAGCACAGGATGACAAAACTTGAGGACGCTCTAAAGCGAAACTTGTGTAACACCTTTCCAGGCACTGTTAGATTACCAAGTGCTGACACACGTGCTTCTGAGGCTGCAGGTGATCAGAGGAATAGTGGTGAAGGCCAGGGCCGCTTGACTGATGCATTTTTAAAATTTTTTAGTCCTCGACGCCCAGGGACGTCAAATGTAGGCACCCATTGCCAGCGTCTTCACCATATGGTGCAGGACTACCTAGGGGCAAGGGCAGACCTGGATACCTTTCCAGCAGATGATCCACTGGCTTACTGGGTGTTGAGATTGGATCACTGGCCAGAACTTAGCCATTATACTATGCAGCTACTAGGTTGCCCTTCATCTAGCGTGCTTTCCGAAAGGACGTTCAGTGCCGCTGGAGGTTTTGTCACAGACAAAAGAGTGCATCTGTCCACCGACTCTGTAGACCGGCTGACATTTATAAAAATGAATCAGTCCTGGACCAGCAGCTATCAATCCCCTGATGCTGAAGTAATGGAATAGATAGGGGATGTCCTCTTCTGCATTCACATAACCTCCAGCACTGAACTCTTCCACAATACCACAAAAGGGTTACGGTGTGAAGGCACTTGCTGCCATGAAAGGCACAATATCTGGCTGCACTGACGCCCATTAAAAAAAACAAAAAACTTTTCAATAATATAGGACCACATGATCCACCCCTGCACTCTTCCACAATACCACAGATGGTTTACTGTATGATGATACTTGCTGGCCTGGCACCAAAGGCACAATATCTGGGTGCACTGACGCCCATTACCATATCAAAAACTTTTCAATAAAGGACCACATGGCCGACCCCTGCACTCTTCCACAATACCACAGAGGGGTTACTGTATGATGATACGTGATGGCCTGGCATTAAAGGCACAATATCTGGGTGCACTGACGCCCATTACCAGATAAAAAAAAACACTTTTCAATATAGGACCACATGGTCCACCCCTGCACTCTTCCGCAATACCACAGAGGGGTTGCTGTATGATGATACTTGCTGGCCTGGCACCAAAGGCACAATATCTGGGTGCACTGACGCCTTAACCAGATGCATATCTTTTCAATATAGGACCACATGGTCCACCCCTGCACTCTTCCACAATACCACAGAGGGGTTACTGTATGATGATACTTGCTGGCCTGGCACCAAAGGCACAATATCTGGGTGCACTGACGCCCATTACCAGATCAAAAACTTTTCAATAAAGGCCACATGGTCCACCCCTGCACTCTTCCACAATACCACAGAGGGGTTACTGTATGATGATACTTGATGGCCTGGCATTAAAGGCACAATATCTGGGTGCACTGACGCCCATTAACAGATAAAAAAAAACACTTTTCAATATAGGACCGCATGGTCCACCCCTGCACTCTTCCACAATACCACAGAGGGGTTACTGTATGATAGTACTTGCATGCCTGGCACTAAAGGCACAATATCTGGGTGCACTGCCATTGACGCCTGTATCAGATTCATATCCTCAGAGGGGTTACGGTGTGACGGCACTGTTGCCGACGCTAAAAGCCCAATTTTAAAGCACCTATTGTTACTTTCATCCAAAGCCTGCATATGTTTCACAATAATTTAGCCCAAAAAAACACTAAACTTTTTCTGCGCGTCCTAAAATGTCTTTTCATACAGGCTGCCGCCCCAAGCAGTTGTTTATGGATAGATTAAAGGAAAAGCATTTACCGTCATATGAAACGTCATTTATTTGTTTTTAAGTGTTTCTATACATCCTAGAAATCCGCCACTTCACGGGCAGGTTATGGGGACCTGCTAGGCACGATATTTGAAGGAATTTTTCGTTTTTATTTTTAACCCTTATTTCATGGAAAACTCATTGTCCCTTTAAAAACATTTTTTTTAAAACTTTTTGTCCATGTTTCCTGTCCCCCAGGGCACTACCCGGACCCCCATACACCTTTTATGGCAAATATATAGCATATATGCCCTCTTGGAGGGCACGCTAAAAAAAACGAATTTTCAGCCCCATTGACTTGCATGGGGGTTCGGGTTTGGGTTCGGGTTCGGTCCCGAACAAATGGGAAGTTCGGGTTTGGGCTCGAACCGAACTCGGGGAGTGTTCGGCTCATCCCTAGTGGTGGCACACTGCACATTCCTCTGGCCGCCAGTGCGCATGTGTGACCATTACCAGCAGAGGGAGAGAAGCAGGAGGGTCCCAGCAGTCAGCAGCCCATTGGTCTTTTAACAGACTGACGACATCACCTTGTGCCAGATGTCTGCCAGGTCATCTGACTGATCAGGAAGCCGGCTCAAGGCCACAGAAGCCTTACATTTAACAACCGGTAGCCCCTGCATGCCGAGCCGTGGCCACAACATGGCAGCCGTACACCTGAGGCCTGGGAGGTTGTTCTGATTATATTTTTAATTAATTTACCCCGCATTTTGCCACCCCTGATGGGGGCCGCCTGGAGCGCACGCTCCACCCTGCTCCATGGACGGGTCGGCCCTGAAGAGAGGGTTGAGGAGAGGAGATATGTGTGTGTGTGTATATGCAGGGAAGGTGAGTGTGTATAAATATATGTATATGTGTATATATATATATATATATATATATATATATATATATATATATACAGTATATATATTTATATATGTGTATGTACAGTCAGGTCCAGAAATATTGGGCCATCGACACAATTCTAACATCTTTGGCTCTATACACCACCACAATGGAGTTGGAATAAAACAAACACAATGTGCTTTAACTGCAGACTGTCAGCTTTAATTTGAGGGTATGTACATCCAACTCAGGTGAACAGTGTAGGACTTACAGCAGTTTGCAGATGTGCCTCCCACTTGTTAAGGGACCAAAAGTAATGGGACAATTGGCTTCTCAGCTGTTCCATGGCCAGGTGTGTGATATTCCCTCATTACCCCAATTACAATGTGCAGATAAAAGTCCCAGAGTTCATTTCAAGTGTGTTATTTGCATCTGGAATCTGTTGCTGTCAACTCTCAAGAGGAGATCCAAAGAGCTGTCACTATCAGTGAAACAAGCCATCATTAGGCTGAAGAAACAAAACAAACCCATCAGAGAGATAGCAAGAACATTAGGCGTGGCCAAAACAACTGTTTGGAACATTCTCAAAGAGAAGGTATGCACCGGTGAGCTCAGCAACACCAAAAGACCCGGGAGACCACGGAAAACAACTTTGGTGGATGACCGAAGAATTCTTTCCCTGGTGAAGAAAACACCCTTCACAACAGTTGGCCAGATCAAGAACACTCTCCAGGAAGTAGGTGTATGTGTATCAAAGTCAACAATCAAGAGAAGACTTCACCAGAGTGAATACAGAGGGTTCACCACAAAATGTAAACCATTGGTGAGCTTTAAAAACAGGAAGGCCAGATTAGAGTTTGCCAAACAACACCTAACAAAGTCTTCACAGTTCTGGAACAAGATCCTATGGACAGATGAGACCAAGATCAACTTGTACCAGAGTGATGGGAAGAGAAGAGTATGGAGAAGGAAAGGAACTGCTCATGATCCTAAGCATACCACCTCATCAGTGAAACATGGTGGTGGTAGTGTCATGGCGTGGACATGTATGGCTGCCAATGGAACTGGTTCTCTTGTATTTATTGATGATGTGACTGCTGACAAAAGCAGCAGGATGAATTCTGAAGTGTTTCGGGCAATATTATCTGCTCACATTCAGCCAAATGCTGCAGAACGTATTGGACGGCGCTTCACAGTACAGATGGACAATGACCCAAAGCATACTGCAAAAGCAACCAAAGAGTTTTTGAAGGGACAGAAGTGGAATGTTATGCAATGGCCAAGTCAATCAGCTGACCCGAATCCCATTGAGCATGCATTCCACTTGCTGAAGACAAAACTGAAGGGAAAATGCCCCAAGAACAAGCAGGAACTGAAGACAGTTGCAGTAGAGGCCTGGCAGAGCATCACCAGGGTTGAAACCCAGCACCTGGTGATGTCTATGCGTTCCAGACTTCAGGCTGTGATTGACTGCAAAGGATTTGCAACCAAGTATTAAGACGGCAAAGTTTGATTTATGATTATTATTCTGTCCCATTACTTTTGGTCCCTTAACAAGTGGGAGGCACATCTGCAAACTGCTGTAAATCCTACACCATTCACCTGAGTTGGATGTACATACCCTCAAATTAAAGCTGACAGTCTGCAGTTAAAGCACATTGTGTTTGTTTCATTCCAACTCCATTGTGGTGGTATATAGAGCCAAAGATGTTAGAATTGTGTCGATGTCCCAATATTTCTGAACCTGACTGTATTTATGTGTGTGTGTGTGGGGAGGGGGCTGGTGTGTGTGTATACTGTATGTGTATATATATATATATATATATATATATATATATTTGGAGTGGGGAGCCTGGTGTGTGTGCCAGTATCTGTGTGTGTGTGTGTGTGTGGGGGGGGGGGATTCATGGTTTGTGTATACAGAGATGGCCTTAAAAAAACACTTCCTTTAGTGCCTTGATCCTGGGTGTGGTGCATTGAATGGCATTAACAGACTAGAAAATGCAACTCAGATCAGACACTTTTATCTTTATTCTTCTGTTAGACTTGCATCATGTTTCGCAGCCTCTGTATTGCTACGCTTTATTTTATGACTGTTCCCTTCATGACATTGTCAAAAGGGCAGAATTTGGATGCCATTAAAATTCTGCCCCCCCCCGGAACAATTTCTGCGGACGCCCATGGACACCATTCTATGGCCATTGCTACAGAGTGAGGAGCTAGTGATGAAAGATACTGTGGGAGCAGTTTACAACACAAATGTTTACAAAATGGGTGCACCCATAAAATTTTCTTAACTTAGAATACAAGATTAAAACAAAGCACATGTAAATTATCAGCAACATAAAATAATCAAAATAAGGACATTTCAGTTTTGGTACTAGCGCCCGTTCAAGGCCTGCGTCAGATGAATGCAGTTATCACGTCCGTGTTGCCGCACAGTTTAACGTCCGTCGCTGCATAAAATCATGATCAATAGAGACCCACACACGAAGTATGTGCGCAACAATCTGCGCACGCACAACGCACGTGGCAAACGGACGCAAGTTAGGCAAGAGCGTAAAACCGCTACCACGGACGCGCAGAGTGCGCCACGTCCGGGTAGCATTCTGTGTGAGTAACGAGGAGATGTCAGACGCAGCGCATTTGCGACGTCCAGCACCTTGACGCACAAAATGACTTTTCATATCCTTTTCACATTTTTTTCATTGTTCATATTAATTTTATTTCCCATAGTTCCCTTTTTTTTTTCTACGTCTGTCAAAAAAACATGGACTTACTGGATACTGTGTCTATAGTATCTTCCGTCAGCACGTCTGTCCGTTATGCACACCCGCAGAGTGCGCTCAGACTGCGTTCATCTGACATTAGCCTAACTCTGTCCCATTTCGGAAAAGACTTTCGAGGGCGAGATGGTGGTGGAGCTGTCATCAGGCCTTATTCTGTCATGAGAAAAAAAAAAATTCTGGGTTTGGCATCACGTACAGCTCCCAATTTCTCCAGACCAGGTATTTAGAGGGGAATTTCCAAAAATACAAACAACAATATTGTGTTTGCGCAGAGACTTTGTGATATTGACAAATTCTCTCCTTTTGGCCATGGCAGATGCTGTGAGATCTAGGTAGAAAAATCAGCATAAGAAGGCTGCAAAGAGGGGGAGGCCATATTCACTGCCTTTTCATCGTGTAAAAGAGGAGACACAGTACACATCCAGAATGAACATACTTGAAAACGAGAGAAATCTCAATGTATCCTTCCTGGTAAAATCCTTTATAAAATAAATAAAACATTCATCTGCTCCTGAGGAAGACCTTGTGTGGTAGAAACGCATTGAGCTGCTTTTTTTTATCCTGTTGTCTCCAGTACTGCTATGCTGTTTTAACTACTCTGAAGAGTAAGTCAAATAAATTTTTATTATATACAATTTAATGCTTGGTGCCATCCTTGTTTATTATTTATTCCGAGATAGTGTACCATCGGATGGATGTGATACCAATTCAACTTCGTTTGGGCATCTGCTGCATGGCAATCCTTGGAGGAGGATGGGCTGATTTACATCTACCTTTGTGAGTTGCCAAGTGTATTCTGCGTACACCCAGTTTGTGGGATATTACCCTATATATTTTTTCTTCTATTTTTAGATTTATATCCCTTTTTTTGAAGCCTAACTTACAGTAAGTAGCTGCAACATCTGACCAGCCACTTGACTGGAATAACGTCTTGACCTGTTAATATAGTGGCTGCAACCTCATGCATTAACGGCTAGATCTGTACCGGCTCAGCTGCAATAGGGCCCCAGATTTTTAGAATCAGTATTTTTTTCTTTTGACCTCTTAAATGATTATGGTGTTCCTGGGAATTATGTGTTTTTTATGAGTACCCAGATAATGTCCAATAAGCTGCCACAGGAGTTGAGTGGGAACTGAAATCAACGTGGATTAGCACTTGAACTGTTAGTACTTGTAAGTGGAGGAGCAAGAGTTAACATAAACTATCAAATACTAATGACATAATTGGCATAAAGGCTCTGATGTTTAAGAACAACAAATAGCTTGTCCTGAGACTCTATATAAACTGATTTCTGAGGGCATATTAACATTTTTCATTTTTATTTCTGGAGGTATTAAAAGCTACAGTTATTGCTCCATCATATTTGAATTTAGGTACTTTTCTTGAAGTAATGCAGAGTTATTCACTAGGGCTCTTGAGACAGAAAAGTTAAGGAGGGAATTGCAAATTTTATGCCAAAATAGCAGAAATGGAAACATTCATCAACAGAGCTATTTTGGTATATACATTTGCAATTCCCGTTTTATTTCCTCACAATTTCCAGCTTAGTGAATTGCTTGATGGTTTGTCTTCTTCCATGTTTAAATCTATAATATCAATGATTTATGGTGAATGTTTTAGATTTTGCAATAAACAAAATACATATGACATTGTATGTAATTAATATACCATTTAAGATATTGCAAGGTTTGACATTCATAAAGACTTAAAATTCTGTCTAGCCTGTGTTTAGTCTGGAGATAGGTAAAAACGTATTTTTTTATTTTCTTTTGGGCCAGCCATATTCACTTAACAAAGCAAACACTGTAGAGACTAACCCTCTTAGTCCATCAATGCTAAGAATAACATTGTAAGAAAGATGCAGACTACTAAACAAAGCCTCCCACCTCCTATTCTGGTGTCATATATTTGGCTTGTGTATGCTGTTGCTGTGATGTCACTAACATCAAGGGACGCATTTACTAAATTAAAAATAAATATAAAGTTACATGCACATACAGTATTTCTCTTTGTACGCTACACTTTTTATTTGTAGGTTGCATTTTGTTTTATTTTATAATGCCAATAAACTGATTAAAAAAAGTAAAATCAATTTCATTTCTCTTTCTGAAAATGAACATGTACAAAACTAAAGTTTCCAAAGTTTGGTGCCTCACGAACAAATGTTTTTTCTTTTTAACTTCAAATGATTTCTGCTGGCGCAACTGTAGTGCTAAAGGTACATATATTCTTATGTGGACTGTCCGGTAGTTCAGTGCTTCTTCTGTCCGGTAGTTCAGTGCATGCTTGGTTTTTGGCCACTTTTCAGTGCCCAATACCTTTCGATCCCTGGGCTTTCCTTCTGTCCCGCCCTTACCTGCCCTGACTAATGTTGACCAACGCCTGTTTAATAGGATGGATTTAACTGCCAGACGGGATCTAGCTGTGGCTTGGCGTCAGAGTTACCTTCCATCCTGGTGAGATGTGGCTGCAAAGATCACAGATGCATGTCTCATGGATGAGTTAACGGCCAAGGTCAGTGATATGATGAGCGCTTTCCATAAGACATCTTCTCTTTGGGATGAGTCTGTTTCTGTTTAAATACTTCTAGGTCTCTATGCTTCACCCCATGCCTTGCCCCCTTTGGCACCTGATATTTCCTGCTCTTTATGCACCCCTCCGTTGACGTTTGGATTTTGTTATGTTTCTTTTTCTTGTTTTTTTATTATTATTGTCCTCTTGTTTTTATTCCCCTAGATGTATTGGGTCTTGTTTCCTATGTAAAAGGAAAGTGTTTGGTAATGTACCTCTATTACAACGATCTGCTGTCTTACTCACTAGGTTGTGCATTGCCTTCAGAAATTATGGGGCCCCTTTCTGAACCTCACGATGGCCCCCCGGACATAACGTAGCTCCACAGCAATAAAACTCACAGTAATGTGCAGTGTGTATGAGCGTAACACAGAGCTCCACAGCAGTAAAACTCACAGCAATGGGCATTGTATGAGCGTATCACAGAGCTCCTCAGAAATAAAACTCACAGTAATGTGCAGTGTGTATGAGTGTATCACAGTGCTCCACAGCAATAAAACTCACAGTAATTTGTGGTGTGTATGAGCGTATCACAGAGCTTCACAGCAATAAAACTCACTGAACTGTGATGTGTATGATGGCCTTTGGGTTTGGCTGGGCCCTGGGTCTTGGCAGGGACTTGGCTGGGCCCTGGGTCTTGACTGGGGTCTGGCTGGGCCTTGGCTGGGACTGGGGTCTGGCTGGGCTTTGGCTGGGACCTGGGGTCTGGCTGAGCCTTGGCTGGGACCTGGGGTCTGGCTGGGCCTTGGCTGGGCCCTGGTGGGCCTTGGGGTCTGGCTGGGCCTTGGGGTCTGGCTGGGCCTTGGCTGGGACCTGGGGTCTGGCTGAGCCTTGGCTGGAACCTAGGGTTCTGGCTGGGCCTTGGGGTCTGGCTGGGACCTGGGGTCTGGCTGAGTCTTGGCTGGGCCCTGGGGTCTGGCTGGGCCTTGGCTGGGACCTGGGGTCTGGCTGAGCCTTGGCTAGGATCTGGGGTCTGACTGGGCCTTGGCATCTGGCTGGGACCTGGGCCCTGGAGTCTGGCTGGGCCCTGGGGTCTGGCTGGGCCTTGGCTGGGCCCTTGGGTCTGGCTGTGCCTTTGGGTCTGGCTGGGCCCTGGCTTGGCCCTGGGGTCTGGCTGGGCCCTGGCCAGGCCCTGGGGTCTGGGTGGGCCTTGGCTGGGCCCTGGGATCTGGCTGGACCTTGGGGTCTGGCTGGGCCCTGGCTGGGCCTTGGAGTCTGGCTGGGCCCTGGCTGGGCCTTGGGGTCTGGCTGGCCCTGAGGTCTGACTGGGCCTTGGGTCTGGCTGGGCCCTGGGGTCTGGCTGGGCCTGTGGTCTGGCTGGGCCCTGGGGTCTGGCTAGGCCTGTGCTCTGGCTGGGCCCTGGGGTCTGGCTGGTCCTTGGGGTCTGGCTTGGCCTGTGCTCTGGCTGGGCCATCGGGTCTGGTTGGGCCCTGGCAGATTTGATGGCGTCTGGGAGTTTATTCCATAATTGTGGTGCCCTGCAGGAAAATGAGGATTGAGAAACTTTCTTTTTGTATTATGGTACTGCAAGTAAGGTGCTGGTCCTGGATTGGAGGTTATAGGATGAGGGAACTGCTGGGGGAAGCAGTCTATTCAGGAAGGGTGGTAGCTTCCCAGAAAAGCTCTTAAACACCAGGCTGGAAAGGTGAAGGGTGCATTTAGACTCCAGCGATGGCCAGCATACAATAGCCGGCATAAGCATTTGTTGCACAATCTGTTTTTTTACCACGGGGCTCAGGCAGGATTTGTTTCTGTACAGAGCACCTAGTTTGGGGTAAAATTTAGATGAGAGTTTTTCGATGTGGGGGCAAAAGGATAGATTTGGGTCTAACCACATACCTAGATATTTGAGGGAATTGACTGTGGTCAGCATGTCATTTGATTTTGTCCTGACACATAGATGGGGAGTTTGCAATTTATGTAGTTTAGGTACTGTTCCAAATAGCATTGTGACAGTTTTGTCAGTATTTAGAAAAAATTTGTTATCTGTAATCCAATTCTCTACCTCTGGGAATTGTTCTTGCAGCACGGCCTCCAGCTGTGGAAGATTTGGTTTGCTGGTATAGATTACGGTGTCATGTGCATACATGTGTTCAGTTGAGGCTTTGCAGACGTTGGGCAGATCATTTATGAATATCGTGAATAGCAGGGGGCCAAGTATCGAGCCTTGGTGTACTCCAAACATGACTGGGAGGGGGAGGGAAGCGCTATCAGAAATGGACACCTACACAAGTACACAGAATGAGTCAGAGTCAAGGGCTTCTCCTAGACCTGGGATATTCACAAGAGGTGACGGTGGGTCATGGTAAAAACAAATATTTTTATCAAGATGTCGGAGAGCTCTTCCAAGTCTGATAGTGCTTGATGACATCTGGCTCCACCCTTCATCCCAACCTTTTTTGCCGGGAACGCCATAGTGTGATGTACTCAGGTGACGCTGTGATCTGATGCATTGTGGTGACATTGTGTCAGATATTGTTGCACATCTTGTCCATATCAATGTTCAGTGTATCTAAGCCACAATGCTTTTGCTTTTAGCTTCAAATACCAGAATGAAATAAAGTAAATCGTACTGACTTATTGTCACATAATGAAACAGCATGTGCTAGGCTGTAGGATTAATTACCACTTTCACATCTGCCGTGATTTCAGAATGAAGTCTACCATCATCAAACTTCATTAGTCAAACCCTCAGAGATGATTTCAGCATGCATGTGATATCAGCTGCGAATCACAATCTGTGACTTGCTGAGTAGTTCCCACATTCTCACTGCTCAAGAAACAGGAAATTATGGTTTGAACTTTCAATTATAGATATGTGATCAATGAAAAGCAAAGATTAGCTTGAAATATTTTATTCAGTTTGTTTAATAACTAAATAGAAGTTATTTTGTTGATAATTGACATAGACCTACATATGATATTATGGTTTATTCTCCGATATATAAACATACAATTTCTATCTCCTCAACTTTTTCTTTTTAGTTTATCTAACACCCAAAGTAAGGTGTGCTACTTGAACAGTAGTTACTTGAGCTAGTAAGTTATCAATTGTGGTATGTAATGGTGGTCTGTCAGAAAAAACACAAATATGTAATACTTCCTATTTAAGTGTTTTGGAAAAGTGGAAGTTTTTTGAAAAAAATTTATAATAATTTAATAATGTAGAACGACAATGGGCTAAATTACAATCTCCACGCAAAAGTTTGCGCCGGCGCAAAAAAACATTAACGCTAGGGGTAAAACCATTTGCGCCGAATCCCGTTTTACATAGTCAGCGCAACAACCGCACGCAATCAGGAGAACCTGCGTGAACCCTGTGGGAGCTTACTGTACTTTGCGCGTCCTACAGTCAGGTCCAGAAATATTGGGACATCGACACAATTCTAACATCTTTGGCTCTATACACCACCACAATGGAGTTGGACTGAAACAAACACAATGTGCTTTAACTGCAGACTGTCAGCTTTAATTTGAGGGTATGTACATCAAACTCAGGTGAACGGTGTAAGACTTACAGCAGTTTGCAGATGTGCCCCCCACTTGTTAAGGGACCAAAGGTAATGGGGCAGAATAATAAGCATAAATCAAACTTTCCCTTCTTAATACTTGGTTGCAAATCCTTTGCAGTCAATCATAGCCTGAAGTCTGGAATGCATAGATATCACCAGACGCTGGGTTTCATCCATAGTAATGCTATGCCAGGCCTCTACTGCAACTGTCTTCAGTACCTGCTTGTTCTTGGGTCATTTTCCCTTCAGTTTTGTCTTCAGCAAGTGAAATGCATGCTCAATGGGATTCAGGTCAGGTGATTGACCCGGCCATTGCATAACATTCCACTTCTGTCCCTTCAAAAACTCTTTGGTTGCTTTTTCAGTATGCTTTGGCTCATTGTCCATATGCACTGTGAAGCGCCGTCCAATGAGTTCTGCAGCATTTGGCTGAATGTGAGCAGATAATATTGCCCGAAACACTTCAGAATTCATCCTGCTGCTTTTGTCAGCAGTCACATCATTAATAAATACAAGACAACGAGTTCCATTGGCAGTCATACATGCCCACGCCATGACACTACCACCACCATGCTTCACTGATGAGGTGGTATGCTTAGGATCATGAGCAGTTCCATTCCTTCTCCATACTCTCCTCTTCCCATCACTCTGGTACAAATTGATCTTGGTCTCATCTGTCCATAGGATCTTGTTCCAGAACTGTGAAGGCTTTGTTAGGTGTTGTTTGGCAAACTCTAATCTGGCCTTCCTGTTTTTGAGGCTCACCAATGGTTTACATCTTGTGGTGAACCCTCTGTATGCACTCTGGTGAAGTCCTCTCTTGATTGTTGGCTTTGACACACATAAACCTACATCCTGGAGAGTGTTCTTGATCTGGCCAACTGTTGTGAAGGGTGTTTTCTTCACCTGGGAAAGAATTCTTCGGTCATCCACCACAGTTGTTTTCCGTGGTCTCCGGGTCTTTTAGTGTTGCTGAGCTCACCAGTGCGTTCTGTCTTTTTGAGAATGTTCCAAACAGTTGTTTTGGCCATGCCTAATGCCTATCTCTCTGATGGGTTTGTTTTGTTTCTTCAGCCTAATGATGGCTTGCTTCACTGATAGTGAGAGTTGACAGCAACAGATTCCAAATGCAAATAGCACACTTGAAATGAACTCTGGGCCTTTTATCTGCACACTGTAATTGGGGTAATGAGGGAATATCACACACCTGGCCATGGAACACCTGAGTTGGATGTACATACCCTCAAATTAAAGCTGACAGTCTGCAGTTAAAGCACATTGTGTATGTTTCAGTCCAACTCCATTGTGGTGGTGTATAGAGCCAAAGATGTTAGAATTGTGTCGATGTCCCAATATTTCAGGACCTGACTATACTTAACATTGTGAGCACAAATGCGAATGTGCGCTGCTACGAGGATGGTATTACAATCTATTTCGCAGTAATTACCACACAGCCTTTGACGGCATAATTTTAGCAACTCCTAAAAGCTGGTGCTAACTAGGGATGAGCTGTTCGGGTTCGGATGGTTTGGAGTTCGACCCGAACTTTGGCAGTTCGAAAGTTCGCGAATTTCGAACTTTTTGGGCGTGTTCGGTTCGGGTTCGAAAAAAAAAAGAAATTTTGAAAAAAAGTATAGAAAATGCTTAAAACAATACTAAAAAATCTAGAAATAAAGAGACTCTTTACTGCAGAATATTATAAGCAACGGTTTATTAGATATTGAATTAAAAACTAATGTGTAAAGATTATCAACTCTAAATGACCTCTGTTCACAAACGGGCATAACACCAGGTGTTTTTAGTCTGGTAATCAATTTGATACATTGTACAATATAGTGAGGGGGTGGTGTCTGCTTCTGATTGAGATTTGAGAATTAATTTCCCTAAAACATCCTACTATGCTGCATTTAACCCTTTCGCTGCTGAGGCTTTTCACACCTCTGTGCTGAGGTCATTTTTACCGCTTTCGCTCATCATGTTTAACCACGGTTTGTAGCCATATTTTGATATATGACCCAGACATATTATATATCGTTCTTTCCGGCAGACTTGGCAGATTCATAATATGTCATTATTATATGTATACGTTATGTCATGTCTGTATATTATAACAAAAAATGCAATAAAATTAGAATTTTCAATAATTTATTATGTGTAAAGTGTTTTTTTTCACATTTTAACATGCGATCGTTTGCGGTTATATTTTGTATGGGGTGCGCTTGTTAAACAAATTAGAAATGGGGTCTCGTTACATTTTTTTTTTGGGGAAAATTTTGCTTTTTTTAACAAACGCACCGCATACAAAAATCGTTAGTGCAGCATTATTGTTCACATTATAATTGAAATGGGAACAATATTGCTGCATTAATAAAACAAAAACAAACAAAAAAACTTGTTTATTTTTTTTTTTGAATTTTTTTAAAAATATTTTTTTATTTTTATTTTTATTTTATATTTATTTTTAAAAAACATTTTTCATGCTCATGTTTAGTATCCTTGGAAAGACCATGCTCTGGCTGATCCAACGATATCAAACATTAACCCCTAGCTGCCACGGATCGGGAGATAGGGGGTTCATTGGAACCCCCTATCTCCACCATTGGTGGCAGCTAGGGGTTAACTCCAGGACTGGCGTCTTCGTGCTATGCATGATGATGCCAGTCCTCAGGGGGAGTTCCTGGAGGCTTGGCCGACATCCAAGATGTCAGCCAGCTCCAGGAGAGGATACGATCCGGTGCTTTTCAGCGCCGATTCGTGATCCGGCTCCCCAGGGGTTAATCACAGCAACCGTTTGGAAGGGCAGGCAAACGGTGCCTGGATTAAGCCTCTGCCCCCGGCGATCGGGAGGGAGAGAGGTCTGAAGGACCTCCCACCTCCCTTTCAGGCGCTTCCTCCGCACATGCGGGGGGGGCGCCTGAATTAGATGTCATCGCGCCGCCGCAATGACATCTAATTGCTCCGCCGGGGTCCCGGAGTGCTGGGCTGACATCCAAGATGTCAGCCCGCACCGGGGGGCGCAGCAATCCACTGGAATCCGGCGGATTGCTGCCTCCTGTGCATGGACGCGCTCAGCGCGTCCATAGCACAGGAGAACCACTTGGCTGGACGCGCTGAGCGCGTCCATAGCAGCCAAGTGGTTAACTGGTGTTTGAAAAAAATCTAAAGCAATGTTATTTTTCACCTCGGGATTAAACATTCACAGGGTTATTCAGAGAGCGGTGAAAAGCAGGATAATAACTGGAGAAGTGAAAATTCTAGGTCAAAATAGCCAAACCAGAAAAATTCTCCCATTTAACTCACTTTCCAAATTGGCTATTTGGTCTAGATTGTTCTCTTCTCCTGCCAGTTCTCCTGGCTTTCACCTCTCTCTCGGGGTTGTTCAGAGAAAGGTGAAAACCAGGAGAATGGCAGGAAAAGAGAACAATCTGGACCAAATAGCCGATTTGAAAAGTGAGATAAGGCTAGGGTCAGACTAACGCATTTTTCGCAGCGACCGTCAAAAAGTGTGTCCGAACGCATTGCCGTATTTTTTCACAGATTGCGTGAAAACGGTCATACGATGCGCATTTTTGTGCGTGATTTTTTACGGATCCAAACCAGGAAACTTTGGGTGTCTGGACGTTATGCTGGCCGGACATGAGCAGGGTCTGACGTCTCCAAAATCACGCACACACGCCGCTAGTGGACGCAGCGCACTCTGTACGTCCGTACTAGCGGTTCTGCGTTCTCGAAAAAATGCGTTCATTTTCCACTTGCGTTTTCGCAGCCGGACTTTCGTGCGACCGTAGCTCGTATATTGCCCGTCATTGCCCGTCATTTGCTGCTAGTGCGGCCGTGATTAAGTGCGCCTAAACGCACGTTAAAAATTCGCTAGTCTGACCCTAGCCTAAATGGGAGAATTTTTCTGGTTTGGCTATTTTGACCTAGAATTTTCCATTCTCCAGTCATTCTCCTGCTCTTCACCGCTCTCTGAATAACCCTGACAGGGTTATTCAGAGAAAGGTGAAACTCAGGAGAATGACTGGAGAATGGAAAATTCTAGGTCAAAATAGCCGAACCAGAAAAATTCTCCCATTTATCTCACTTTCCAAATCGGCTTTTTGGTCTAGAAATTTCCATTCTCCTGCTTTTCACCGCCAAAAAATCAATAAACTTTTTCTGCGTGTCCGAAAATGTCTCCTCTTTTCATACAGACTGCCGCCCCAAGCAGTTGTTTATGGATAGATTAAAGGAAAAGCATTTACCGTCATTTAAATGTCATTTTTTGGTTTTTACATACTACTATACATCCTAGAAATCCGCCACTTCACGGGCAGGTTATGGGGACCTCCTAGGCACGATATTTGAAGGAATTTTTAATTTTTTTTTTTTTTTTTTTTTAAATTCTTTATTTTTTGAATTTTAGCAGGAACATCAAGAAATCAACAGTATAAGTGAGCCACGCAGGGCCACATAACATTTGAGTAACTACCAAGCCATAGATAATAAACACACATGAACACAAAGCAATGGGTCACAGACGTAAAAGCAGGTAGATGGCATCGTGGCACAAAATCTCTACAGGGATGTCCCCTGCCGGAGACATCCGTTACGCAGCCATAAAAAATAAAAATAAAAAAAAAAAAAAGGGGGTAAAGTAAAGAAAAGAAAAATAATGCAAATGTCCGCAGAGACGTCGCAGTAAAGAAATTAAAGATAAGGGAAAGGAGGTGGTGTCAGGGGGCAGCTGCAAAATGGGAAAAGACTGGGGGGGGGTTGTAAAAACGCAAAGCGTACGGCAAAAAGAAAATCAAATCCGCTTCAGATCTGAAGAGCGTCTCAAAGATACGTAAGCAACCCCAGCCGAGGAGGAACGTCATTTAGTCAGCAAAAAGATCCCAAGGCGTAGTCTCAGCGGAGGTGGGGAGGGGGCAAAAATCTACAAATTGCGGCCTAAAAATAAAAATTTAAGGAATAAATAGCGGGTAGGCAGACGAGATTAACAAAGGAGTGCTCTCATCCAGTGTCCCGGAACATCGGTCGCCGCGGGGCGGACAAGGGGAGGCATCCTCACAGCAGAGTACTCACGGCTGGAGTAGTTCCACGAGGCCAGGATATCCACCACAGCCCTCCCACAGGGCTCTCACCAGCAGCAGTCATCACCATTACCGCGGCTTGCGACGCATCAGGCACCAACTCCACTCCATCTTGCGGCGGTGAGTATTCGTGCAGCGTCTCCGATTTCCAGTGCTCTTCTACCTTGTCCTCAGGGACCAGCTCACCTCCAGGCGCGCCATCCGCCACCACAGCAGGGAGGACCACCGACCGTCCGGGAGGCATCTTCACCAGTTCCGGACGTTCAGTTAAGTCCTCCGTCGCCTCCTGACCTTCACGCAGCACCGCCATCAGGGTACGCCAGGAGCCCGTTATAATCGGGCCTCCCTTGTCCTCCGTCTCCATCACCAGGAATTCCTCTGAGCGCTCAAACACCGCCTCCAGGTCTCCAACACGAGGAGGGAGCGTCGGCCGCCTCCATGCCGCGCCACCTCGTTCCTCCAGCAACCCAGCCGCAGCGGCCGCCGCCGCGTTCAGAAGATGGGGGCCCTCCATCCTCCGAGCCGCTACAGCCGACCACCCGTCCAGTGATATCTGCCGGGGGAGGTCCGGGAAACCCGAAGCACACCGAGGCTGTCCCTGGCGATAGGCCTCAAGATGGCAGACACCTGGATGTCTCCGTTGCAGACCAAGGCCGCAATCTCTGCTTTGCCCTGGAGGGGGGAACAAACCGGCTCCAGGGCGCTCCTCCCGATGGCCGACCACACAGGGACTCCCCGTAGGGCAAATTAAGCGGTATCTCCGGTCCAAAACAGCCATCTCCAGCGATTCCAGACGGAGCTCAGCAGAAGCACGTCTGGTCTCCTGCATGGTCAGCCACGCCCCCCCTTCATTTTTATTTTTAACCCTTATTTCATGGAAAACTCACTGTCCCTTTAAAATCGTTTTTTTAAAAACTTTTTGTCCTTGTTTCCTGTCCCCCAGGGCACTACCTGGACCCCCATACACCTTTTATGGCAAATATGTAGCATATATGCCCTCTTGGAGGGCACTCTAAAAAACCGAATTTTCAGCCCCATTGACTTGCATGGGGGTTCGGGTTCGGGTTCGGTCCCGAACAAATGGGAAGTTCGGGTTCGGGCTCGAACCGAACTCGGGGGGTGTTCGGCTCATCCCTAGTGCTAACGGCATATCTGAACAACCTGGCTAACCCAAAAAAAAAAACAGCCCATAAAAAGGAATGCAGCAACAATATAATGCATGATGGCAGGTGTGTGTGTATTACTACTGTAGCATATGTGCTCATTTTGCATCATAGACGCAGAACCCGTCTCCGTTGCCTCTGGCAGACGCAATTCAGTTGCGTGTGATAGGTATGTCTCTTCATTTTGATTGGCTGAATGGGTGCAAAAAACTGCACGCGCAAAGATTTTTGTGCAAGACGGTACTGCGCCTGCATTTGTGCGTGTCCTGTTTGGGCACGCAATTGATCGGGGGAAGAAAAAATCCGCGAGGAATGTAATTCCAGCAGTGATTTGCTCGCGCAAAAGTTTATCGCTTGGCGCAAAAAAAATTCTCTTTGCGCAAGGGTTTTTGCGTTAAGATTGTAATATAGCCCCACATTTTTTAGATTATAATAAATACTTTTGGTGTTTGCCATGTTCTAGATGCTGAGCATCTTCATTATAGACAATTTAAAGTGAAACATGATATATTTTTTCATTAATAGAAAACAATGCATGCTCTAATACTATCATTTTTAATCACAAATTCAATAGCTGAAACCCCCTGCTTGCAGCCTGTATCGGAACAGAAATATTTCAATCAAAACTATTTCCATTCTCATAGATTCCAAAGTACTAAGAATACAAGTGTAGTTTTTTTTGGTGTACTATTTGTGCAGTGCTGTGCACATATCCATTTTTGTTAATTTTATAATATGGAAAAATGGATACAACATTATGTAATGTTCCTTTTAATACATTGCATATAGAGCCGTAGAGCTCTATAGGAATGCAGATGCTGGCAACCAGAATAAGCATTACTGATCTGTACTTCTTTCCAGCAGCAAATAGGTTAAATTCACCCTGATGTAGCAATGTGCCAATCAGTGCACACTACTGGAATCACTCTGAAATATTGGAAAGAGGAAATAAATAATGATGTGAGCTATTAGCAAGGGTGGAACCCCCGAATCATTAGCCATACCCCAGCTCTGCACTTTCTGTCTGATTTGTGTGATAAATGAGCAGAGAGAATAACCCATGCATTAAGGAAATGAAAGTGGATTTTTCATGGATTTCTTACTGAAGAGACTTTTTTTTCTTAACCTCTTAAATACCAACTATGGTCCATGTCTTCACAGCAATGGGTCCTTGGGGGGCCTGCTCTGACATATAGTTTAGCATCAGTAGGGCCCTAAATGGCTGCTGGAGGGGGTGGAATTAGATATTCCGCAAAAATCTTTAAATATCATATTGAGACAATGACACAGAATGTCATTTGAATTTAAAATATTAAATTAACATTAATTTCAATGAGCCCTTCATTGATATATATATAAAATATTCAACTACTTTTTTAATTATTCATTTAAAATGTTGTTTATGTTTACAGTAACTTCATTATTCATCCAGAATCACTCTTACTTATGTAGCTATTAGTCTCGTTTTTTCTGATATTTAGGAGTCATTAACACTTTCCTGGGGACTCTGGATGATTGCCGTCAAGTGTCTAATAATGAATTAGTTAATTTTGGACAAGGATCCACAGTGGCTGCTGCAGAATATACTAGAGGGTATTCAAACAGGATATAAAAAAAATCAATTGAAATTGTTCCCCCTTGTCAGCAATAAGAAGCTGAATAGATTTTGTGCAAGGTAGAATAATTTACTAAAAACATCTCTTAATGTCAGATCTGCCTTTCTCAGGGCTGTGAAATGACTCATCGACATGGCAGGTTATTTAATGCACCGTGTGTGTCTATAACCATGTATATATACATGTTATTATATATTGAAAAACTGTCTTCTTTTACTCCCCAGCCTCTAATAATCCACAGAGAAGGGACACACAGGGGTTCCCTTGTGGAAATTTAGCAAAGAAAAATCAGTAATGCTCTTAGCATCAAACAATAAATCCTGAACTTATTTGCCAGCACATTTAATTAAATATTTTGAAAAGAAAACCCCAGGTGATTGATTTGCCTACTGCATTGATCCGTTATCGATTCTTGCTGCCCCAGCTGTGGTATGTGTTTAACGGCAGAATTTTTTTTCCAGGTAACGTACCCAGTGAATATTCTGCTTTAAATGCCTTCTTTACAAATAGAAATCCAAAGGAGTACATCTATTTTAGCTTTAAGTGTGTGAAATCACACTTAAAGCTTGTGTGGTAACATCACATCTTTACCGTAAAGAGTTTTCTACTTGTAGCTGTACCTTTTGAGATAAAAAGTGCTGTTTGTGCCCGTTAATGCCCTGATTACAGAGCAAACTTATTATTTATAATTTAATTAATTTTTTTTGGCTTCATGTTTCTGCAAATCCTACATTTTATGATATTTTGAAATACAATAATAAAGAAACGCAAGGGAAGCACAGAATTTTATTTTCTTCACTAAGAAGATAAGACACCTCTTATATTCTGTCTGCCATATGTGAAGTTGGCAAACAGGAAATTTAAAGCATTCTGCAAAAAGACTGGGTAATGGATTTAAAAATACCCGTAGAACAGTCAGTTTAACCTTCTTTGTACACATTGCACTATAAGCGGAAAAGCGGCACAGTCCTTTGTATTATTAGACTGTATTGGGCTTCCAATGATATAAATGGAGAATAAATCAAATAATGGATTAACCCCGTTGCCTGATCTCTTTTTCTGAGATTAACGCTTTCACTACCAGGAGGGTCGTTGTCACATTTCCAGGTAACCCTCCAGAGCCTTATTTTTGGCAGCAATAGGGTTAGAGTTTCAGGAATTAAGGGCTTTTTCTTCGTTTTCTTTCTTCGCCAAGACCCTCTTTCTTCTATTTACAGAATAAAAGCCATGGTAAACTTGGTGGCTTCAGGGATTCAGATTCCTATCAAGGTTTTATCAATCCTATTTTAGTGCCGCATTGATCCTTACTGAGAATCTAATCTAAACTATGAAGACCAAATAACAACTTCATTACCTGTGCGGTTCTGATTGGAGATCCCTAATGCCAAGATTAGTGGCAGTCAGCCTAACCTGCCAACATTGATTTGCTCTGTGAAATCACTCGTTAAAAAAAAAAAAGAAGAAAAATCATGTTTGCTTGGTAATTGAACAATTTTTTTTTTTTTTCTTTTAGCCTCTCCCGCTCTGGCTCTCTCTTTACTCTCATCAACCCATTGATTAAATGCCTGCATCCGAGAGGGTTATTTTGTTGGAAAAATATATATATACTCAGGATTTTCTTTCTTCTCTTTTTTTTACTATTATTTAAAATGTTACGTATAATCAGCGATCTAAAATCAATGTCTTTTTTTTTTCTCCCCTCCTCGTTTCGCTCCTGAAAAATGGTGCCTATTGCAAGCGCGGAATGATGGTTTCACAGCTAGTTAGCTTTAAGTAAAAGATACATTGAGCCTATCCTGCAAGAATAGACAGCTCATTTATATAGTTTTTCAGTACAGATTACCCAGGTTAAATAAATGAAACAGACTCTTATGCTCAGCCGTCACAAACAGGCGGAGAAATGGATGAACCCATTTTGCTTAATGCATACATGAATGTTACACCAGTTCCCCCCATGGTAAGGTGAGAGGTTAATGAAATGCTCGTTTTCAGTGAGCCATATTGTTTTGTTTTCCTGCAAAGTTCTGATAAGTAGCTAACCAACCAAGCTTGTAATTACAATCTTACAGAAACCAGGCAGATCTGTATATAAATCTCACCATCCAATTACAAGATGTAATAATTTTGCACTCAAGCTGGTAATGAGGTCTAATACGCGAGCATTTGATAATCCCTACTGGATGCTGCCTTGATCAGATGTTGGCTTTGTAATTAGACTGGCAGAAAATCATTATTTCATGTTCAAATAGAAAATGAGGTTGGTGGGAAGTTAATTTCTCTACGCTCTGTGAAGCGTAGACAAGAATTTAATGATTTAATTACAATTGTAAGCTCTTTGCATGAGACTTAAATTGAGCTAAGATTTTTTTTTCACACCGTGTCATGTTAGTAAGTGGCCGTATGAAAGCTTTTGACATCGTACTGTAATGACAGGACTGCCCAGTGTTTTTGATTTTATGTTTTTTTTTAAAATAAAATAAATAAAAAATATTTTTTTGTGTCAGGGGTATTCCGTGTTTTGCATGAAGTCATTAGAATGAATGATGTTAAGTGTCTGGTCGCTAGCGAATCGCTTCGTTCAACTATTACGGAATCATTTTTAATCCCACCTTATTAGGGAAATACTTAATGTTACGTCTGGCTCAGACTGCACGTGCCATTGTTTTAACTTATTACCGACATGTTGCTTTCTGGTGGGATCTGTTCACTAAACATCAACATGCAACGAGTCAAGGTCTGACATTATGAAAAAAATTGGCCAAAATGGTAGGGATTGCAATGGGGAATATTTTCCAATCTATAATATTTTTTGCCTAAATATTTTTTTAAATTTTCACATACAAAAAACATATTTACACCTTTTCATGTATTACAAATAATCACAGAATATACAGAAAAAAAAACAAACAATAGATCTGGTCAGAATGGAAAAATGAATTCTTCTGCTTGGCTGTGAAGTAGCTTTTTGCAATGAAACTATTAAATTGAGCAAATCAGATACAAATTTACCACAGTTTAGTGTTTAGTGGATTAGTCTCTTTTGTTTATATGGTGCATTGGGAATTAAAATAAGGCATTTTCCCTAACGTTTGATAAATGCAATTCCATACCTGTACGCCATTTTTCTTAAAACTCCAGTAACGTCATAACATGTGAATAGTTGGGAAAAAATACAATGTTTATGAATCCGCCCAATAATTTTTAATTTTATGCCATGAATCTATTTAGTTATTATTTATTTATTTATAAAGGATTTTACCAGGAAGGATACATTGAGATTTCTCTCGTTTTCAAGTATGTCCTGGGTTGAGCAGCATTAAATTGTTACAGTGTTACAGAAATACAAAGTAATAAAATGCAAAATCTATTTGCGAATGAAGCCTGGCACATTAACATTTTACTTTTTTTTCTTCATTTGTCCATTTTTTCTCTGCTGTATTAAATATGGAAATGAATGAAATATGTACATTTCAATTACACCCTTAGTGCAGCACTGCAGATCGTGTTGGTGTTTATAAAAAAAAATAACAATACAATGTGAAATAACGTTTGGCCTTAGTTTTGGATTTTTACATTCTTATGCATTTCAGGAAAACATTTTTTCAAGCGCTGCCTGTCAGCTTTAAATGAATTAGACTTTTAAAATAATGTAGACTTACAGCGCGGTGTAATAATTTGGCCTGAATGCGAATTTAAGATTGGAGATTTTTTTTCTTTTTATGGATACATTACTGGAATTTAAATAATAAAGCTGTGCTTCAGCCTTTTGTTGATATTGTTCTTCAAATGTCCAGATAATCATCTGCTCCTTTTTGTCACTCCCCTCCTCCCCTTTGCAGTTATGGTTTGAAATAAAGCATCAATAATATTTTGAATGGAATACAATATAGCTGCTGCTTTTATTATGGTAGCGATAGACATGACTAGATTCCAGCTAAGATTAAAAGAAGATTATTTGGAGTTATTTAGGTAAATGCAATTTGTTGATGGCCTATTTAACGTTTAATGAGCGCTGGCCCTTTCGTGGCCACTATGAATTTTTTTTCCATGTGATCTGATTCATTTCCTTTCATTCTCTTTGACAGCGAGATATCTCACTACTTGCAAAAATGTCACTCAATGTGTTGGATTTCCGATTTAGCATTTTTACCAGCCCATAAAATTGAGATTGTGAACCTCCCCATTTTTATAATGCCATATATCTGAAAAAAAGATAAATATGTTTTTTCACTGGACACAAAAAGAGAAGCCTCTCCACGGTGATTATTGCGCATTTTATTCATGTATATTTAGGAGATGGTAATGAGGGGGCTTTGCATTGTTGCATGAAAATGGTCAATTCCCAGTAGTTTTGATAGAAACGGATAACTAAGTGTCCAACGACAGCTGCGCTTTGAAATGATATTCCCTCTTAGAACGGCATTCTGCCTCTCAATAACCAGCGATTTGATAAGGTGAACTCCTGCCACACAATTTAAATTCCCTTTTTTTCTTTTTACTTTATTTATTTGTTAAATGGCATTTACACAGACAATTGGGCATCTCTGTGAATCTGTGGCATGTCCAATATTTCATGTTAATCAATGTATCAGCATAACCGCGCAGTATCTGTTGAATTCTGCTACATATAAGAAAGCGATTAATTTCCTATCCACAGAATGAATTCATAAATATAAAATGTGTATATTAATACTGAAATAAAACCTCATGTGTGGTATGTACGTAAGTGCACACATTTCTGTGTCTATAGGCCTAAGCCAGGACTTTATGAAAATAATTTTGTTTATATTCTGGATCACTGTACAATATTGACGTATTTTGTAGCTTTATAATACCAATTGCTAATAATCATTTTTAAAATTGGAGAAATATTATTTGTGAGCTCAATGTGAGGGGAATTGTTGCATCATCAATTCACCCGAGATTTAACGCAGGGTTACTATGATGTTTCTGTTGTGTCCTTGTTCTACTTGACTCATGTTGGGTTACTTGACCATAAAATGAGCATTTCACAAATTTTGGTAAACTATTCCTTTCACAACTTTTCAAGTTCAACTTGGCTATAATATTCAGTAGCACCAAATCAGCATTGAGCTTTGGTGAATAGACCATTAATGCTGGTCCACCCAGATGTCTTTGATGTAGACAGAACACGCTTTTTGCCTTTGAATATTTTTTATCATGGCTATGAATTTAAAATTTCAAGTAAATATTCAAACAACAAACAAAGATTTTCAATCTGAACTTACTGTTTAGTAATACTGTGAAAATATAGTTCCTCACCCCATTATTGTATAACAAAGCTTTTTCTTTTATGTTGTTTGCAAATGTTACATGCTTTTACTTTTCAGCATTCCAAAATATTCACACATAAATACTAGCCTATATTTCATCAAGGAAAGCTCTGCTCCTGTTTTTATATATCCAAAAACAGTGCTCATTGGTGGGATTATTCACTAATCAACGTTGTTTACTGTTTTTACAAATAACTGTAAAAATCACTATTTTTGCAACTATGATACATTTTGGTGATTCAGAGGGAAATTAAAACAACGGTAGACAAAGTGTCATCAATGAACCTTCATCTGCTATTGTGTGGATTTCCCTCTCTGGATCGCTAAAGTTTATCCTGGTTACAACAATTTCGATTAGTGAATAAATCATCTAAATCTATTTTGCATTTACTTAGAAGTAACAGCCATTATTGTTTCCACTACACATAGAGGTTAAAAGTAATCCATATTTGTGTGTAGATCAATATTTCTGTGTAGGTGTAAGTCTATATCATGGCGTTTATAAATGGATAGTTTCTGTGTCGCCTTACCCATCTCTATAATGAATAACAAATAGCATTAAAATAATTTTGCATGCCAATAATTCAAGTTGTTCTTTTAATTCCACTTCTAATGTAGGTCAGATCAACTCTGGCCATCAGGCAAACTGAGTAGACATGTCATGTGGGCCACAATGGGATGACAGACTATTGGGGAGCTCAAAAAGTCTCCTTGACCAGTGTATGTAAGCCCAGAGCAATTGTAGCAAGGGCCAGTGGGGAGCATATATGTGGATATAATAGCTCCCTTGTGTCAGGTGTATTTTGGAAATGTCATATATACTGCATATGACAAATGTTTACGACTACTTTTTTACTTTACCAAATTTAAAAATGATTTCAATTCACGGTGGGAAGTTAAGCATTGCTAAGGGATTTCATGGTCTAAAGTGGTTGCTATTAGACTCCACTGCAGGGATTTATTGCACTTGATATGGAAGAGAGGGACTTTAATCAGGACTCTGGGGATTCACTGGCAAATCCGTAGTGCATTTATTATCTTTTCAAATGGTAGTGAGGATTTGGTTATTATGCAAGCTGTAACGTGGGGTTCAGTACCCAGGATGTGTTTCCACGTGCAGAAAGCTTCCTTCTCCATCAGTATCCCAAAGAAGTACTAATTCTGACCCAAATCCACCCAGTCAATAGCCAGAGCTCCTTGTTGGGGAACAAATTGATATGTCATACACCCCAGAACCCACATTTCCACACCACCCTACAGTAATGCCAAGTCTAGGTACCCCGCGTTCAAAGTGACCATCCACTTTATATGGAAACAAATTCCATAGGACATGGAAGCATACTCTCCATGGGGGGGGGGTCAATTGGCACGGGCGAGATCAAGTTTCTTTTTTCTTTTTGATATTCACTGCTGTGATACACAACTCAATGCAAAGAGATAGCTCAGATATATCCCCTGTTTCTGTCTATAGCCTCTACAAAGAGCACATATGTATAGTGTATCTGAGTATGATAAGTCCCTTTCATTGGTGAAATGTTGCAGTCAACCTTGTGAGGAAAGGAGTCTCTTAAATACAGTTTCTATAACAAATCCATGTCATTGAGAGTAAAACTGTAGTGAACGCCATGATTGAAGTAGCTGCCTGCAAATAGTTTTATTGCAGAATGCAGTCTTCATTTTCTAAATTTGAAATCTGAAGAGCATTTTTCATTATAAGATAGTTTGAAAATGCAGGGTAAATTTAAAACAGTGTTTTCAAATTTTTTTGTATGTAAATATACACCCAAAAGAGCAACTCACAAAACATAGCAAGATATTAAAAGTAATAAATTACTATAATAGATTTACATTATCACCTTGTTATTTATTTACATATTTTTATGAAATCCACCATGGATACCTTTCCAATGTACTCCAACTTCTCTTCACATTTATGCTTCGTATTCATTGTCAGCTTTAGAGTCCAATCCAACAATTCCCAATCCATGGGTCCTGTTTTATTTGAGCTGTTGGCTGTAACGTGTGTGCCGTTAAGTACAATGGCCCCACTGATGTTAAGAGGTCCCTCCTCATTCCAGCGACCTGTAAAAGAATCTTGCGATGGGATACTGTGCACAATAGCACTAATGTGGTGACAGACAAAAAAAAGAGTGATTCCAAGTTCGCCTGAAGGACTCATTTACAGCTAGTAATGGAAATGAATTGTCCGTGTGTCCCCTATTGCCGAACCTGAAGTCTCTCTTGCTTAACTCTAATTGCAATTTCAATTCACAATTGTGACTCCAAAGTTAAAATCCCCTTTGTCATTGTGCTGCTTGGGTGATGAAATTAAGGTTTTGGTAGTCAGTAAAATAGGTGTCTCTGATACAAATACACCCTATTCCCCTTTAGCCACTGGAATGAGGAAAATAGCAACACTACTTACATATTGTATTAACCTTCAACCTCCTTGGGAACTCTTCTTAAATGCTTTTTGTGCCTTCTATGGCCATTTCCAAGGACCTTACAACTTGTCCATCTGTTACTGTAGGGAGGCCACCTGCTTGTATATCTGGGCCTAATGAGCATCCAGGGTGTCTATAGGGTATAATATTTTATCAATTAAGTACACATGAGAAAAACAAAGCACATATAAGATTTCAGTAACATAAAATAAACAAAGTGGGGGCGTGTCCGGAAGCCATGCGAGGAGGACGCGAGTGAGCTGAGCTCCGTCTACCCGCCGGCATAATCCCAACCCTGCGGCTCTCATACCCGGCGGAATCCCGTCAAAATCACGGGGTAAGGCCCTTAACATTCAGGGACACTAGCGATGACCCCACCAAAGGCTCCCTCAAAGGCACAACACTGCTTGGAGCTCCCGGAATCAGCGCGGAAAGGGAAGGCCTCACAAGATGGCGGCTCCCAGGGTGCGTGCTCCCCTAGACAGCGCGATGCGGCTGGAGAGACCTCTCCCGCGACCCCACCGACCTCTCATCCGGCATCTGAACAACAACTCAGAGCCATGTTGGGGGAGTTAAGGGACTCGTTACAGGAAGATTTTAAGTCTATAGTGACAGAACGTCACAAAGATATACGTGATCTTGGCGACCGCACCGACCAACTGGAAGCGAAAACTGATGATTTATGCCTTGCTCATAATGAACTGGTGGATGCCTACAAATCACTTAAAACGACACAGGAATCAATGCAAGGGAAGATGGCTGACCTGGAAGATCGTTCTAGAAGAAACAACATAAGACTCAGAGGTATTCCAGAATCAGTTAAAACTGAGGATCTGAATGCGTATGTCACAAGTCTCTTTCAGTCACTTCTCCCATCAACGCCTGCCCAGGATTTGCAGCTGGATAGAGTGCACAGACTTCCCAAACCAAAAAATATGGCCTCCGCAATACCTCGAGATGCATTAGTCAGAGTCCATTTCTTTCGTGTCAAAGAAGAGCTGATGTCTGAAGTCAGGAAGATAGGAAAGCTGCCTGAGCCATACTTGTCCATCTCGTTCTTTCCAGACCTTTCTGCAGCAACCATGGCTAAAAGACGGGAATTTACACCTGTCACAACAATCTTGAGAGAACATAAAATGCCGTATAGATGGGGATACCCGACCAAACTACTCGTATTGAGACAAAACACTCTTCATGTCATGAATGATATTACTACAGGTTTTCAGCTTCTGCAAGAATGGAATCTCACTTGTGATTGCACGCCAACTCAAGAGGCCCAACCAACCCCAGCAAAAGTTTCGCCAGAATGGCATCGAGTGAACACTGGGAAATGATAGCTTGAAGTCGAGGTGGAGGTCTTCCTCATGAGCTCCGTCTACTCTTCCTACAAAAAGGAGCCACGAGGAGTCTTGAACCGGGTCCCGACTGGCCGCGCGGGGACAACGTGCGCTCGGCACCCCCTCTGTCCTGGATTTGGGCACGATTTTTTCCCCCCGTACCTCCCCCTGTTGGCACGGGGCGAGCTGGAGGTTTTTACCAGCTTCAGAAGGGGACGGTTATTGTACATATTCGGGACACTGAAGAGTTCCCCTTTTGTTCGTGTTTTTCTTCTTTTTTTTCTTTTTATGTTTTGTTTGTCGCTGCTTGCCTTGACAGAATTACGAATACCTGGTTCGTCGTTTCTGGGCTCCGGAGTCATCCTTACGGAGGTCTCCCCCGACAGTGCTGGAGCACGCCGCCTTCCTGTCTGTCCTGAAGAAGTTTCATGGGTTTCACTGAACCAGCGGCTCCCCTGCAATGCCTGTTCTTTCCCCACATAGTAAGTCTCATACCATGAAAATATTCTCGTTGCATGTGAAGGGACTAAATATCCCTCACAAGAGACACTCCCTATATACGGACATTAACTCTGAGAAACCGGATGTAATCTGCCTCCAAGAGACGCATTTTAAACACTCGGCGTATCCCAGATTATACTTGCCACAGTACACTACGCAGTTTCATGCGACTTCCCCAACAAAAACTATAGGAGTATCCATTTTAATTCAGAACCGTATCGCCTTTAGCCTGATTCATAAAGTGGTTGATGCCAATGGAAGATTTATTATCTTAACGTGCTCCTTGAACCATATCGTTTACACCATCGTTAATGTGTATAGCCCGAACGACTCCCAACTTCCCTTTTTGAACAAGGTTTTTTCCCGAATACAAAAGTCACTAGCTGGCAGACTGGTTGTTTGTGGAGATTTCAACATGTCCCTTGATTTACCATCCCGAGCCTCAAAGCGAGTGAGGGCGGCTCGCACCAGATATGCTAACTTATTGGCTGCGCACCAACTTTTTGATGTCTGGCGATTGTTCCACCCAGGAGAAATGGGTCACTCCTTTTTTTCCACAGCCCATAATGTATATTCTCGAATAGACTATATGTTTATAAAAGGTGATACTCTAGCCCAAGTCCGAGACTGCTATATAGGACCTATAACGTGGTCAGATCATGCTCCAACTATAATGTGTATTGCAGATGACTATGATTTGTGTGGTAGAGCCCCCTGGCGATTGAATGAATCGTTATTGTCTCGTCCTGAGATCAGAGAAGAAATACAAACTGCCTTATTTAACTATTTTAGGGAGAATTCGTCTGAAGAGATATCAGAGGGAGTATTATGGCAAGCTCACAAAGCGGTAATGAGGGGTATTCTAATCAAATGGGGTGCGTGTCTTAAAAAACAACGAACGGACCATAGACTATCCCTGTTACACCAAATCACAATAGCCGACGAATCCCACAAATGACTTCGCACGGAGGCCTCCCTGTCTCATATTACAGACCTTCGTAGACAATTGATCGAGTTAGACAAGCTAGATTACACATGGGTGTCGCATAGACTTAAGGCGAGATGCTATATCTATAGTAACAAGGCAAGCAGAATGCTAGCTAACAAACTGAAAGCCAAAATGGGTAAATCACGTATACCACAGATATTAGATCGGGAGGGGCAGCTCAAACACCAACCAAGACAAATAGCTGAATGCTTTGCACGATATTACGCCTCCCTGTACAATCTTTCGGCAGAACCCGACATACACCAACCTTCCCTGCAAGACATATTTCCCTTCTTGAACTCCCTCCACCTTCCACAGCTGTCAGATAATCTCCAAGACGAGCTAATCAGACCCATGACCTCTAGTGAGCTAGCATCGGCACTAAAAAGTTGACCTAATGGCAAGGCCCCTGGTCCAGACGGGTTCACAGCGAAATATTATAAATGTTTTCCAGATCTTCAACCCCATCTGCTAAAATTTTTTCAATCACTCTTTGCATCGGGCCAACCACCTCGGGAGTGGTTAGCAGCGCATATTGTAACAATCCCTAAAACGCCACTTCCCTCTCCTCACTGCTCGCAATATCGACCTATATCGCTCCTTAATGTCGACACCAAGTTATACGCGAAGATTATGGCTATTAGAATAGCCGAGGTACTGCCATTCTTAGTGGCGGATGACCAAGTAGGCTTCATAAAAAATAGACAAGGCCCAGATAACACCCTGAAAGTACTTACCCTCGTTGACCATGTAGTCCAAACGTCCCAACCTACCTTATTACTATCATTGGACGCAGAAAAAGCTTTTGATCGGATTAATTGGTTTTATTTGAATCATGTATTGTTAAAATTTAATTTCCCAGTCGCTTTGATTAAGGCGGTGGGGGGGCTTTATACATTTCCCACTGCACAGGTCCTGAATGCTGGCTTCACATCCGACCCCATTAATATCTCTAACGGTACAAGGCAGGGATGCCCGTTATCACCCCTACTTTATGCGTTGGCGCTTGAACCACTCGCCCAAGCCATTAGGCAAGCCTCAGAAGTCCAAGGCATACACATAGGTCCCACACAGAGCAAAGTGAGCCTCTTTGCGGACGATATATTATTGACGCTGACAGAACCATCATCATCTCTACCCGCCCTTCACGAGATTCTAGATAGTTATGGTAATGCCTCTTTTCATAAAATGAATCTGAAGAAATCACAGGCGTTGTCGTTTGCGATTCCCCATGAGGATCTTCTCCCCTTACAAACTGCCTACCCCTATGACTGGAGGAAATCACACATTACATATTTGGGAGTCAAAATAGCTTTTTCTAGAGCAGAACTATTTACTAATAACTATCAACCTATGCTTACACAACTTAGAAATCTATGTATGAATTGGTCTAAGGTAGAGGTGTCCTGGGCGGGTCGAATTGCAGCGCTTAAAATGTCTTTATTGCCAAAACTGCTTTATCTTTTCCGTGCCCTCCCCATAGCTTTGCCACGAATCTATCTATTGAAACTGCAATCTGTACTCTCCAAATTTGTCTGGCGAGGTAAACGTCCCAGAGTGAGAGCGGCCCTATTGAATCAATCTATAGAAGGCGGAGGGATGGGGGTCCCTAATGTATTAATGTATTATAAAGCATCCATGTTAACAGCATCCCAAGCCCTTCTTATGACTCCTCCGGGTCCCCGGTGGACTATATTTCTCTTGGTTTATTTTCTTCCATATTCACCTTCAATAATCCTCTGGCTGCCCAGATCCCTACGCCCTAAGTTGCCACCTCTTCCTCCTTTTGCCAGCCTGCTTCGTAGAGAATGGGACTATAACACAGCTAAACTCATAAACTATCACCCCATTGCCCTGGCAGCCCCACTTACGGTGTTAGGCCACCTCATTCCTCACTTTGACCCACGGGTATGGACATTACACGCCGTGATGAGGCTCTTCCAATTTTTTAATCAGGAGGGATTTCTCCCCTTTTCACGACTAATTGACAAATATGACATTCCCCAATCCCTGTGGCTATCATACGGTCAGAGCCGAACTCAACTAGCGGTGTGGGGACTTGGAGGGAAATTATCTTCTACGCGCCCGCTGCTTTCTCCATTTGAAAATAGATGTACCCACCCCGTAGAACGGAGGAAAATGATATCCATCTGTTACGACCTCCTACTTACATCCACAGCTAATAAACATTGGGAATGTCAGAAAAATTGGGAGAAAGACTTGGGAAGGGAAATTCCAATGGAACAGTGGAGAAATAGTTTCTCGGATGATAGAAGCAAGTTTAAATGTGCATCATTGTGGGAAGCGCGTAAAAAGTTGCTATATAGGTGGTATCTAACACCGGATAGAGAGAGCCACATGTCAAGTGGGGCTTCCTCCACATGCTGGAGATGTGGGTTATTAAGGGGAACGTATTACCATACTTGGTGGACGTGCTCCCCTTTGGAGGGATGGTGGAGGGAGGTTGCGGCATTGAGCTCCAAGATTCTAGGTATCACGGTGGATCCTACCCCGGCGATAGTGCTCCTTCAACTCTTCCCTAATTCGTATTCCAGGTTCCACAAACAAATGCTAGCACACATCTTGACCATATCGTCCCTAATGGTGGCAGCTAGGTGGAAGTCTACCGACCTCCCATCCCTCACCCTACTTACTGACCGCCTAAAAGAATTCCGCTTATTAGACGCAATGTCCCGGACAGTTACAGGAACTTTACCATCCAAGAGGAATTTATGGTATATTTGGGACACTTATCTTCTTTCTAACAACTAGATTGAGGGGATCATACACGGGGGGGGGGGCTTACACGAGGGACAGCCGTAGGATATCAATCTTATTGGGGTTTCAGGGTGAAGCCCTTGAGAAGCGGAATGTGGAATTTAGCGCACACATGGAATATCTGTTTATTTATTGTGGACAATCGCAGCAGCGACAAATGTATGTTGTTTGTTGTTTTTTGTTTTTCTTAAAGGTACTGATTGTTCATTGAAGTACTGCTTTATCATCTATATTTGTACTGTTGAAAAATCAATAAAAACTTTTCAATTTAAAAAAATAAATAAACAAAGTACATTTCATTGTTTGGTGGTAGTGTCCCGTTAATGGCTTTGAGAAGTTTACCATATATCAGGTTAAGATTACACCTGAATCAAAATCTAAATAATGCTGACAAAATCACATAGCAAGATAATGGAGACCAAAAACCAGACAGGCTTGACAAAGGATGTGATGACAGCCAAAAGGTTGCGTTCCTCCAGTTGAAATATCGGAGTGCCTGGCCTTCTTGTTTTTAGGTTTGTACTTTGGGTTGGCCACCCTGGACTCCCTATCTCTTTACATTTTGTCTCATATTGACTTCTAGTCACCATTTAATTTTTAGCTCTATAACGGAACCCACTCTCAACAAATGTAATTGTTCGTGTTGGTTTACATATACGGAGACTCTTTTCAGGTAAAGGTGTTTAAGTTATGATTGAACATAAAAAAATAGGTTTGCCCTGATGTTTGACAAGTGAGCTTACAGTTGCAAGAAAAAGTATGTGAACCCTTTGGGATTACATGGAGTTTTGCATGAATTGGTCATAAAATGTGCTCTGATCTTCATCTAAGTCACAACAATTTGAAAAACACAGTCTGCTTAAAATAATACAACACAAACATTATATGTTTTCATGTTTTTATTGAACAGAACATGTAAACATTCACAGTGCAGGGTGGAAAAAGTATGTGAACCTTTGGACTTAATAACTGGTTGACCCTCATCCCCACTGTAAAACATGGCAAAGAGAGCATCATGGTTTGGGGCTGCTTTGCTGCCTCAGGGCCTGGACGGATTGTTGTCATTGATGGAAAAATGAATTCCAGAGTTTATCAAGACATTTTGCAGGAAAACGTAAGACCATCTGTCCGCCAACTGTAGCTCCGCAGAGGATGGGTGATGCAACAGGACAATGACCCAAAGCATACAAGTAATTCAACAAAAGAATGGCTTCAACAAAGCAAAATACACCTTCTGGAGTGGCCCAGTCAGAGTCCTGACCTCAACCCAATTGAAATGCTGTGGCATGACCTTAAGAGAGCGTTTCACACCAGACATCCCAAGAATATTGCTTCACTGAAACAGTTTTGTGAAGAGGAGTGGTCCAAAATTACTCCAGATCGTTGTGCAGGTCTGATCTGCAACTACAGGAAACGTTTGGTTGAGGTTATTGCTGTCAAAGGAGGGTCAATCAGTTATTAAGTCCAAAGGTTCACATACTTTTTCCACCCTGCACTGTGAATGTTTACATGTTATGTTCAATAAACACATGAAAACATATAATGTTTGTGTTGTATTATTTTAAGCAGACTGTGTTTTTCAAATTGTTGTGACTTAGATGGAGATCAGAGCACATTTTATGACCAATTCATGCAAAACTCCATGTAATCCCAAAGGGTTCACATACTTTTTCTTGCAACTGTACATGTTAATGGTCCTTTAACCCACTACCAAGACTGTGTATACTCAATCCTCAAAATATCTACTAGTGCCATCGATTTCAAGTATACTCAGTTTCATGTAAATCTAGAGCTATGCAAAGGAAGTTTGTTTATTACAAACAATAGGCACCTCAGGCATAACACCACAGGTTCTAAAACATTTTGAACAGCTGAAACAATGTGTCTAATAAAAGGAGCCTTGCCGGTTCAGGAAAGAACCTCTGCTGCAGTAACCCTTTTTTTCCCCCAGCAGATGTCAACATCTGCCTGCCAAATAGCCCTACAACAGGAAGAATACAATGGGAACATATCCAAATTTTTCTTACTGCATAATCCACAAAAATGACCCCCCAAAAAAAGACAGCTTCCTGACAGTTGTTTTATGGAAAGACCACTTGGCAATGAAGTAAACCATTAACCTCTCTATATCTGTTTGGTGTGGTGATATGGGATTTCATACGCAGATGGCAATTCTATAATTTATTCTTTGTGTGAAGCGCAGGTGAATATTAACATTGTACGCTCCCACACAGAAATAGTGGGAATTTAGTGCGGGACTGATTTTTATATGCTTTTAGCTACTTTTTTGTACTGTGCAGACAGGTCATATTTGCTTAGGTTCCCTCAGGTTTTCTATATTTTCCACAAAATAGGTGTTATTTGGTGCTGGTTATAACTGATCCCAACGCTTTATATTTTGTCTCTGAGCTTTGTACAGCCAGGGACAATGCTCTACATTCTCCTGTAAAGAGGTTTGCTTTGCTGTTGGCAGGTAAGCTTACACTTGATTGACCATTTATTTATTTATTGATAAAGGATTTTACCAGGATGGATACATTGAGATTTCTCTCGTTTTCAAGTATGTCCTGGGTTCAAGAACATTGAAGTGTTACAGTTACAGAAATACAAAGTAACACAATGCAAGATATTAAGAAAAAAAACACAAATATACAGATTAACAGAAAATAAATATGTAGGAAATAGTCATTATGTTACATGTTTACAGGTGCATTCCGTATTGAGGTATGTTACTAAGGAGCTCTTGAGTGACTTAAGACTGGGGGAAGATTTGATGGCGTCTGGGAGGTTATTCCATAATTGCGGTGCTCTGTAGGAAAATGAGGACCGAGCCACTTCCTTTTTGTATTGTGGTATTGTAAGTAAGGTGCTGGTCCTGGAGATTATAGGATGAGGGAGCTGCTGGGGGAAGCAGTCTATTCAGATAGGGTGGCAGCTTCCCAGAAAAGCTCTTAAACACCAGGCTGGAAAGGTGAAGGGTGCGTTTAGACTCCAGCGATGGCCAGTTTAGCTCTTTTAACATGTCACAATGGTGGGTCATGTAGTTACAATGTAGTGCAAAGCGGCAGAATGAGTTATACAATGTAGTAAATTTCTGAAGGTGTGTTTGCGGGGCAGCTGCATACACTACATCTCCGTAATCAATAGCCGGCATAAGCATTTGTTGTACAATCTGCTTTCTTACCACGGGGCTCAGGCAGGATTTGTTTCTGTACAGGGCACCTAGTTTGGGGTAAAGTTTAGATGAGAGTTTTTCGATGTGGGGGCCAAAGGATAGATTAGGGTCCAACCACATACCTAGATATTTGAGATAAGTGACTGTGGTCAGCATGCCATTTGATTTTGTCCCAACACATAGATGGGGATTTTGCAATTTATGTAGTTTAGGTGCTGTTCCAAAGAGCACCGTTACAGTTTTGTCAGTATTTTAAAAAGTTTGTTGTGTTTGATCTACTTTTCTACCTCTGTGAATTGTTCTTGCAGCACGGCCTCCAGCTGCGGGAGATTTGGTTTGCTGGTATAGATTACGGTGTCGGCTGCATACATTTGTACAATTGAGGCTTTGCAGACGTTGGGCAGATCATTTATGAATATTGTGTATAGCAGGGGGCCGAGTATTGAGCCTTGGGGTACACCACAAGTGACTGGGAGGGGGAGGGAGGAACTGACAGAAATTGACACATATTGTGATCGGTCGGATACATATGATTGAAACCAGGTTAGCGTGCGATCATCAATGCCAGAGTCTTTAAGTTTTTTTAACAAGATGCCATGGTCTACTGTGTCAAAGGCCGTGGCAAAATCAAGGAAGATGGCTCCAGGTAGGTTTCCTTGTTCCATCCCAGCTTGGATATCATTGCAGACTTTTAAAAGGGCGGTTGTAGTTGAGTGATTTGGACGAAAGCCGGATTGATCCGGGGTTAAGTAGTTCCAATATTGATAATAACCACGTAATTGTGTGTAGACGCATTTTTCCAAAATTTTTGACATTACAGGGAGCAACAATATCGGACGGTAGTTGGATACCAAAGTACTGTCACCACTTTTATGGATAGGTACCACTCTCGGAGTTAAGCAAACTAAAACCCTATGGGCACTATTCCATAGCGAACACTAATTGTAGCATTCAGATTAGTAAGTGTTAATGCCAGAATAAGTGATTTGAACACATGCCGCCCCCCTTTTTACATTCCTTAAGCTAAACCTGTAAAAAATCCATTAGTGCATCAGAGATTGCACTTGCTTCTTCTTTTTCTACTTTGCACTTCCCATGTTAAGTATAGGATGCGCAATCAGTAATTAGCGCTAGCATAAGTAAGGCATTACAAAGTCCTAGCACTCATTATCGCAGGGATGCGCAAGGCAAGTATTTAGCTACACCTAAAAGCTGGTGCTAAATGATTCCTCTAAGGACAAATACAGTAGTTCCCAGTTTTCCCCCGTGAACACACTGCGGAGCTGCGCAATCTTGCGGCTTGGAAGCCCATTGTGCCGATGATGAACGCTCTAAGGTGGAACGCATTGATGTGGGCGTGAGCTCCCCACTGAATGTTGGGAGCACTCAGTTCCGCAATTACACAGTGGAATGCGGCGCTTACGCGCATGTGCAATATGGCAGGCGCATAATTTACAGATCGGATGTTAATTATGTTATAAAACCGTCTAATTGTATATTAATTGTTTTTTGATTCATTGTATAAAAGGCAGCAGCATGAATAAGGATGTAATCTCCAGCTGAGGAAGCCATTCTGGCGAAACGCGTCCTGGTAGATATACATTGATGTTTTAATTAAATAAATGTTTTTAAACTTTAAATCCTTTGCTGTCTGCCTTTGATCCTGCGAAAGAAGGTTTGGGGAGCTCCTTATGATTCCCTGTGTGAATTTTGACAGAGCCAATAGAGGCTCAAGGCTCTGAGTTGAAAATTGGTTCCCTTATATAAATTGCTAAAGTTGTCTGTGATTTACTGCACTTGGCGATGTATTTTTCTGGTGTTTTCATTTATACTGCAGCAAAACTTCAGCGGAATTGGAGGAACCAATGGAGGGGTATATGGGCACCTAAAAACTTAAAGTCCCTGCATGCTGTTTTCCCTAGAGCTGGCAGAGGGCTCCTCCAAATGTGAGTTTAATACAAAAGAGGTATATAATTTCTGCTTGAAGCTGACATACTGCGCAATTCCAGTCCTCTCTCCTCTCCTCCACAGTATTTGTTTCATCAGTCACATCACAAAGAAAATTACTGTTTGAAAATGAAGAAAACTGCATCCATGGACATATACTGTAGAGTGCCTATTCCATTTTCTTATGGACTTAGATCCATGAGCGCTGTGTTGTGGTATTGTATCCCAATGTGTTTTGTTTAGTGTGGTTATATAGGATTATATGCATAGTTGCCAATTTTGTTTAGTTTGTTATTTGTATGATGTGGAGCTGAATAATTACAATGTACGCAGTTGCATGTGCGTAGTGGGAATTGAAAGCATGGCTAATTTTATGTGTTTCTAACCTGTTTGTAATAGATAAATTAAACAGATGCAACAGTATATAAAATTGTAATATGTATGGGATAAAACAGTGTTTCAAAATGTGCAAATGTAAGAATAATGGTAAAGGCAAAAGATGGTGCGATAACTTGTGATGTTTTGCAAGAATAACTTATTTTTAGCTCATGTTCTGACCACCTTCCGTAAGAGATGTCCGTGTTTCCAATACACAGCAAAGGGATTTCTATAATTTATTTTATTTCAATATGATTCATACCAGGCTCTACCAACTATCAAAGTATTCTTTGCAGATTTGGAAAATCAAACTCTATATGCAGGAAAGAAGGCGAGAGAGAGAGAGAAGAAAAACTGAAAACCTGAGAGATACCTCTTAATTGTTCTCAACTGATGCGGGTCACTCCCAGGTTGAATAACAGTGATGTAAACAGACACACTCAAATATTTTCCTTATTAATTCCAAGCACCAGCTTTGTTCTTTTTTATTTTATTTTTTTGTGGTTTATGAAACAAATCAATGCCTGGCACGAAAAACATAACAATGAGATGCGCTGCAGAGACCAAACTAATTAGATGTGGTGTTTTCAAGTTTTTCACCACACCTTTACCCTGAAAGTATGAGAAGGAACTAAGAAATATTGAACTATGCTACCATGTACCCTCTGTGGTATTATAGGAGTTAATTTTGTTGTAGCTTTTGTTCACATACAGAATAAGACATGCTGGTGTTTGTATGTTGTCATTTAGGATATGTACATGGTAAATTAGTAGACTAAACATTCCACGTTTTATAGTCAGCCTGTTGCATGCAAATATATCATTTCCCCAATTCTGTCTGCCACAGAATTTATGGTTTATTTATGACTTGTGAAACAACCTGAATATTTCATCATGATTCTAAGGAATATAGATTTAAAGCTGCCCATGAAATTCAATTTTTTTTATATGACAAAAAATTGCACAAATACCTTTTATACAAAACCTTATGGACGATGCAGTTTGTAAAAAAGTGAAAAATTAGAATCCACATTAAAAATATCTACATTAAAACACAGTGGGCCCTATTACATTCTTCATGCAAAAACACACGCGCAACGCGTGAATTTTTGCGTTAAACGTTACTGCGCGTAAATCAACGCTGGTATTACAATCCTCGCGCATTTTTCATCCGTCAAAAAATAACGCGCGTAAAACAGACGCGCAAAAACGCGTGCACAGCAATGTTTCGCGCAGAAATCAGTGTGCGGACTGTATTTTCACGCGATTCAGCCAATCAGAATTAAGAACCACAATTGTCTCACGTTAAGTTTTTCCGCTTGTTAAAGTCAATCTGCGCATATGTGCTGCATTAATAAAAAAACACGCACAATTTCTCAGATTTATTGGTTTGGTATGTGTAGAATGTGTAACTATACTGTGCTGCTGTTTTTTTTGGGCTGGTGTACTTGGTTTCAGCCAGGTTGATAGAATTTACCATTAACACCAGCTTTTAGGAGTTGCTAAAATTATGCGTGCAAAGTCTGTGCTTTACAAACTGCGCATAGATTGTAATACCATCCGCATACCAGCGCACAAACGCATTTGCGCTCACAATGTTAAATATAGGACGCACGAAGTACAGTAAGCTCGCGCAGCGTTCGCGCAGGTTCACCCGTGGTACACGTATACGCACGTTTGTTGCGTTGAGATTGTAATTCAACATTCTGCGCAAAGGGTTTTGCCCCTCGCGTTAATGCGTTTTTGCACACGCGTTAACGTTTGCGTGAAGAATGTAATAGGGCCCGGTATTTATTATATTTTACATCATTATATCGATGTAACAGTGGAAATGTTGAAACTCAAATGTTGAAATTATTGTCATGTTTATTCTTGGCAAAAATCAATAACATGTTTTCTGTTTTAACAACGAGGGGGTATGGTAGTGAATCCAACACACTAAGATGAAATGGTTGTGGTCTCAAAAGCTCACAGTTCAGAGTAACTTGATGAGAGGTAGTCCTATTAATGTTAAGACATCCTAATTCTGTCCCTTACGGTCATAACCCATAATATCAGATTCTTTTTTTGCAATGCACTTCGGAAGCTTGGGTGCTACTTAAATTAAAAAGAATTAAAATAATAATAAAATGTCCACAATGTGACTAAATTATAATTAACGTGTCAATTATACCACCACTCCCTTATAGAGGGATATGTGCTCTATTAAGTAGTTCAGTTTTAAACAGATTTAATTGAATTTAATGAATCCTGTGATAGCAGATCAGTACAAATATTTAAGAAGGTTTTAATAGAATCTTGAGAAATATAAATAAAATACTGGATGTCATGATAACTTTGTTTCACATCTTAAAATAAATTTTAACTGATTGTCTACACACTTTTTTTTTTAATGTTTCTCGCTTAAAATATTTTTCTTTCATCATCAAACACTTGCTTTGGAAATCCTCCTCAATAAATAGCAAATTTGTTTTGTATTAATTAAAGAGAGCTTGGAATCTCCAATCCAGTTTATTCAGAGTGTCTGCTACAGATGAACATCCAAACAGATCTGCCTCCAACAGTGTAATACCTATTGAAAGTCAGATTGTACTTGGCAAGACTTGAAAACATTTAAAAGATAGCTGAGCAGCTTGAGATGGTATCCCAAGAAATAATTAATAAAGAATGAAAGCGTCAGAGAGGATAGAGATAACAAAATTAGAAAACCAGCGTGAAGCTAATAGCTTTTTCACAAAAGCAGATTTTATTGTAAAACTGTTTTAGCTTTAAAGAGATGCTTAACCCTGCCTTTAGAGAAAAAAAAATGTGTGCAAGTTTAAATTCCATTTGCGAAATTATTCGGTGTTAAAACAGTCTTGTCTTTTCTATTAATTCTATAAATGAATATGCTACATTCTTTATAACTGGAGATTAAAATATTAGTAAGGCACATAGACATATTAGTTGTGGATACTACATTCAGATGAATAATTTGTACAATGTTTCTATACATTTATTTATAAATAAATATGAAATGACTATGATGTCACTTGAGGCCATGAGATGGTAGTATTTGATGGGGTTGTATTTATCTCTCAAGCTCTAACATCATTCATCAAGTAAAGAATATGATATAGCACTAATATATGCACTAATAGGGGCATAGAATGAGGAACTTTAAATTGCTGAATTGCAGTATCAGTTGAATTTGAACCATGGCATGAAGCATTAGGCTCCTTGGTATACACATCTGCATCCATTGTGATTATAGTTGTGACAGTCTGTACCTTCTTTTCAACCGAACAGAAACAAGTAGCTTGTATACCAGGCCTAGCTAGCCAATGGTTACAGGCCAACAAGTGCTGTTCTTGATTTGGACACAGATTTTCAAATGGAAACTATGGCACAGAAGTACTTTGCTGTGGATTTTAAAGGAATTTATGATCAATATAATTATTCAAATGTCTCTTTTGGCCCTAAAGGAGTTGCCTGACATTACATACTTACATAGTTACATAGGCTGAAAAAAGACATACGCCATCGAGTTCAGCCTTTCCCACATCACCTACTGCTGTTGATCCAAAAGAAGGCAAAAAGCCCAATCTGAAGTCTTCGCCAATATACAACACACTGGAAAAAAAATCCTTCTTGACCCCAGATGACGGTCTGATTTCTTATTGGATCAAGCAGCTTTTACCCACAATTTAAATATTATAACCCTTAATATTCTGTTTTTTTTTAAAAAACTTTTTTCACTTTAGTGTTTGGTATCGTTGGAACGGCCATGCTCTGGCCGATCCAACCATACCAAACTTTAACCCCTAGCTGCCACGGATCGGGAGATAGGGAGTTCATTGGAACTCCCTATCTCCACCGTTGGTGGCAGTTAGGGGTTAACTCTAGGATTGCTATGCACGATGACGCCAGTCCTCAGGGGGAGTTCCCGGAGGCTTGGCCAACATCCAAGATGTCGGCCAGCTCCGGGAAAGGATCACGAACCGGCGCTTTTCAGGGCCGATTCGCGATCCAGCTCCCCAGGGGTTAATGCCAGGCACCATTTGGAAGGGCAGGCTGTGCCCTTCCAAATGGTGCCTGGGTTAACCCCCGCAACGCCGCCGATCGGGAGGGAGAGAGGTCCGAAGGACCTCCCCCCCCTCCCTTTCAGGCGCCTCCTCCGCACATGCAGGGGGGGGCCTGAATTAGGTGTCATCGCGCTGCCGCGATGACACCTAATTTCATCGGCAGCGGTTCCGGATGCTGGGCTGACATCGAGGATGTCAGCCCGCACCGGGGGGGCCAGCGATCGGCCGGAACCCAGCCGAACGCTGACCCCAAAGGGAGGACGCGCTGAGCGCGTCCTCCGCATGGAAGTGGTTAAAAGCCTAACTGAAATCTAAATAAGCAATGTCTACTGCACCACCTGTGTCTATTATTTTTGTTACCCAATCAAAAAAATCGATAAGATTAGTTTGGCATGATCTCCCTGAGGTAAACACATGTTGTTTCTGATCCTGTAATCTATGTGTTTTTAGATGTTCAACAATCCTTTCCTTTAACATGGTTTCCATTAATTTCCCCACTACTGACATAAGACTAACTGGCCTATAGTTCCCCGATTCCTCCCTACTACCCTTCTTGTAAATGGGCACAACATTTGCTAATTTCCAGTCTTCTGGGACGACTCCCGTTAACAAGGATTGGTTAAATAAATCTGTTAACGGTTTTGCTATTACATCACTTTAGCTCTTTTAATAATTTAGGGTGGATCCCATCAGGCCCCATTGACTTATTTGTCTTTACTTTAGACAGCTGCTGTAGAACCTCCTCCTCTGTAAACTGATATGTAAATGTCTCGTTAGTGTTTCCTCCTAACTAAGGTCCCTTTCCTTCCTTTTCTTCTGCAAAGACTGAACAAAAATATTCATTGAGGCAGTCAGCGAGACTTTTATCCTCTTCTACATACCTTCCTTCCTTTGTTTTTAATCTAACTAATCCTTGTTTTACTTTTCTTTTCTCGTTTATGTATCTAAAAATGTTTTGTCCCCCTTTTTTACTGACTGAGCTATTTTCTCTTCTGCGTGTGCTTTGGAAGCTCTTATAAATTGCTTTGCCTCTTTCTGCCTAATCTTATAGGTTTGCCTATCTTCTTCACTCTGAGTTTTTTTATAATTATTGAATGCTGTCTTTTTGTTCTTCACTATTTTGGCCACTTCTGCAGAGTACCACAGTGGTTTCTTCCCTTTTTTGTTTTTCCTAACAAGCCGAATGCAATTGCCTGTGGCCTTCAATAATGCTTCCATTAAATAATCTTGAGAAGTCTCATTTGCAAGCCTGACCTGTGTGCTATGCACATGACCTGCCAGAGACCCTTCATTGCTGTATTCTGTGGTACCCCTCATCACTGTATCCTGTCTGAGACCCTTCATAGCTACTATACTCATCGTGACCCTCCATCTGCAATCCTCCTTCCTGGATACTCCTTACTATCCTCATTCCTGGACTATCTGTAATTTCCAGCACTGCTTCAGGCGCGCTTATTGATTGACCTCCTGTGTATGACCCTCTGCTCTGGACTTTGACCACCCTCTGCCAGCTGCCTGGCAAGACCTATGCTCGATCTGACCATTCTCCTGTAATTGCCCTTCTAATACCTCGCCTGATACTATATTTCCTTTTGCCCTCGGTGTGTCCTTGGTTTATCTGTATCCCCTTGTGTTATTCCTTATTCAGTGTCCAGTCCAGTACCTGTCCTGTTAGCCCTATTGTGCTATTCAGTGTCCTGTTCACCCCGTCCTATCCCATCTGCTAAGTGTACCCTGTCCTGTGTATATTGTATCTCTCCCAGCCAGTTCCCATACCTGTTGTTATTACTTATCCATTGTCCCCTTCCTGGTTTACTTCTGTTTCTTATTTAATAAACTTATATTTTGTCTTATATCCTGTCTGGCCTCCCACCTGTGTCGCCGCCTGCTGGGCTCGCCCCTGTACCACACACGCCGCCTGACAATACATTGAGATTTCTCTCGTTTTCAAGTATGTCCTGGGTGGTGAGTATGTACCGTTAGGTGTCTTGCCCAAGGACACTTACTTGAGAGGTGCTCTTGCCGGGATCGAATCTGTGTCACCACAGTCTCTCTCCATGGCTATAGAGCAGTGATGTTACCTCTACTCCACTCAGCCGGTACGGTTATTGCAGGAAGTCATCCAGCCCTTGTTTAAAAGTCTGTACAGACTCTGAGCCAACCACCTCGACAGGCAGAGAATTCCACAGCTTTACTGTTCTCACTGTAAAATAACCCTTCCTTAACGTTAGGCTGAATTGCCTTTCATCCAGTCTAAATGGGTGACCTCTTGTCCTATGTATAGTTCAATTAATGTCAGGACCGTACCAGCCCATTCCTGTGACATTACCTGCAAGAGACAGCTGCATGAAAGGTGCTGCCCTTCTGCTGTGAACCAGCTAATAAACAGTTAATGCACCTAACACACACACACCTCAAGTCACGTCATACACCCCTGTGGCTAATCAATAAAAGTTCCCTCCTACCTTCCCACAGTGCTTCATTGTTGTCTCCTGTTCCTGTGAACAAGACCAGCTATTCAAGCCCCAGAGAAACCTGATTTCCCCCCTATCAACCCACTGTGCTCTCCCAGGAGCAACGACCGTTCCCACCGTGCTCTCCCAGGAGCAAACTACCCTTCTCACTGTGCTCTCCCAGGAGCAACTACCCTCGCACCTGGACTCAAGGACTGCTTTCCCCATCACCCTCAGCCAACCTGTGAGTTCCAGTGTGCCCTGTCCCACAGCCCTCCTGTGTTGTTCTCCTCTCCCACAAAGTGTGTGCATCCCCGAGACCCGCATAACGGCCTCATCACCTGAAAGGCAAGTACCTGTAAGGTATTAAAACTGACAATTAATGAATAGGTTTCCAGACAATGGTTTATAATGGCCCTGTATATTTTTATATAAAGTTATCAGATCCCCTCTAAGGTGCAGTTTTTCTAAATTAAACAGGTTTAAGCTTGTTAGCATTTCCTCATAACGTAAAACTTCCATTCCCTTTATTAATTTAGTCACTCGTCTCTGCACATTTTCCAGCTCCATATACCATTATACCATTGATTTATAAAGAGGCAAAATTATGTTTTCATCCCGAGAGTGAATTTCCCTTTTAATGCATACCTTGCTGGCTTGGCAACTGCTGTTTGACATTGGGCGTTGCTGAGTATGGAGTCTATCATTATTCCCTAATCCTTCTCTTGCTTTGATTTCCCTACCTCTGTACCACATAGGGTATAAGTGGCTTGTGTGTTCTTCACGCTAAAGTGTAAAACCTTGCATTTATCTACGTTAAACTTCATCTGCCATTTAAGTGCCCAGGCCCCTAATCTATCTAAATCCCTCTGCAGTGAAGTAATATCCTGCTCACATTGTATTACTTTTTTTGGATCAACAGCAGTAGGTGGTGTGTGAAAGGCTGAACCTGATGGACACATGTCTTTTATCAGCCCACGTAACTGTGTAACCTTTCCTAGTTTTGTGTCATCTGCAAAACGTTGACACATGACTTGCAATGCCAATTTCAAGGTAATTTATAAATAAATTGTATAGAATAGGTCCTATAACAGACCCCTGAGGGACACCACTTACCACTGTTGTCTATCATAAAAACTTACCATTTATGACCACTCTCTGTACCCTGTCCTTTATCCAGTTTTCTATCCAAGAACAAGAATTTTCATCTGGAACATTTTTTCTTAATTTAAATAGTAACCTCTTGTGCGGAACTGTGTCGAAAGCTTTGGCAAAATCCAAGTAAATCCCATCCACTGTGACCCTTTGATCTTTACGTCTACTTACTTCTTCATAGAATGCAATTAGGTTAGTCTGACATGACCAGGACATACTTGAAAACGAGAGAAATCTCAATGTATCCTTCCTGGTAAAATACTTTATAAATAAATAAATAATCTGTGTTTCATAAAACCATGCTTTTTGTAAATTACATTATACCTCCCAATGAATTCCTGAATATTATCACTTAGTAACCCCTCAAATAATTTCCCAGCCACTTTCCATGTGCTAGATATATGAAAGATCGCATTTTAACAAATGTGACCATTTTAATATATATACAGTGGCAAGAAAAAGTATGTGAACCCTTTGGGATTACGTGGAGTTTTGCATGAATTGGTCATAAAATGTGCTCTGATCTTCATCTAAGTCACAACAATTTGAAAAACACAGTCTGCTTAAAATAATACAACACAAACATTATATGTTTTCATGTGTTTATTGAACAGAACATATAAACATTCACAGTGCAGGGTGGAAAAAGTATGTGAACCCCTAGCCTAATGACTTCTCCAAGAGCTAATTGGAGCCAGGAGTGAGCCAACCTTGAGTCCAATCAGTGTGATATTATTGGATGTGTTGCTGAAAGCTGTCCTGCCCTTTAAAAACACACACCAGTTTTGGGTTTACTGGTTTTAAGAAGCACTGCCTGATGTGAACCGTGCCTCGCAGAAAAGAGCTCTCAGAAGACCTACAATCAAGAATTGTTGACTTGCATGAAGCTGGAAAGGGTTAGAAATGTATCTCCAAAAGCCTTGATGTTCATGTGTCCACGGTAAGACAGATGGTCTACAAATGGAGCAAGTTCAGCACTGTTGCTACTCTCCCTAGGCGTGGTCGTCCTGTAAAGATGACTGCAAGAGCACAGCGCAGAATGCTTAATGAGGTAAAGAAGAATCCTAGAGTGTCAGCTAAAGACTTATAGAAATCTCTGGCACATGCTAACATTTTTGTTGACACATCTACAATAAGGAAAACATTAAACAAGAATGGAATACATGGGAGGACACAACAGAGGAAGCCATTGCTGTCCAAAAAGAATATTGCAGCACGTTTGAAGTTTGCAAAAGAGCACCTGGATGTTCCACAGAGAGAAAAAAAGGCATAGCACACCAACATCAAAACCTCATCCCCACTGTAAAACATGGCGGAGGGAGCATCGTGGTTTGGGTCTGCTTTGCTGCCTCAGGGCCTGGACAGATTGTTGTCATTGATGTAAAAATGAATTCCAGAGTTTATCAAGACATTTTGCAGGAAAACGTAAGACCATCTGTCCGCCAACTGAAGCTCCGCAGAGGATGGGTGATGCAAAAGGACAATGACCCAAAGCATACAAGTAATTCAACAAAAGAAAGGCTTCAACAAAACAAAATTATTATTATTATTATTCTTTATTTATAAAGCGCCAGCATATTCCGCAGCGCTGTACAATAAGCACAGTATAGACAGGGTTACAATACATTGAACAACATTTGACAAACAGTACAGGAGGAGATGAGGGCCCTATTCCCGTAGGAACTCACAATCTAGGAGGGTTGGGGTTGGAAACAGGAGGAGAGGACTGTAAGGTGAGAGTGATTGATGGTTGTGTCAGTGAGTTGGGTGGTAGGCTTCCCTAAATAGGAACGTTTTAAGGGAGCGTTTGAAGGAAGAGAAGTTAGGGAAAGTCTGACAGTACGAGGGATAGTTCCAGAGAGTGGGGGCTGCGCGTGAGAAATCCTGCAGTCTATCATGGCAAGAGGTGATGCGGGGAAGCTAGGCGCAGGTCACTGTTTGACCTTAGGGAGCGGGCTGGGGTGTATTTGGTGATTAGTGAGGACAGGTAGTGGGGCACTGAGTTAGTGAGGGTTTTGTAGTAAGGATAAGGATTTTGAACTTAATTCTGCAGTGGATGGGGAGCCAGTGAAGGGACTCGCTGAGGGGAGCAGCAGAGACAGAGCGGCGGGTGAGGTGAATTAGCCTGGCGGAGGCGTTCAGGATGGATTGTAGGGGGGAGAGGCGGAACAGAGGGAGGCCAGATAAGAGATTATTGCAATAGTCGAGTCGGGAGATTACCAGGGCGTGTATGAGTTGTTTTGTGGTGACAGCGGTAAGAAATGGCCGAATTCTGGAAATATTACGCAGTTGGTATCGGCAGGAGGAGGAAAGAGACTGGATGTGGGGGATGAAGGAAAGAGCAGAGTCAAGTGTAACTCCAAGACAGCGAACTTGGTTTGATGGGGAGATGGTGATACCCTCCACCGTGATAGAGAAGTCAGGAGGTGGGGAGGCATTGGAGGGAGGAATAAGTAGGAGCTCAGTCTTTGACATGTTGATCTTTAGGTGGTGGGAGGCCATCCAGGAGGAGATGCCAGATAAACAGTCACTGACTTTTGAGAGGACAGGGGGAGAGAGATCAGGGGTAGAGAGGTAGATCTGAGTGTCATCAGCGTAGAGGTGGTAATTAAAGCCAAAGCTGTTGATGATTTTGCCCAGGGAGGAGGTGTAGATGGAAAAGAGCAGAGGACCAAGGACAGAGCCTTGAGGTACACCAACAGATAGAGGCAGTGAAGAGGAGGAGTTACCAGCAAAGGACACACAGAAGGACCTGTTGGATAAATAGGAGTCAACCCAAGCAAGTGCAGTGTCACCGAGACCGAGAGTTGAGGGTCTGTAGAAGGAGGGGGTGGTCAACAGTGTCAAAAGCAGCCGAGAGGTCAAGCAGGATGAGAATAGAATAGTGGCCGTGTTTTTTAGCAGTTAGGAGGTCGTTGGTGACTTTGTTGAGGGCAGTTTCAGTTGAGTGTAGGGGACGGAAGCCAGATTGCAGGGGGTCAAGTAGGGAATTGGAGGACAGGAAGAGGGAGAGGCGGTTGAAGACTAGTTTTTCTAAGAGCTTTGATGTGAAGGGAAGCAGGGATACAGGGCGGTAGTTGGATGGAGAGTTTGGATCTAGGGATGGTTTCTTTAGTAAAGGGGTAACTAGCGCGTGTTTGAAGGCGGATGGAAAGGAGCCAGTGGAGAGAGATAGGTTGAAGATGTGTGTGAGAGCAGGGTGAGGGAGGAGGAGAGGGGAGGAATTAGATGTGAGGGAATGGGGTCGAGCGGGCACGTGGTGAGATGTGAGGAGGACAATAAGGAATTGACTTCCTCCTCAGTGGCTGGGAGGAAGCGGCAGAGGGTGGCAGAGGGGACCTGTGGGAGTGGAGGTTGCAGATAACTATCTTGTGTTGGGATGTTGCTTCTGATAGTTAGAGTTTTACTGAGGAAGTAGTCTGCCAGGTCTTGAGCGCTGAAGGCAGCTGAGGGGGGAGGTGCAGGTGGGTAGAGGAGGGTGTTGAAGGTGGACCAGAGCCGTTTAGGGTTGGAGGACAGCGTAGATATAAGAGATGAGAAGAAGGATTGTTTGGCCAAGTGGAGGGCAGAGGTGTATGACCGGAGAATAAACTTGAAGTGAACAAAATCAGCTTCAGAGCGGGATTTCCTCCAGGCACGCTCTGCGGTGTGGGAGCATCTTTGCAGGTAGCGAGTCTGGAGGGTGTGCCAGGGCTGAAGCTGGCGGCGTGGGGCCTTACAGAGTCGAAGAGGAGCAAGAGTGTCTAGAGCAGAGATAAGCGTAGTGTTGTAGTGATTAGTGGCAGCATCAGGGCAGGTGAAGGATGAGGTATGAGGGAGGTGGTGAAGTAGGTTGGAGAATTGATGGGGTCCACAGCATGTAGATTTCTGCGAGTGTGTGTGCGGGGTGGGGGAGCAGGGTGTTTAGGAAGTCCAGATAGGTTGAAAGAGAGAAGGTGGTGGTCAGAGATGGGGAAAGGGCGACATTTGAACTCAGAAATGGAGCAGAGGTTGGAAAAGACCAGGTCAATAACGTGACCATCGCGGTGGGTAGGGAGGAGGGAGTATTGTGTGAGTCCAAGGGAGGACGTGAGTGAAAGAAGTTTGGAGGCAGCAGGAGCGGAAGGATCGTCAATGGGAATGTTGAAGTCCCCGAGAATTAGGCATGGAAGATTAGAAGACAGGAAGTGAGAAAGCCAGGTAGCAAAGTGGTCAAAGAACTGGGAGGTTGGTCCCGGTGGGCGGTAGATGACTGCCACCCTGAGGGCCAGAGGAGAGAACAGGCGGATGCATTGTGTCTCGAAGGAGGAGAAGGAGAGGGATGGGTGGGAGGGAGATGCTGGTAGGTGCAGGTGGGAGAGAGCAGGAGTCCGACCCCGCCACCATTTCTCTCACCCGGTCTGGGGGTATGGCTCAAGTGTAGACCGCCATGTGAGAGAGCAGCAACGGAGGCCGTGTCAGAGGGAGTTAGCCAGGTTTCAGTTAAAGCTAGGAGGTTGAAGGAGTTTGAAAGGAAGAGGTCATGGACGGCTGTGAGTTTGTTGCACACAGAGCGAGCGTTCCAGAGGGCGCAGGCGAAAGAGGACAGGCGCTGAGGGATGATGGGAATGAGGTTGCTGGGCTTGCAGGGAGGTGATTTATGTGCGATGGAGATAGGATGAATGGGAAGTATTGGATGTGTTGTGGGGACAGGGTTAGGGGATATGTCACCTGAATAGAGTAACAGCAGGAGGGTGAGAAAGAGAAGGTGGGAATGGGATTTGTGGGAGTGGGAGTGATTGGCAGCACGAGAGTTAGAGGGAGACCATGTTCTGAGGAAACAAAGGAGCTCATGCGAGGCCATCATGTGGGACGAGAGGAGGGAGGGAGAGATGCAGATAGTGTAGGGGTCGGTGGTAGAGGGGCAGGAGTTCCATTTAAGGAGAAAGGTAGAAGTAAAGAGCAGAAACGTGAAAGAAAGCATGATATAGACGTGAGTTTACCAGAGTAAAAAGTGGGCCTTGCAGTTTTGCAGTTCCTTCCTCCAGTCCCGCAACTCCAGGAATCAACTCTGAACGTCCACTTAAGAATGCCACTGAACTCCAGGAATCAACTCTGAACGTCCACTTAAGAATGCCACTGAACTCCAGGAATCAACTCTGAACGTCCACTTAAGAAGCCACTGAACTCCAGGAATCAACTCTGAACGTCCACTTAAGAATGCCACTGAACTCCAGGAATCAACTCTGAACGTCCACTTAAGAATGCCACTTGGAAATGACACTGGAGCCTGGCTCAATGGAGCCTGTTATAGTTGTTATATAGGGCGGACTGATTGCATTCAGGCAGTTAAAAAGTCAACACCTGAAAAAGTCAACACCTGAAGCTGGATGGGCTGTGTCAATAGGGCAGGAGATTCACATGCTAATTAGCAAAGCAAATGGTGGAGAAAAACAAAAATAAATAAAAAATAAATAAAAACAGCAAAAGACCAAGGTAACGTTACAATGTGGGTGCCTGCGAATACTGGGTGATGGGGGTCCTACCAGCAAAGGTATGCAGGGGATCAGTTGAGATGTGGGTGTCTGTGGATGATGGGTGATAATGTCCTACCAGCAAAAGTATGCAGGGGATCAGTTGAGATGTGGGTGTCTGTGGATGATGGGTGATGGGTGATAATGTCCTACCAGCAAAAGTATGCAGGGGATCAGTTGAGATGTGGGTGTCTGTGGATGATGGGTGATGGGTGATAATGTCCTACCAGCAAAAGTATGCAGGGGATCAGTTGAGATGTGGGTGTCTGTGGATGATGGGTGATGGGTGATAATGTCCTACCAGCAAAAGTATGCAGGGGATCAGTTGAGATGTGGGTGTCTGTGGATGATGGGTGATAATGTCCTACCTGTGGAGAGAGGAGACACAGGAATTAGGGATCGTGATGGCGTAGGGGATCTTGGATAAACCTTTTGGAGTGGCCCAGTCAGAGTCCTGACCTCAATCCGATTGAAATGCTGTGGCATGACCTTAAGAGAGCGATTCACACCAGACATCCCAAGAATATTGCTACACTGAAACAGTTTTGTGAAGAGGAGTGGTCCAAAATTACTCCAGATCGTTGTGCAGGTCTGATCTGCAATTACAGGAAATGTTTGGTTGAGGTTATTGCTGCCAAAGGAGGATCAACCAGTTATTAAGTCCAAAGGTTCACATACTTTTTCCACCCTGCACTGTGAATGTTTACATGTTCTGTTCAATAAAAACATGAAAACATATAATGTTTGTATTGTATTATTTTAAGCAGACTGTGTTTTTCAAATTGTTGTGACTTAGATGAAGATCAGAGCACATTTTATGACCAATTCATGCAAAACTCCACGTAATCCCAAAGGGTTCACATACAGTTGTGTTCAAAATTATTCAACCCCCAATGCTGTAAAGGGTTTTAAGGAATTTAGTGTACATTTGTAAATGTATTCAGAATGAAATCCTACAAGGACTAAAATGACATCAATTGGTTTTGTAATACAGTAGTAAATGTTTCTTTTGTGAATTCTTCATTGACACAATTATTCAACCCCTTAAAGACTACCACTCTGAAGAACAGAGGTTCATTCAAGTGTTTTCAATCAGGTATTGAAAACACCTGTGGATGTCACGGAGCAGCAATAAAGCATAATAAGCACCAATAAGGCAGCTTTAAAATGACTGTGATACTCAGCTCCTTCTAGACATTTACTGGTGTGGTTACAAACATGGTGAAGTCAAGAGAATGGTCCAGGAAGACAAGAGAAGAGGTGATTACTCTTCACAGGAAGGGCAATGGCTATAAGAAGATTGCAAAGATGTTAAACATACCAAGAGAGACCATAGGAAGCATCATTCGCAAATTCAAGGCAAAGGGCACTGTTGAAACGCTACCTGGTCGTGGCAGAAAGAAGATGCTGACTTCGACTGCTGTGCGCTACCTGAAGCGTAGAGTGGAGAAAAGTCCCCGTGTGACTGCTGAGGAACTGAGAAAAGATTTGTCAGATGTGGGTACTGAAGTTTCAGCTTAGACAATACGGCGCACACTGCGTAATGAAGGCCTCCATGCCAGAACTCCCAGGCACACCCCCTTGCTGTCTCCAAAGAATAAGAAGAGTCGACTGCAGTATGCCAAAAGTCATGTGGACAAACCACAGAGGTTTTGGGATAGTGTTCTGTGGACTGATGAAACAAAATTAGAACTGTTTGGGCCCATGGATCAACGCTATGTTTGGAGGAGGAAGAACAAGGCCTATGAAGAAAAGAACACCTTGCCTACTGTGAAACATGGCAGGGGGTCAATCATGCTTTGGGGCTGTTTTGCTTCTGCAGGTACAGGGAAGCTTCAGCGTGTGCAAGGTACCATGAATTCTCTTCAGTACCAGGAGATATTGGATGACAATGTGATGCAGTCCGTCACAAACCTGAGGCTTGGGAGACGTTGGACCTTTCAACAGGACAATGATCCCAAGCATACCTCCAAGTCCACTAGAGCATGGTTGCAGATTAAAGGCTGGAACATTTTGGAGTGGCCATCGCAGTCACCTGACTTAAATCCGATTGAGAACCTCTGGGACTTAAAGAAAGCAGTTGCAGTGCGCAAGCCTAAGAATGTGACTGAACTGGAGGCTTTTGCCCATGACGAATGGGCGAAGATACCCGTAGATTGCTGCAAGACACTTGTGTCAAGCTATGCTTCACGTTTAAAAGCTGTTATAACTGTAAAAGGATGTTGTACTAAGTACTAATATTGAATGTCACTTGGGGGTTGAATAAAACTGATAATGATGTGAGCACAGAAAAGACATTTGTGGTTATTTCATTATAAATGTTATGTTATATTTGTCTGACCTACACGTGCCTCTTTGATTTAATTGTAAGCAAGATGACTGAATGATCAAAATCAATGTCAAACTGGCCAAAACACTCAATTTCAGTGGGGGTTGAATAATTTTGAACACAACTGTACTTTTTCTTGCCACTGTATACTTATATTCAGGGGTTTACTTTGCAGGGTTAATTGGTTGGACGTAGGGGGGGACTAGTGGTCCCCTTTCTATAAATAAGCCCTTAGGGCCCATGGGTTTCTGTATGGAGAGTGAATGAGCTGCATTGTGACCTACCAGCTCTCCATATTAATCCCTCCCTCGCTGACCTTGGGTGGGCATGGGGAGACCAGGGTCTGTCATGTGTACTTGTGATCCTTACATGTAGAGGCACTATCTACCTACAATGCCGGTCGTTAGAATAGACGGATTGCTAAAAACAGAACACACACTCATAACAAAGGAAGCCAGGCTAAGCCGAAGTTAGCAGACCAATTACAGTTATAAGTTTTTATAAAGCGCTAACCTGTTCGGTAGCGCTGTACAATGTGTAAAACAGAATAACAAATATGCATGCAAGTTAGACACACAGAACAGTAAACCAGAACAAGTCATTACACAAAGCCAGGGGTTGAAACCAGAACAGGTTCTCATACAATGCCAGGAGTCAGAAACAGAATACTAAGTCAGACGGAGCCAGGGATCAGAGCCAGAAGGGTAGTCACACAAAGTTAGGAGTCGGTATGCAAATGGAGCTGAGAACCATATGGTTAACACAAGAGAATAGCCTGTAAGCAAATGCTAAGGAGTAAGCCAGGGGTCATATACATAAATCACTTAGAATATACAAGGAATGCACTGAAGGGAGAACCATGACAGGGCAGTGAGCTCAACTCACTGCCTGGTTTCTGAATCTGTGGTGAGAGCGGAGTCACATGACAGGAAGGGTGGGGGCGGTACCAGGCAGTGTCTGCTGGGATGCCATGCTAGCGGGACGTACTGTATGTGTCTCCTCTATCTGATGTTATGCTGAATAAATCAACAACTATAAACCAACCCACGGAGTACACTCTTTTCATGACAGAATCCATGGGGTGTCGCATCATCACTCCGCACTCCACCCTCATCATGGGCCACGGCTGAATTCACAATTAAACTCTGTAGCTGGCCAGCGAGCAGCGAGGACACTGCTGCCAGCCGCCGGTACCAGGCAATGCGGATCCGTGGTCACCCTTATGCCACAAACCTGGTGCATGTTTTTTTCAGACAGGGTCGCATAAAATTACGGCCATAATATTTGTCGCAATATTATGTGACTCCGAACTTGTGACTGAGCAGATCCTGTCTTTCCAGGTCGGAACGCCCCACTATATGGCACTCGGAACACATTGCACCACTGCGCGATCCATGTACATTGTGAATGAGGCGAAAAGAAGCTCACGCCCATATTTAATGTATCTTTCTCTGAGTTATTGGCTGTATCATTTGTCATGTTAAGACTATTATTTTTTTAATAGAGATGGACAAGACTCTCAGGCAGTGGGCCCATATTGAGTTCATGTTTCCAAACTGTCCGGATTCACTTTGATATCCAGTTAAAAATATGAAAATTTGCAGACACAGTTTGAGCTGAGTGGAATTTCGGTGTGATGATTTTTCAATCTTGAGAGTTGCTAGAAAAAAAAAATACTCCCACCTACTATTAAATTACTGGTGTGTAATGTATCTGGGTGCATGGCTCCATATGACTAAAATGTTTCAGGTCCCCTTTGTAGTGCACTAAAACTGCTAGGTGTCATTACATGTGTAGCTGGTTTTATTATACATTTTTATGGTGTTTTGTTTTTTCCTTTTACCCTTGTGTCTTTTATAGAACTTGGATAGCTTCTATATATGTACAGTATTTCCTGTTGCACTCTTTTCTTTTATAAAATATCAAGGCAGCGTGTAAAGCATAATAATTCGTTTTTGGACACCATGGCATTTAATTAATCATTATCCCCTTATAAATAAATCACACGGTTGCATCAACATGCAAAATGACTGGAAAAAAATTCCAACCATTGGATTTTTAGATTGGGATGCAAAAATGTTCTTGACACATTAAAGCTGATATCACTGGGCTACAGGTAGTAAAGACTTCATGGAAAAAAAAGTTACTGCCTCTCAGGATTTACGATCCAGCCCTCTAAGCCTGGCATAAAGCCACCATGCCCAAAGACACCAGGATTTAACTGCCGGATCCCAGGTATTTAAACATAAATCTATTTTAAATGCAATAGGACTATAATTTGGCCTTATATTGTTTGATGAAATTACATTTTTGCTCTCCTCCTCTACATCCCCTAGGTGTCTGAAGAGGATTCAGAAGAGGGAGAAATGTGCCAGCAAGGAATACAAATACTTATGTGCCAAAGCTGGATTACAAGGTATTCATGATGACAGAGGAGGATCTCAAGTCACCAGCTGCATCAACTGTTTATGCAAGATTATAGTCAACTGGAACAAAAGGGCTTTTGTTACATATTTGTAGCCTGAAGAGCTTACATTAATATTCAATTGGATCAAGTATTGGGGCACACTGAAATAAGCAAAGAAATCATATAAACTTGTCATTTAGTTTGCCAAACATTTGTTTTTTAAACAATGTCCTTGTTTTCTATTGCATCTGGGGGATTCTGCGAAAGAATATAGAATATATAAAATAATATAGTTATTTCTTATTCTAACTTCAACTATAGATAACTTAGAGATTGCCTGCCTTTTTATACATGCTGTCTAGACAAAATGTGCCAAACACCTGTTCACAAACCTTTGTCTTTAACCTCTGGGTCTCATTTGCATTAATCTGGTTACTAGTTTTAGTCGTATGTCCTCCTTTTTAATTTTGGGTGGATGTTTTTTCTCCTTAATTTCCCATATAGTAGCCTGGGATAAGATACCACTATGCACATTATCTAACTTCAATATAACTAGGATATCCACTTCAAAAGGCAGCAGCTCATCTACATGCTACTTTGCCTGTGTAGTATGAATTACCCACTTAGAATGAGTGCAGTCGGCCCTTACAAACATATAACTTTCAGCTAACATTTCCATAGAAAGTGAGTGGGATAGAGTGCTTTAATGCGCGCCAGCCTCATATCCCCCTCTTGTCTGGGCATCAGTAATATCCCTACGTAAATATCTCATCTCACTGGTCAGAGGCTCTCTAAAACTCCTATAAATGCTTATAATTACAGCATTAAACTCCAGTTTATTATTTTTTTTACAGGTGCAGGTGTACAGCTGATAGCGAACCATGCCGCATTTACATACAAATTGAAGATTTTTTTTTCCTCTCTCCTCCCTTAACTAATCAGCCAAGTAAAAGGAATGAAGCCTCAGATCTCGATTGGGTCCTTAAATACATCTGGTGACATTTTTACCATGCATTAGCATGATAGGGCAAGCAGAAATATAATGTAGCAATGATTGCTTTTCCATTGAAAGCACAAACTCTTTCATTTTTCCTGTCATCTCAAATAAGTGTTAAAGAGGGATTCAAGGCTATTGTGTGTGTTCCTTATGCCAGAAACTTACAAACATTGATGGGCGCATTAAATACCCATTAGTGTCTCCGCTGAAATCACTGCCATATATACGCTCCTCAGAATGTATTCTTTGATTTAAAGTGAAATTGGCCTATGTTCCGCTTCCCATCCCCACCTCTTAAAGCAACAGCCCAATTACTTGCTGTGTAAATTAATTTCTCATTTTCAGATTGCATTTGTGTGTAATATTTCATGCAGGTCACATGCTTCGTTGTCAGATCATAAGCCTTCAGTGATGATATAATATTATGGCTATCATATATCTGGAATGGTGAAAAATAGATAGAAATTTTAGAAACTCACTGTAGATGTCGTCTTTAAATAATTCATGCAATACATCTGCAGAAATCATCTTTTTTACAATATCTGCAATCACTCTAACCCATAGTAGCAATCCAAAGATGCCTTTTAATTCCAAATATAAACATTTTATGTAATTGAAACCAAATATAATTATTTATACGTGTGTTACGGAAATTTAAGGTATTTACTTTTATTGTCTACATTTCTGGGTTTAGAAAAAGCTCCCCAGAAGAGTCATCATACAATATTATCACCTTGTACCAGGTGTATTCTTGCATAAGCCAATTAGGCTTGGGCCTAGGGCCACAGGTTGGAGAAGGGCAATTTTCCCTAATTTTAGGGGTCTAAACTTTTTGACTACAAAGTCAAAAAATCCTCAAGCAACAAGCCTTTAAAGTATCATATATGTGGATTTTCCTAAGTTTAATGTTTATAATCAGACTTATTTGTGTGTGTGTGAGAGAGTGGAATTTGGAGCACCAAGCCTAAATGCACCCCTGCTTTGTACAAAGGCTCCTTGCCATTAGCAGTTTGTGTAGATTAGCTAGATGAAGAAAAAAAGTTAAATTACTTATACGTTATTTTGGCTGTCTTTATTCAATCTACTTCAGTATAACTGAGAAGAACTAAAATAAGCTAATGTTTGAGCTAATAATGACATGAACATGAATTGAAGGGTGTTAAAAAAATGATATTAGTAAAAAAGGTTTAAATAACCTAATTACACACATATTAACAAAAATCTCAGTGAATCTTAAATTGTAAAATAACATTTAACTGTAAAATTTATAATACAAGTTAAAACATATATGTTCAACAAGACGATATTGTAGAAAACATTATTGGAATGAAACATATATAGTGTAAGAAAAAAATGATGTAGAAAATGTAAAAAGAAGCAAGGGTCCTATTGTAATAAAATGTATATTCATTATCAGCAAAGTATTAGTATAATCCATGTGCATCTCAACAATTGTCCTGTTCCACAAGGCTCAGGCCCCAGGCAGTTGTGGGATCCTCAGGCAATCATTTCCACTTCATACACCATGTGAGACACCACATTCGCTTATACATCACAACTAGATACACTATTATTCTCTTATGATGATCTGTGCATCCAAAATGTAACCTCAAAAAGAGCAAAACAACAGTGGCAAATCAGCAATATACTGAATGAAATCATTATAGGATGAAAGGTTCAGAGAACTAAAACTTGCTTGACCATCAGCCTGTATGTCCCTTTTGTGCATGGTTATGGGTGAATTTAGATTATTTATTATTACTATTGTCATCATTTATATAGCGGCAACAATCCGCAGCTCTTTACAATAACCAAAGGGAACAAGATACAGATACATGGGTGTCCACTGCATTGGGCAAGGGTGGGCACTCGCCCCCCCCCGGATCAACAGGCTTAGATTATGATAATTTATTCACTGCACGCTGCAGTTCCTGGGCTCTCCACTAGGCTACAGGAGTGTCACATCCCCACTCCACCTCCAGTCCACCATGTGCTCTCACTCACTTTGCATGCTTGGAGAGGCAGGGCTGAGATGCAGCTGCTCCTATGGGCCACAGGAAAAAAGGTAATGATTGTCAAATAATTACTTTTTTATTAAGCTTGGTGCCAGTGTCTTTATTTATGAGAGTTTACAGAGATTACAATCTAAGAGGAGAGGGGACCCTGCTCCAGAGTTTACAATCTAAGAGGAGAGGGGACCCTGCCCCAGAGTTTACAATCTAAGAGGAGAGGGGACCCTGCTCCAGAGTTTACAATTTAACAGGAGAGGGGACCCTGTCCCAGAGTTTACAATCTAAGAGGAGAGGGGACCCTGCTCCAGATCTTACAATCTAAGAGGAGAGGGGACCCTGCCCCAGAGTTTACAATCTAAGAGGAGAGGGGACCTTGCCCCAGAGCATACAATCTAACAGGAGTGGGGACCCTGCCCCAGAGTTTACAATCTAAGAGGAGAGGGGACCCTGCTCCAGAGCTTAAAATCTAAGAGGAGAGGGGACCCTGCTCCAGAGTTTACAATCTAAGAGGAGAGGCGATCCTGCTCCAGAGCTTACAATCTAAGAGGAGAGGGGACCCTGCCCCAGAGTTTACAATCTAAGAGGAGAGGGGACCCTGCTCCAGAGTTTACAATCTAAGAGGAGAGGGGACCCTGCTCCAGAGTTTACAATCTAAGAGAAGAGGGGACCCTGCCCCAGAGCTTATAATCTAACAGGAGAGGGGACCCTGCCCCAGAGTTTACAATCTAAGAGAGAGTTGAGGAGAGGAGATATGTGTGTGTTTGTGTATGCAAGGAAGGTGAGTGTATATAAATATATGTTTATACTGTCAGGTCCAGAAATATTGGAACATCGACACAATTCTTTCTAACATCTTTGGCTCTATACACCACCAAAATGGAGTTGGAATGAAACAAACACAATTTGCTTTAACTGCAGACTGTAAGCTTTAATTTGAAGGTATGTACATCCAACTCAGGTGAACGGTGTAGGACTTACAGCAGTTTGCAGATGTGCCTCCCACTTGTTAAGGGACCAAAGGTAATGGGGCAATTGGCTTCTCAGCTGTTCCATGGCCAGGTGTGTGATATTACCCCAATTACAATGTGCAGATAAAAGGCCCAGAGTTAATTTCAAGTGTGCTATTTGCATTTGGAATCTGTTGCTGTCAACTCTCAAGATGAGATCCAAAGAGCTGTCACTATCAGTGAAGCAAGCCATCAATAGGCTGAAGAAACAAAACAAACCCATCAGAGAGATAGCAAGAACATTAGGCATGGCCAAAACAACTGTTTGGAACATTCTCAAAAAGACAGAACGCACTGGTGAGCTCAGCAACACTAAAAGACCCAGGAGACCACGGAAAACAACTGTGGTGGATGACCGAAGAATTCTTTCCCAGGTGAAGAAAACACCCTTCACAACAGTTGGCCAGATCAAGAACACTCTCCAGGATGTAGGTGTATGTGTGTCAAAGCCAACAATCAAGAAAGGACTTCACCAGAGTGCATACAGAGGGTTCACCACAAGATGTAAACCATTGGTGAGCCTCAAAAACAGGAAGGCCAGATTAGAGTTTGCCAAACAACACCTAACAAAGCCTTCACAGTTCTGGAACAAGATCCTATGGACAGATGAGATCAAGATCAACTTGTACCAGAGTGATGGGAAGAGAAGAGTATGGAGAAGGAAAGGAACTGCTCATGATCCTAAGCATACCACCTCATCAGTGAAGCATGGTGGTGGTAGTGTCATGGCGTGGGCATGTTTGGCTGCCAATGGAACTGGTTCTCTTGTATTTATTGATGAAGTGACTGCTGACAAAAGCAGCAGGATGAATTCTGAAGTGTTTCGGGCAATATTATCTGCTCACATTATTATTATTATTTATTATTTATTATTATTTATTTATAAAGCGCCAGCATATTCCGCAGCGCTGTACAATAAGCACAGTACAGACAGGGTTACAATACATTGAACAACATTTGACAAACAGTACAGGAGGAGATGAGGGCCCTATTCCCGTAGGAACTCACAATCTAGGAGGGTTGGGGTTGGAAACAGGAGGAGAGGACTGTAAGGTGAGAGTGATTGATGGTTGCGTCAGTGAGTTGGGTGGTAGGCTTCCCTAAATAGGAATGTTTTCAGGGAGCGTTTGAAGGAAGAGAAGTTAGGGGAAAGTCTGACAGCACGAGGGAGAGCGTTCCAGAGAGTGGGGGCTGCGCGTGAGAAATCCTGCAGTCTATCATGGGAAGAGGTGATGCGGGGAGAAGCTAGGCGCAGGTCACTGTTTGACCTTAGGGAGCGGGCTGGGGTGTATTTGGTGATTAGTGAGGACAGGTAGTGGGGCGCTGAGTTAGTGAGGGTTTTGTAGGTAAGGATAAGGATTTTGAACTTAATTCTGCAGTGGATGGGGAGCCAGTGAAGGGACTCGCAGAGGGGAGCGGCAGAGACAGAGCGGCGGGTGAGGTGAATTAGCCTGGCGGAGGCGTTCAGGATGGATTGTAGGGGGGAGAGGCGGGACAGAGGGAGGCCAGATAAGAGATTATTGCAATAGTCGAGTCGGGAGATTACCAGGGCGTGTATGAGTTGTTTTGTGGTGACAGCGGTAAGAAATGGCCGAATTCTGGAAATATTACGCAGTTGGTATCGGCAGGAGGAGGAAAGAGACTTGATGTGGGGGATGAAGGAAAGAGCAGTGTCCAGTGTAACTCCAAGACAGCGAACTTGGTTTGATGGGGAGATGGTGATACCCTCCACCGTGATAGAGAAGTCAGGAGGTGGGGAGGCATTGGAGGGAGGAATAAGTAGGAGCTCAGTCTTTGACATGTTGATCTTTAGGTGGTGGGAGGCCATCCAGGAGGAGATGCCAGATAAACAGTCACTGACTTTTGAAAGGACAGGGGGAGAGAGATCAAGGGTAGAGAGGTAGATCTGAGTGTCATCAGCGTAGAGGTGGTAATTAAAGCCAAAGCTGTTGATGATTTTGCCCAGGGAGGAGGTGTAGATGGAAAAGAGCAGAGGACCAAGGACAGAGCCTTGAGGTACACCAACAGATAGAGGCAATGAAGAGGAGGAGTTACCAGCAAAGGACACACAGAAGGACCTGTTGGATAAATAGGAGTCAACCCAAGCAAGTGCAGTGTCACCGAGACCCAGAGAGTTGAGGGTCTGTAGAAGGAGGGGGTGGTCAACAGTGTCAAAAGCAGCCGAGAGGTCAAGCAGGATGAGAATAGAATAGTGGCCGTGTTTTTTAGCAGTTAGGAGGTCGTTGGTGACTTTGGTGAGGGCAGTTTCAGTTGAGTGTAGCGGACGGAAGCCAGATTGCAGGGGGTCAAGTAGGGAATTGGAGGACAGGAAGAGGGAGAGGCGGTTGAAGACTAGTTTTTCTAAGAGCTTTGATGTGAAGGGAAGCAGGGATACAGGGCGGTAGTTGGATGGAGAGTTGGTGTCTAGGGATGGTTTCTTTAGTAAAGGGGTAACTAGCGCGTGTTTGAAGGCGGATGGAAAGGAGCCAGTGGAGAGAGATAGGTTGAAGATGTGTGTGAGAGCAGGGGTGAGGGAGGAGGAGAGGGGAGGAATTAGATGTGAGGGAATGGGGTCGAGCGGGCACGTGGTGAGATGTGAGGAGGACAATAAGGAATTGACTTCCTCCTCAGTGGTTGGGAGGAAGCGGCAGAGGGTGGCAGAGGGGACCTGTGGGAGTGGAGGTGGCAGATAACTATCTTGTGTTGGGATGTTGCTTCTGATAGTTAGAGTTTTACTTAGGAAGTAGTCTGCAGGTCTTGAGCGCTGAAGGCAGCTGAGGGGGGAGGTGCAGGTGGGTGGAGGAGGGTGTTGAAGGTGGACCAGAGCCGTTTAGGGTTGGAGGACAGCGTAGATATAAGAGATGAGAAGAAGGATTGTTTGGCCAAGTGGAGGGCAGAGGTGTATGACCGGAGAATAAACTTGAAGTGAACAAAATCAGCTTCAGAGTGGGATTTCCTCCAGGCACGCTCTGCAGTGCGGGAGCATCTTTGCAGGTAGCGAGTTTGGAGGGTGTGCCAGGGCTGAAGCTGGCGGCGTGGGGCCTTGCAGAGTCGAAGAGGAGCAAGAGTGTCTAGAGCAGAGATAAGCGTAGTGTTGTAGTGATTAGTGACAGCATCAGGGCAGGTGAAGGATGAGGTATGAGGGAGGTGGTGAAGTAGGTTGGAGAATTGATGGGGGTCCACAGCATGTAGATTTCTGCGAGTGTGTGTGCGGGGTGGGGGAGCAGGGTGTTTAGGAAGTCCAGATAGGTTGAAAGAGAGAAGGTGGTGGTCAGAGATGGGGAAAGGGCGACATTTGAACTCAGAAATGGAGCAGAGGTTGGAAAAGACCAGGTCAATAACGTGACCATCGCGGTGGGTAGGGAGGAGGGAGTATTGTGTGAGTCCAAGGGAGGACGTGAGTGAAAGAAGTTTGGAGGCAGCAGGAGCAGAAGGATCGTCAATGGGAATGTTGAAGTCCCCGAGAATTAGGCATGGAAGATTAGAAGACAGGAAGTGAGAAAGCCAGGTAGCAAAGTGGTCAAAGAACTGGGAGGTTGGTCCCGGTGGGCGGTAGATGACTGCCACCCTGAGAGCCAGAGGAGAGAACAGGCGGATGCAGTGTGTCTCGAAGGAGGAGAAGGAGAGGGATGGGGGTGGAGTGAGATGCTGGTAGGTGCAGGTGGGAGAGAGCAGGAGCCGACCCCGCACCATTTCTCTCACCTGGTCTGGGGTATGGCTCAAGTGTAGACCACCATGTGAGAGAGCAGCAACGGAGGCCGTGTCAGAGGGAGTTAGCCAGGTTTCAGTTAAAGCTAGGAGGTTGAAGGAGTTTGAAAGGAAGAGGTCATGGACGGCTGTGAGTTTGTTGCACACAGAGCGAGCGTTCCAGAGGGCGCAGGAGAAAGAGGACAGGCGCTGAGGGATGATGGGAATGAGGTTGCTGGGCTTGCAGGGAGGTGATTTATGTGCGATGGAGATAGGATGAGAGGGAAGTATTGGATGTGTTGTGGGGCCAGGGTTAGGGGATATGTCACCTGAATAGAGTAACAGCAGGAGGGTGAGAAAGAGAAGGTGGGAATGGGATTTGTGGGCGTGGGAGTGATTGGCAGCACGAGAGTTAGAGGGAGACCATGTTCTGAGGAAACAAAGGAGCTCATGTGAGGCCATCATGTGGGACGAGAGGAGGGAGGGAGAGATGCAGATAGTGTAGGGTCGGTGGTAGAGGGGCAGGAGTTCCATTTAAGGAGAAAGGTAGAAGTAAAGAGGAGAAGCGTGAGAGAAAGCATGATATAGACTTGCGTTTACCCAGAGTAAAATTGGCCTTGCAGTTCCTTCCTCCAGTCCCGCAACTCCAGGAATCAACTCTAAGCGTCCACTTAAGACTGTCACTTGTGAATGTCACAAGAGCCTGGCTCAAATGGAGCCAGTCTTAGTTGTTATATAGGGCAGACTGATTGCAATCAGGCAGTTAAAAAGTCAACACCTGAAGCTGGATGGGCTGTGTCAATAGGGCAGGAGATTCACATGCTAATTAGCAAAGCAAAGCAAACCAAGAGAGACCATTGGAAGCATCATTCGCAAGTTCAAGGCAAAGGGCACTGTTGAAACGCTACCTGGTCCTGGCAGAAAGAAAATGCTGACTTCGACTGCTGTGCGCTACCTGAAGCGTAGAGTGGAGAAAAGTCCCCGTGTGACTGCTGAGGAACTGAGAAAAGATTTGTCAGATGTGGGTACTGAAGTTTCAGCTCAGACAATACGGCGCACACTGCGTAATGAAGGCCTCCATGCCGGAACTCCCAGGCGCACCCCCTTGCTGTCTCCAAAGAATAAGAAGAGTCGACTGCAGTATGCCAAAAGTCATGTGGACAAACAACAGAAGTTTCAGCCAAATGCTGCAAAACTCATTGGACGGCGCTTCACAGTGACCCAAAGCATACTGCAAAAGCAACCAAAGAGTTTTTGAAGGGACAGAAGTGGAATGTTATGCAATGGCCAAGTCAATCACCTGACCTGAATCCCATTGAGCATGCATTTCACTTGCTGAAGACAAACCTGAAGGGAAAATGCCCCAAGAACAAGCAGGAACTGAAGACAGTTGCAGTAGAGGCCTGGCAGAGCATCACCAGGGATGAAACCCAGCGTCTGGTGATGTCTATGCGTTCCAGACTTCAGGCTGTGAATGACTGCAAAGGATTTGCAACCAAGTGTTAAGAAGGGAAAGTTTGATTTATAATTATTATTCTGTCCCATTACCTTTGGTCCCTTAACAAGTGGGAGGCACATCTGCAAACTGCTGTAAGACCTACACCGTTCACCTGAGTTGGATGTACATACCCTTAAACTAAAGCTGACAGTCTGCAGTTAAAGTACATTGTGTTTGTTTCATTCCAACTCCATTGTGGTGGTGTATAGAGCCAAAGATGTTAGAATTGTGTCGATGTCCCAATATTTCTGGACCTGACTGTATATACAGTTGTGTTCAAAATTATTCAACCCCCAATGCTGTATAGGGTTTTAGGGAATTTAGTGTACATTTGTAATTGTATTCAGAATGAAATCCTACAAGGACTTTTTAAAGAACCATATGCAACTAAAATGACATCAATTGGTTTTGTAATACAGTAGTAAATGTTTCTTTTGTGAATTCTTCATTGACACAATTATTCAACCCCTTAAAGACTACCACTCTGAAGAACAGAGGTTCATTCAAGTGTTTTCAATCAGGTATTGAAAACACCTGTGGATGTCACGGAGCAGCAATAAAGCATAATAAGCACCAATTAGGCAGCTTTAAAATGACTGTGATACTCAGCTCCTTCTAGACATTTACTGGTGTGGTTACAAACATGGTGAAGTCAAGAGAATGGTCCAGGAAGACAAGAGAAGAGGTGATTACTCTTCACAGGAAGGGCAATGGCTATAAGAAGATTGCAAAGATGTTTAACATACCAAGAGAGACCATTGGAAGCATCATTCGCAAGTTCAAGGCAAAGGGCACTGTTGAAACGCTACCTGGTCCTGGCAGAAAGAAAATGCTGACTTCGACTGCTGTGCGCTACCTGAAGCGTAGAGTGGAGAAAAGTCCCCGTGTGACTGCTGAGGAACTGAGAAAAGATTTGTCAGATGTGGGTACTGAAGTTTCAGCTCAGACAATACGGCGCACACTGCGTAATGAAGGCCTCCATGCCGGAACTCCCAGGCGCACCCCCTTGCTGTCTCCAAAGAATAAGAAAAGTCGACTGCAGTATGCCAAAAGTCATGTGGACAAACAACAGAAGTTTTGGGATAGTGTTCTGTGGACTGATTAAACAAAATTAGAACTGTTTGGGCCCATGGATCAACGCTATGTTTGGAGGAGGAAGAACAAGGCCTATGAAGAAAAGAACACCTTGCCTACTGTGAAGCATGGTGGGGGGGTCAATCATGCTTTGGGGCTGTTTTGCTTCTGCAGGTACAGGGAAGCTTCAGCGTGTGCAAGGTACCATGAATTCTCTTCAGTACAAGGAGATATTGGATGACAATGTGATGCAGTCCATCACAAACCTGAGGCTTGGGAGACGTTGGACCCTTCAACAGGACAATGATCCCAAGCATACCTCCAAGTCCACTAGAGCATGGTTGCAGATTAAAGGCTGGAACATTTTGGAGTGGCCATCGCAGTCACCTGACTTAAATCCGATTGAGAACCTCTGGTGGGACTTAAAGAAAGCAGTTGCAGTGCGCAAGCCTAAGAATGTGACTGAACTGGAGGCTTTTGCCCATGACGAATGGGCGAACATACCCGTAGATCGCTGCAAGACACTTGTGTCAAGCTATGCTTCACGTTTAAAAGCTGTTATAACTGTAAAAGGATGTTGTACTAAGTACTAAGATTGAATGTCACTTGGGGGTTGAATAAAACTGATAATGATGTGAGTACAGAAAAGACATTTGTGGTTATTTCATTATACATCTTATGTTATATTTGTCTGACCTACACGTGCCTCTTTGATTTAATTGTAAGCAAGATGACTGAATGATCAAAATCAATGTCAAACTGGCCAAAACAATCAATTTCAGTGGGGCTTGAAAAATTTTGAACACAACTGTATATATATATGTGTGTGTGGGAAGGGGGGCTGGTGTGTGTGTGTGTGTATATATATATATATTTGGAGTGGGGGGACTGGTGTGTGTGCCAGTATCTGTGTGTGTGTGGGGGGGGGGGGGGTCATAGTTTGTGTATACAGAGATGGCCTTAAAAAAAAACCTTACTTTAATGTCTTGATCCTGGGTGTGTGACTAGTGTGGTGCATTGAATGGCGTTAACAGACTAGAAAATGCAACACTCAAATCAGACACTTACACTTTTATTCTTCTATTAGACTTGCATCATGTTTCGCAGCCTCTGTATTACTACGCTTTATTTTATGACTGTCCCCTTCATGACATTATCAAAAGGGCAGAATATGGAAGCCATTAAAATTTTGCCCACCCCTGGAAAAATTTCTGCGGACGCCCATGTACAGATAAATGGACATATGATGGAAGCAAGATGTGTAGAGGGTCCTGCTCATAGGAGCTTACAATCTAGAGGGATTGGGGTTGAGGAAGACAAGGGGAATTTAGGACTGGAGCTGCCCTTGAGAAGTCTTGGAGGCGAGAGTTGGCGGTGCAGGTGTAGACAGATGGTGATCGCCTGCTGACCGGAATTGTCTGGATGGTCCTATTAGTACTGGTATTCTATTAGGGGATTAACACTGTCTGTGGTTTGCAAGTGGCAAATTTCATAATTTCACACTTTTTAAATAGAAACCTGTCTTCTTTAGGGTCTATTCACTAAAGGGAGAAGTCAGGAGAATTGGTAGGAGAAGAGAACAATCTAGACCAAATAGCCTATTTGGAAAGTAAGATAAATGGGAGAATGTTTCTAGTTTGACTATTTTTCACTTCTCCTGCCAATTCTCCTGACTTCACCTTTTGGTGAATAGAGCTGTTGATTGTGTCATTTTCTTAATCATTTCACTTGCATTGCCATTCAATGCAAATTGAAAGTCAAGCAGTAATAAGTTGTCGATCAGCCATTTTTCTGTGAAGTTACTAACAGTATGCAACTCTCAAACTGAACATGCAAGCTTCAATGGGGTGTTGCTGAAACCATTTATTGCAACAAATCAAATCTAGCACACTATACTTTCATTGATCTTTAAAACGTTTAAAAATCTAACTAAGCTATAACAATATTGATAAGTTACAAGCTAACATCAAACATTTAATTACCTTGTGTTACTATGTCAAATACCCATTTTAACAGGTCCTGCTGTTTACCTTATCTCTTTTACTACTCTATCAGGGTTGTTCAGAGAGAGTCGAACTGGCCTTGAAATTGGTGAATTTCCCTGTATGGTGCAATTTTGGGGCCATTTGGCTATTCAAATCCTGGCAATTCGCCAAATATTGGTGAATTGCCAGCAAAATACGGTGCCTGATCGACGGCAGTGAAAGCCCCATAGAGAAGCAATCGTTAACCTGTTCAGAGAACACCGAACAACAATGAAAAGTCAGTAAAATGCTCTGATGTTCGCAGGTATCATTCGGCAGGTTTAATCCGGCAAAACGTATAGGTTTCAATGTTAAAAATATTTCCATTTTAATTCAATAGCTATTAAACCTTTTATTCTTTTAAAATGTCCCTTTTTTTCGGATGTTTTTTAAAATAGCGCTTCTTTTTTCCCTGTAACTGACCTTTCTTATTCATAGGACCTCATATGTTAATTTCAGACATTTTCATCCAGTAGTGTTTTTGCAAAAAGCGTTTGAAATTTTTAGAATTTCAATCCTTTTTTTTTTTTACCCTGTTCGGTGGATCGTCTGCTTTTTTCGGGTGTGTTCGGCAGGTTTGCGGTGGATCGTAGGATACATTCGGCGTGTTTTTTGTAGCTGTTCTAAGTGATCTGATATTTTCGAATTGTATCGGCAGGTTATCGTCGGATTTTTGGTGATTTTTCGTATCTATTCGGTTTCTTTTCCCTGCACTTAGGGGACCCTGTGGTAAATGCTGAATTCACAGCAGGGTCAGGGAATTTGATTCCCAGTGCTCCCTGAATAACCCCTTATAATTTTTGGGACACTTAAACCACTATGCACTAGAACTTTCACTAACCAGTAATTTCAAGACAGGCATATTTTTCTTAATCTCTACATACCCGCGCACCTGCCACCGCGCACCTGCCACCTGCACATCTCCTCTCTTATTAGCAGGTATATCCCATTCTGTCCACTTCGCTCTGACAATAATCTGATATTATCATCTCCTCATACCCACACCCCCAACTCTTGGCTTCAGGACTTCTCCTGAGCTGCCCCTTTTTATGGAACCCCCTGCAACTCTAGACTCTAACAGTCTTTCCAGTCCTTCAAGAAGTCTGTGAAAACACATTACTTTAGAGAAGCTTATTGCCTCACTCCAGGATTCCCCACTGTACATTTCTTGCTCCATCTTCCACACAGCCCACATGCACCCCGCTACTTCACATACTCAGCTATTACCCTCACCTAGTGTGTCAACTCTCTTCTCTTAGATTCTAAGCTCTCAGCTTGTATGTATATTTGTTATTCTGTCTTACCCATTGTGCAGCGCTATAGAACTTCTTAGCACTTTATAAATACATGTAACTATATCTTCATTTTATCTCTTGCCCAGTGAGGAATGGTTGAGTAGAAATTATGTAGTATTGCATCCTTCTCCAGTACTCCTCTTATCTGCGGTTTTCCAAGCAGCAGAGTAATTACCGAAGAAATCCTTTTGTCTTTATATAGGACCAATGTGAAGTATTGTCATTTGATGAAAAGACTCAAAATAAACTATCTACCCAAAGTCCAGTTATAAAAACCTGAAATGAACACAGTAAAAATAAGAGTAAATCTGCGCAAAATACACAAACAAAAATATCATAGCGCAAGATAGCATAAAATAGATATATACTGTATGTATAATGGCCCCCTTCCATTCCCACTCACTAGAAACAAAAAATGGCAGGCATATCAACAGATTACCGCTCCATGGATTAGATCAGTATCAACATCAATATAATCACTGTACTGAATTCATTCCACCTTTGTGCCAAGTCCCCATCCTATAAATCCACCTACATTCCCTTTTAGCTAAAGATTTTAACCCCCCTCTCCAATCTGGAGTAGCTAAATCATATCCAACCGCCTAAAAATAACTAAACTAAAAGCCAGACAATTGTTACAATGGTTAGATACATGGACTTGTTAAATTGGGAAGTATGGATTTTGGTTCCTCTTTCAGTTACCAAACCAAATAAACAGCCCCACGAAATGTTTCAGTATTCAGTTAGGGCAGCATAATTTTGCCATTTTTCTAAATTTGTTGCTCTTGGGCTGCATGACAAAAAGTGTAAAAGAATAATTTGAATCTTAATTATTTTCTTCTGTTAATTCCTAAACTGCAGATTTTATGAGGTACAGTTGAAGTGCACACTGGGTGGATGCTGAACCCTGAAAAAGAATTGCTTCCACTTATTGGTTGTTGCATCTTCGGCATCAGGCTTTGTTTATCCCTGGACTAAATAAAAAAAACTCTCAATCCACCCATTATGCCATGCAACAAGGAAAGCATTAAGCTCACGAGCAAACTCATGTAAAAATCCATTACATTTATAATTGTTGATGTAGGCATCAAATATCATAATAAATTTAAAAAACACAGCGAAGAATACCTTTGCAGATGGAGGTTAAGTGTCATGGGGAACACCAGGACAACAGATTGTTTTTTGTTGCAAAAAAGGTTAAAGAACTGTATCCTTTAGTGTAGATTTGGTGAAAGTGTACAGGCAGTGGTTGTAGATAAATTCAAATTTCAAACTATTGAATGTTTGATTTGTTACGCCATCATTTTATAGTTCATTTAAAAAACAAATAATTCATCATTGACCTGGTCAGTCATTCACAAAATGTTCAATTCAAACAGTGGCTGGAATTTTTCTAAATTGTATTTATTTAGTATCCAGGAATATTGATTCTAGCCCCTTTTAGAACTACTACAGATATATCTTAAATTAGGAGCAATCCAGATTTTATTTCTGTTAGCTTCTCAACTTTGCATAGCTATTAATCTTAAATACCAATTTGGCAATAAATCTTTCTCCACAAGCCTGCTTCGCTCATCAAAATACAGCTCCTGTGGGCTTGCAAAGTGTCTAACAGGTGCATCTTATACTCAACATTTACGATCTGTTATCAGTGGCCATGATTTTAACAGCATAGCTTTTCTATCATATGAAATTAAACAGGTTATGTGTTATTTAAGTGGAACCGGTGACCCCATAAGAATGATACAGATAATTTATAGGCTGACATAATGCTATTGTGAGTAAGTTCTATTTTGCAGCTCACTGTCGCACCAGAACATCATAGTTAGAGGATGCACTGTACTACAGTAAATGCATGGTATAATAAATATAAGTACAGTATATATTGTGGCATAGCCAATGGACACACGAGTCAGTGCTTCAGTATTTTTCTTTATTTGGGCAACCACAGCACATGCAGAGTAGTCGCGTCAACAAAAATAATATAAAACAAAACAGAGTATACTTAACTTCAGGTCTTTCCTCCTTCTCTACTACACCTAGCACACAGGCTGACTAAGTGGGAACCACAGCCCCTATAAGGGCAAGGCAAACCTAATCAAGTGTCAGCTGACAATTAACCCTATAGAGAGAAAAGGGCTTTTTCCATCCGCCTGCTAATAATCCTATGGTCTATTACCCTGCCCCTAAAAACACTGTCACAATATTCTATCCATCTATTTACAAAAACAAAATTCATCAAACTCAACCCAACCATGTATCTAAAAGGTAAAAAAACATCTAATTCAAGTTTCAAATAGATGGGGGTTAAGTTACAAGATGTGATCACACGTTGTATATGCTTGCCACAACATCAATGCAGCCAGTAAGACAAGTTGCCTGTGCAAACCAAATGCACGCTCTTTTGAGAGCCATTGGATTGGCTTCATGCGCGAGTGAGCATCCCTCCGCATGCCACTCTCATAGCAGCAGCACTCTATCAGGGTTATTCAAAGAGAATCGAAAAGTCCCCGCACGTTCAGTGACTTTTAGTTCTCTGCAATTCAGTGCGATTTTGCGATCCCATTTCGGTGACCCTGTGGTGTATTCAGCAAGCACCACAGGGCCGTCGTAGTGCAGGGGAAAGACGCCGCAAACCCGACGAACACTCACCGCAAAACCCAGGCGAACGCACACGAAACCCGCAAAAACATCTGGATTAACCCTGCCGAACCCGCTGGAGAAACCTGAGCAGCCGCCGATCACAGCGCAGAGCAGCCGCCGGAAAAAGCCGACACCGCAGACGAATGGAGTGAAAAAGAAAAAAAACAGTACGCTTCAATGTTTGAAAAGTGAAACGCTGTTTGCAAAGAAACTACAGAAAGACAATGTCTGAAATTACATATAAGATCCAATGAATGATAATAAAAAGCACTGTTACAGAAAAAAGAAAAAACGATTAAAAAAAAAACGGAAACTTTTTTTGCTAAAAACATCCTGGAAAATGTCTAAAAGATCCTAAAAAAATCTATAAATAAAGAAACTTTAGACTGCAGAATATTATAATTAATGGTTTATTAGATATTGAATTAAAACGGGAATATTTTTAACATTGAAGCCTATGCGATTTGCCTGAATAAATCTGCCGCATGAAAACACCGAGCAGCAGGGCAATTCGGCAACTTTTCACTGCTGGTATTTGTTCTCTGAATAGACAAAGCATTTCTTCTCTATGGGGGTTTCACTGCCCTTGAACAGGCACCGACAGGCACCGTATGTGCAGGCAAATCGCCAGGATTGGCGAACTGCCTGCTCTCTGAATGGCCAAATGGCCAGGAAAGGTAATCGTATGCTGAATTTCACTGGTTACCTTTTGGCCACAATTCGGATCTCTTTGAATAACCCTGTATGAGTTTCATTCTGAGCAAACGTATGGCCCACAGTATTAACATTAGTAACATAGATTAACATAAGTAACATAGAGGTGCCTGCTGAATGAACTAGTCCTCTTAGGCCCCATCTAAATTTTTTTAATGTTCTCTGTCCATGTCATTATAATGAGCATGAAAATGGTTTATTATTATTTAAAACTTTAAATAATACCAATGGTCCTTGTGTACACCCCCTGGTTACATGATTTGTGCACACTTATTTTTTGTGAAACAGAAAGGGCTTAATACAGGAATTGGCAGATTCAAAGCTTTTCTTTTCCAGAATCTAGGTTCAAGGAAGAAAGTGGCACCTATCGGTACCTATTTTTGAATGGCAATATATAAGATTGATGTCTCTGAAAGATAACCCATTTGAAGGTCTGTGAGTGTTACTTTACACAGCATTATAACACCTTCGCAATGCAGGAAAGAGAATAATAGCACTTTCATTTATTCAGCTTTGGATCTTTCTTTAGTGAATAGACTTCTATTTTCTTTCTGTAATTCACAGTTTCACTGACATTTTATGAAAAGAACAGACAAAATACTATAAAGTCGGACAATAAGCAAAAGTAATTCAAATTCCAATCTGTTATGTTAGTGAAAGACTTAAAAGGAGTGAAGACGGTTGAGGAGGAAAATAAGGGGAGGGAAGAGAGAAGAAGAGATGATAAAGAGGACAGAAGTAAAAGGAAGAAATTAAAAAGGGATGTCAAGGAGAGGAAGATAAAGGAAAAACCTGGTACAGTTAAAAATGCTGCAGAATGGTAATCATCATACAATGGGTTTTAAAACCTGTGCAGAGCTGAGCAGTAATACTCCTTAACCCCTCCAAGGAACCCCGAAATTAGATTTTTAAACTGGACCTAATAACTGTACCCATTCAGACTAAAGAGATTATTCACGAAGTATAATGTTTTGTTATAGTGCTGCTGAGGCGTAAGTACCAATAAAGTTCATAAGCTGATTGTGTGTAAACGGGTGACGGTTGAAGGCCAGAGAAATTGCTGCAAACAATGCTGAACAATTGTACCATTACTATTTTTCCACAAAATGTGCAAACTACAGCTATTCTCCCTTTAGTAGTTGGGTACAAGACTGATGAATATACTTCATTGAACTCTGATAGAATGTATGCTGAAAACAGTTGTTAAAAAGAACACTAGAACAATAGACAACAGCTGTAAGGATGGTGTATAGTGAATAACCCATTACGTCTTATGGGATTTATTATATGAATCATCACCAGCTGTAATAAGGTACTTCACTAACATTGACATGTCATAGCTTGGAATGGCTTTGAGTTTGGAATAGGGGAAGGGTATAGACATGGATGTAAAATTGTGAACTGTGCCAAATGCAGCTACAATAGGCTTGGGGGTGTTCTTATTTTACATATGTGCTATAGAATTGAAATAGTGTGGTATAATCATGGACACAACGCTTTTTAATTTATACATTTTGTAATTTTTTTCTGTACTAGCATGCAGTCCACAATGAATGAAAAAAATCTCATGAGCAATATGAAACTGTATGATGTTACCAAAAATAATAATGATAGTAATAATAAAGGATAATAAAAACCTTTTCCCAGTTGGAAAAAGCTTCTCTCCAGTGAACCCCTTCACATAGCATAGTGCAGGCTCCTGGACCTATGCATAATTCATTGCCTCCACCCATGCAAATAACATAGTTATCAGCTGAAATATTCCATTCCGATGAGGAAAGAAGCCACAAATTGGTTTGGTTACCCGAGTCAGAGATGCTGCTGAGATAAGAGGGTGTTGATCTGAATATGAATAATGCAGACATTTTATAAATATTGTTCTTGCTTAGTGATATAACGAGAGATCTGAATTACTTGTTGATTGATGTTTATCAGATTGGAATAAGGCAGTTCTTTTATAGGAGGGGTGGGGTGAAATTAAACAAAATTCACCACTTTGTTAGGGCACAGGTAATTGTCAGAAAGTGATACTGTAAAATTTTAATAGGATGTTGCATGGACTTTATAGCCAAAGAATAAATGTAACAACTCTAATTTCGAATATTTTTTGTGCTGTGATTTTTAATGTCTATTTCGTGACATAGCACGTTTCAGAACCAGGTGTAAAAGCCACAGGGTCTCTAGAAGACAGATATTTTTTTCCTGGAGATGCTAAGCTAAATGCAAGCAATCTATATGTATGTCTTAGCAGTAACAAGATATCATATTTAGGTCAAGCTGTTCAGTCACTATGTTGACAATGCCAAAGGTCACCAATGACCATATATTTGCCTCTGGCAAATGATTTCAATAAAAAGTACCATTGTTGACTTAAGGCAGTATAAACCTGCCTTAAAGTGATGTGAAGCTATAAGAAAACATTGCTGCTTCTAACCATTCCCTTGTAGAGAACACATCCATATTTAAGGGGTTATAGCTTTTACACACAGATCCTTGTATACCATATGATGCCTAAGATTTCAGTGAATCCTATAAAAACAATTAACACATAAGCAGCATCCCCACTAACACACTGATAATTCTAATGTCTAAATATAATGAAACATCATATACCATGTGGAAAATGTATTGTGCTATAGATTGTTCCTGTGACTTTAATTCGGTGAAAAAATTAACAAGTTTATTCATATCACAATGATTTCTCTTTAAAAGTCCACAAAATTTCATTTTAATCTTGAAACGTTTAATATTTAAAATCCTCATATTTATAGAGAACTTAATTACACATATTCAATAATTTGACTCACATGTAATTGAGCAATTATTTCAAATTGCTCAAGGTGAAATAAAGTCGTTCTTTACACTATTTACGTATTTCAAGGGAAAAGATTTAAAAGCTCTAGATGTGGATTACCTTTGACAACAAATGTAATGAGCATAATTATTTCATGTAGGTAGTTTATGTTCTCATTTCTCAGAACTCTCCATCTGCATAGATTTCAATGGATTATATTTTTGAGGTTTATAATGTAGCAATGTTCTTTGCAAAGTTAAGATATGTTTTTGTTTCCATATTTGCAAGTGGTAGGGCTGACACACTATATAAGTAAATTATTCTGAGTTACAAAGTAGGTCTCTAAATATTTACAACATTATGGGTGCTTTGGAGTGATCCATAAGTTATTACTCATCCACTCATCCAAGCAATTTTGGACCGACTGACTTATCGGTAGGCGTACCAGCTGAAGAAGCCAAACAGCGAAACGGTTTCTGGTAGCCATCTTTTTATTATATTTGTTTTATTAAAGCACTGTTTTTATCTACTACTGTCCATCATCTGTCCATTTCACGGAGGTTCTGGGAGTTTCCTTTAAAACCCCGTGGGCAATATATAAAGAGCCATATGGGGCTCAGGAGTACATAAGTAGAAGACCACCTAATTTCTCAATTCTGGCAATTGTGGTACAGAAATACGCTAGGGGTGTTCCTGGCATTTATGTGTTTATACCATAGAGAAACACAAGACGGTATGATGAAGGGATTGATGGGCGCCTGAAATAACGTCAAGACCCATAAAGCAAATTTACCCAGAGCTGGATGTGGGCTAAATTGTGAGTGTTGATTCTTACATATTTGGAATCCTGTATCTGGCATACTGCGTAATACAGTGTTCCCCCCTTCTCTTCCACAGTTCCTTATGAAAATATCTCAAGTAAAGGGGAACTGTAGAAGAAATGAACATTTTAACTCTCCATATGGACATGTATTGTATATATTCTGTTTACCAGTAAGTTGAGGCACACTGGCTCTGCACTGTGATTTTTACTATTTCTTGTAGGTTGCTTATGTTCTCATTTCTCAGAACTTTCCATCTGCATAGATTTCAGTGGATTATATTTTTGAGGTTTGTAATATAGTAATGTTCTTTGCAAAGTTAAGATGTGTTTATATCCATATTTGCAAGTGGTAGGGCTGACACACCATATAAGTAAATTATTCTGACTTACAAAGTAGGTCTCTAATATTCATAACATTATGGTTGCTTTGGGCTGATCCATAAGTTGTTACTGATCCACTCATCCAAACCATTGTGTACTGACTGATTTATCTGTAGGGGTAACATGCTAATTATGTACAGCTGGACATCTTTCTGGAAAATGTTACCATTACTTACAATTCTCACACTTTCCCAAACCTCCTGACTAACATGAATTGACATCACACTAGAGATCTGAATTTGAAAGCAAAGTTTGTCTGCAAGATTTTTAACTATTCTCTAGCTCTGAAATAAAAACAAACCGTCAAATTTAGAAAAAGATGAAAGAGAGAATCATTTCGAAACTAGAGAAGTTAGTATCTTTAAATGTGAATTACATAAACAATTACGAGAGGCGGACAATTTCTTTGTCCTTTTCAATTTCTATTTTGATCATTCTCAAGTACAGGTGTTGGAAACATGCCCTTAAACACAATAAATTCTATATTTATGGATTTTCAAAGGACCAGGCTCTAGCCACTCATAGCTTTGTTACTTTTGCTTGGTTACATTTAGCTACTCACAAAAAACTTTGGACTGTGATATACCCTTCTTGCTTGCTGCCTGCCTTGACCCATGCCTGGACCTTAACTACGCTATTTGGATTACCCCATTGATACATGGCTGGATCCCCCTCATATTATCTGGACATTTCTTGCTGATCCTCAGTCCCTTCTCATTGTTCTGGCTGTTTCCCAGTAAATCTCCTTTTGTTCTTTTAGTTTCTCTGTCTTGCCTGATTTCTGTTTATATTTATAGTCAGCCCTCTTCCTGCCCTGCCCTCCTGGTCTTATATTCAGTATTCTGTTTATATTCAGCACACTGTCTAGTTCCAGTTCTCCCCACCTGTCTAATCCTGTCCTGTCTTGTCTGCTTGGTCTGTTCTGTTGTTTGTATTAATCAGGCCCATTCCTGTATGTTACAGCTACCTGTTATTAGTTATACATTGTCCTGTGTTTCCTTTTGGTTTGCTCCTCCAACTGTGATTCCCATGTGTTTAATTAATAAACTTTTTTTCTGTTTAAACCTTGCAAATCTGCCTCTCTCCACATCTGTCACCACACCTGGGCTTGAACCTGCAAACCCATACATAGAAACGTGACATCCCAATCAAATTTATTCTCTCAATTTCTTTATTATATTGCAACTATTGTATTTTTTCTATGTATATACTCCTACCTCCACTTTCTCTTTCTATAGCTGTCTGCTAACTGAAAAATCTCCCACTTGTCCTGTCCCTGCTGACTGCAGAGACTCCAAGCCGGGTTCTAGAGCTGCACAGAATTACTGTGAGTTTTATTGCTGTGGAGCTCTGTGATATACTAATGTGTGGTGTGTATGAGTGTATCACAGAGCTCCACAGCAATAAAACTCACATTATTGTGCAGTGTCTATAAGTGTATAACAGATCTCCACTGCAACAAAGCTCACTGTAATGTGCGGTGTGTCGGAATGTATCACAGAGCTCCACAGCAATAAAGCTCACAGTAATGTGTGGTGTGTATGAGTGTTGAGCTTTATTGCTGTGGAGTTCTTTGATACAGTCATAAAGAACGTGCATTACTGTGAGCTCTATTACTACATCCTTGGGTGATGGGGATATAGAATTATGAGTGTATATGCAAATGTATGGCTATGTGTGTAAATATATGTATTTATCTTTAATCAGGCTGCTGTTCGTATTCACCTGCACCTATTTTTTGTCCCAGTCTGGCCTTGCCCCATTGTCGATCACTCATAGGGCCAGTATCACTCCTGGAATCAAACACAGTATGTGTTGCCTGCCCTCCGAAAACCAAAAATGACAGGTGGATGTCTTAACATCAATGTGAGGAACAGGTAGGATACTAAATAGTGTTAAAGGTTGAAACAGGTTAAAAGGGCCACTCTACTCAAATTTCATCCCTCCCTTTTTTTGTCCTTAAAAAGGACACTACCACATAAGCTGTAACTAGATTACTTGTGCATTACAAGATAAAACACCTTATAAAACACATGCCACTGTTTATTTTTTTAAGTTTGGAGGAACTGCATCTAAAAAAGAAAAATAAAGTTAGTTTTTTTTATCACTTGTTTCCATTTTGTTGAGTTTTCCCATGATGCAACTTTTACCAAAATCTGTGAAAAGGTTTACTTGACTGCTATGGTTTATCTAATGTACAGTTAATGAGGTGGAGGAAGGAATGTTTAGATAAGGCAGCAGTGTGTTCTCCAGGCAAACTGAGATAAGAGATGGCAGTTGAATGAGATAAAACAGGGAGTTTTTCAGACTTCTAATCTACCCCCAGGTAATGACCTTTGAAAACATCCCACACAACACAATGATGTGAGTCGGTGACTGACCCATTCACTCCATTATATGGCCAAAGCAGCACAGTGTGAATCAAGTGATGGAATGAAGGGGAGGCAGTTTACAACAAAAAATATCACACAGTGGATGCACCCAGTGACACATATTGGGTAAAATATTTTCTTAACTAAACCTAAAGAGAAAAACAAAGCACAGAAAAGATATCAGCAACATAAACACAATAAGGACATTTAATTTTTTGCTGGTAGTGGCTCTTTAAACTCTTTGCTGTGAACAATGTGCTGAGCATATACTCTGGTTTCACGCTTGTGTGCGGCGGAAGCACACTCAACTTGTCATAGAAGTCCAGCAAGTCAGTGATGATAGTGGTCTTCTTTCCCAACTGGTTGACATCTTGGATGTCAGCCATTGCTGTGCGATATCACCTCCGCCTCATACATAGTGATGAGCCGAACACCCCCGTGTTCGGTTTGCATTCAAACTCGAACAATTTCAAAAGTTCGAGTTCAAACTCGAACACGATTCGAACTCAACACAAGTCAAGTTCTTTAGCGCTGTACAATGGGAGAGACGGAATAATAAATATACATACACGTTACACACAGAACAGAAGGAGAGAGGACCCTGCTCAGGAGTAGGGATGAGCCGAACACCCCCGAACTCAAACTCAATGCAAGTCAATGGGACTCAAAATTCGATTTTTAGAGTGCCCTCCAAGAGGGCATATATGCAAGATATTTGCCATAAAAGGTCTATGGGGGTCCGGGTAGTGCCCTGGGGGACAGGAAACAAGGACAAAAAGTTTTAAAAAACTTCCATGAAATAAAGGTTAAGAATAAAAAGGAAAAATTCCTTCAAATATCGTGCCTAGGAGGTCTCCATAATCTGCCCGTGAAGTGGCGGATTTGTAGGATGTATAGAAACATTTAAAAACAAAAAAATGACATTTCAAATGACGGTAAATGGTTTTCCTTTATTCATAAACAACTGCTTGGGACGGCAGCCTGTATGAAAATAAGAGACGTTTTAGGGCACGCAGAACAAGTTTAGTGATTTTTTGGCTAAATTATGGTGAAACTTATGCAGGCTTTGGATGAAAGTAACAATAGGTGCTTTAAAATTGGGCCTTTAGTGTCGGCAACAGTGCCGTCACACGTAACCCCTCTGTGATATTGTGGAAGAGTGCAGGGTTGGACCCTGCAGTAAAATATTAAAATGATATGAATCTGGTACAGGCGTCCGTGCACCCAAATATTGTGCCTTTGGTGGCAGCAAGTGCAGCGGTGGACCCTGCGGTCCAGTATTAAAATGAAATGAATCTGGTATAGGCGTCAGTGGCAGTGCACCCAAATATTGTGCCTTTGGTGGCAGCAAGTGCCTTCACACCGTAACCCCTCTGTGGTATTGTGGAAGAGTGCAGCGGTGGACTCTGTGGTCCAATATTAAAATTATATGAATCTGGTATAGGCATCAGTGGCAGTGCACCCAAATATTTTACCTTTGGTGGCAGCAAGTGCCTTCACACCGTAACCCCTCTGAGGTATTGTGGAAGAGTGCAGTGGTGGAGGTTTTGGTAATGCAGAAGAGATCCCGATCTATGCAGTTACATCAGCAGCTGTAACAAAACTGGGTCAGCAATGTTTAGGCACTTGTACTGCGCTACTGTATACAGTTGTGTTCAAAATTATTCAACCCCCAATGCTGTAAAGGGTTTTAGGGAATTTAGTGTACATTTGTAATTGTATTCAGAATGAAATCCTACAAGGACTTTTTAAAGAACCATATGCAACTAAAATGACATCAATTGGTTTTGTAATACAGTAGTAAATGTTTCTTTTGTGAATTCTTCATTGACACAATTATTCAACCCCTTAAAGACTACCACTCTGAAGAACAGAGGTTCATTCAAGTGTTTTCAATCAGGTATTGAAAACACCTGTGGATGTCACGGAGCAGCAATAAAGCATAATAAGCACCAATTAGGCAGCTTTAAAATGACTGTGATACTCAGCTCCTTCTAGACATTTACTGGTGTGGTTACAAACATGGTGAAGTCAAGAGAATGGTCCAGGAAGACAAGAGAAGAGGTGATTACTCTTCACAGGAAGGGCAATGGCTATAAGAAGATTGCAAAGATGTTAAACATACCAAGAAGCATCATTCGCAAATTCAAGGCAAAGGGCAATGTTGAAACGCTACCTGGTCGTGGCAGAAAGAAGATGCTGACTTCGACTGCTGTGCGCTACCTGAAGCGTAGAGTGGAGAAAAGTCCCCGTGTGACTGCTGAGGAACTGAGAAAAGATTTGTCAGATGTGGGTACTGAAGTTTCAGCTCAGACAATACGGCGCACACTGCATAATGAAGGCCTCCATGCCAGAACTCCCAGGCGCACCCCCTTGCTGTCTCCAAAGAATAAGAAGAGTCGACTGCAGTATGCCAAAAGTCATGTGGACAAACCACAGAAGTTTTGGGATAGTGTTCTGTGGACTGATGAAACAAAATTAGAACTGTTTGGGCCCATGGATCAACGCTATGTTTGGAGGAGGAAGAACAAGGCCTATGAAGAAAAGAACACCTTGCCTACTGTGAAGCATGGCGGGGTCGATCATGCTTTGGGGCTGTTTTGCTTCTGCAGGTACATGGAAGCTTCAGCGTGTGCAAGGTACCATGAATTCTCTTCAGTACCAGGAGATATTGGATGACAATGTGATGCAGTCCGTCACAAACCTGAAGCTTGGGAGACGTTGGACCTTTCAACAGGACAATGATCCCAACCATACCTCCAAGTCCACTAGAGCATGGTTGCAGATTAAAGGCTGGAACATTTTGGAGTGGCCATCGCAGTCACCTGAGTTAAATCTGATTGAGAACCTCTGGTGGGACTTAAAGAAAGCAGTTGCAGTGCGCAAGCCTAAGAATGTGACTGAACTGGAGGCTTTTGCCCATTACGAATGGGCGAAGATACCCGTAGATCGCTGCAAGACACTTGTGTCAAGCTATGCTTCACGTTTAAAAGCTGTTATAACTGTAAAAGGATGTTGTACTAAGTACTAAGATTGAATGTCACTTGGGGGTTGAATAAAACTGATAATGATGTGAGCACAGAAAAGACATTTGTGGTTATTTCATTATAAATGTTATGTTATATTTGTCTGACCTACACGTGCCTCTTTGATTTAATTGTAAGCAAGATGACTGAATGATCAAAATCAATGTCAAACTGGCCAAAACACTCAATTTCAGTGGGGGTTGAATAATTTTGAACACAACTGTATGGTGATAATCGGCGCACACCAGTAGCAACAGGAAGCAAACAGAACAGGGAGGGAATACACAGAGAGAATAGTCAAATGGCAGGAAAAGTCGGCAACAGATCGGATCCTCAGAAAAAGCAGGGTCAGTAACAAGTATACAAACTGATTCGGTAAGCTAGCGATGCGGGCATAAAGGCTGAGACACACTGAGCGTGTAGAGACGCACAGCATAGCGAAGCGAAGAGAAACAAACATTTTGCAGGCTTGACTTCACTCCGCTCTACCTCGCAGCGTGTCTACACTGCATTACGTTTGGTTCTCAGAGAACTGGACAGGAATCCACTAACTAAATTAAAATGTACACACAAAACCATTTTATTTTCACAAAGCACATGTTATATAGGCCAAAAAAAGTTTCTACTGAATAAAATACATCAAAAATTACTGTTAATTTAACAGGAATAGTATAAAAATCTAAAGAAAAGGGAACCCTGATCATATATATTATAGGGACACGGAGCGCTGTATATAGAGTAGGGATGCATTGATACCACACACAGACATATACATATATATCAACACGCAGACCTATATATACGTATATATCAACATGCAGATATATATATATACACCCACCCACAGACCTCAGACCATATATACACATATGCACATGGGGGGATGGCATGTGGACAATCTCAACTAAATGCGCCCCCCATTTGGCTGATCCCTCCAGAAGAAATGTTGAACCCGACAGAACAGAGAATATATATATTATTCTCTGCTCTATCGGGTTCAACATTTCTTCTGGAGGGATCAGCCAAATGGGGGGGGGGCAATTAGTTGCCAAAATGTGTGTGTAATACAAGTCTGGATATATATATTTATAAGACTATAGATATATCTTATCTGTATATATATATCATACCTGCCCTTACCTTCCCCTATAAATTTGCTAAAAATATACACACAAAAAAACCAAACCACTGCCTGAGACCCTGCGCAGCCCACATGCCACCGCCCTCTACCTGGCTGAATGTATCTAATATATATAATTAAATACATTCAGCAAGGTAGAGAAAGAAAAAAAAGTTTGATTTTATGTTCCCGGGGACATTAAAAATGTCCTCAGATTTCATATTTTTTAGAAATGTGTCACCTTACCTTAGCCTGGTCGTCAGTGGGGGCTCCCTGGATCCTTGTTGTGGGGGGGTCTGCCGTGGCCGCAGGTGCAGTGGCTCCCTCCCTGCACCGCCTGTCTCTGCCACATGCACCCGGGCGGCTAGCCCGCACAGTCGCAGCTCTGTCATCCGGCGGCCGCATGCTCCTCAAGGGAATCCTTGGGAGGCCCCGGCAGGCTGCCCTCTACAGTGCCTGATTAGAGGGCCGTGTCTGCCTGATGTTTTAGTAACAAGAATGTTTTATCCCATAGGTTTCAATGTTAAAAATATTCCCGTTTTAATTCAATATCTAATAAACCGTTGCTTATAATATTCTGCAGTAAAGAGTCTCTTTACTTCTAGATTTTTTAGTATTTTTTAAACTTTCTTTATACTTTTTGCAAAAATTCTTTTTTTTATCTTTTGGCGAACGTCCAAAAAAGTTCGAAGTTCGCAAACTTTCGAACAGCCGATGTTCGATTCGAACTCCGAACAGATCCGAACCGAACGCTCATCCCTACTCATACACTGGCATTACTGCCCAGTAAGAGGGTTTCCATTTCTGATTTTTGTTTCTTAACATGAGTAAGCCACAGTATATACAACCACAAAGCTTTGGATGATAAAGTGTGAAAAAATAGATTTACACACTGCAAATGATTGAAATCCAAATGGAAATATTTTTTTTTTAGATATAGCAGTCTGACATGATATGAGCCATACATATAGTAATGATATCTTTTGATTGCATGCAGGAGTGCATGTGCGCATGTGTCTGTATATACCTGTATCTTTACACACACGCACACACACACACGTGTTTGAGCTTTTCGGTGCACATCCTGATGCAATAGGCTGCGCACGCCTATGGAACAATATCAATAGCTTGCAACAATCATGGGATTATCATTAGTTCCTTGGTGACGTTAATTCAAATTGTCACTCCTTTTATTTGTGTGGCCTGTGGAGATTGCAAAATCTAATAATGCACAGTGAAGTGAATATTTCATGGTAACCCTTTTAAATGTGCTGATTATATAATATAAATGATAAAAGCATTATTCAGTAGTGATCTAAGGGGACACACCCATTGCTATGCTTGTAACATTTTGATGATATTCCAAGTACATCAATTAATTTTCCTGGACTCAGGCCAAAACCTTGATCAAAGGTTCTATATATGTAAAATATTTTCTTAGTGTAAAAAATATTGATACAGATAATTGCAGATGGCATGTTTCCTCTAGAGTAGATGTACAAAATATCTCGGCTATCCTGGCTTGTCCTGTATTAGGGAGCTGCAAAGACATACATTTGTCGCAGATCATAGGGGTTATTCAGAGAGCACCAAAATGTCACTGACGTTTTAGTGTGCTCTTGCTTCCTGCACTTCTGGGAATTAAATTTCCCGACCCTGCGGTGAATTCAGCATTCCCCGCAGGGTCCCCGGAGTGCACGGAACGGACCCCGAAAATCCACTGAAATATCGGCGAACAAAAGCCGGAAAACACTTCCGATACACTCTGAAGTATCGAATCACTCGAACCGGCACAAAAAACACACCGAACACGTCCAGAAAAAGCCGACGATCGGCCGAACACAGCGCTGGACAGCTGCCAGAAAAAGCTGGCATGCCGACGAACGGGGTAAAAAATCTAAGCGTTTCAATTTTGACACTTTCAATCGTTTTTTACAAAAAAGCTACTGGACTAAAATGTCTGGAATTAATATATGAGGTCCTATGAATGATAATAAAAAGGTCTGTTACAGAAGGAAGAAACCGCTATTCAACATAAAAAAAATGGAACAAAAATTGCCAAAACAATCCTAAAAAATAAAGACTTTTTACTGTAGATTAAATTTTTTTTTCACGCAATGAAATTAATCACGCTATGCGTGAGGATGTCAGGCAGTGAGGGGGGACCCGGGGGTGGAGCCACCATCCAGGATGGGGGCCCCCGCCAGAGCTAGGCCGCACTTCGGCGCCGCAAGACATCTCTATACACAGCCCCATCAGCATCTCTATACACAGCCTCACAGCATCTCTATACACAACCTCACAGCATCTCTATACACAACCTCACAGCATCTCTATACACAACCCCATCAGCATCTATATACACAGCCTCACAGCATCTCTATACACAGCATCTCTATACACAATCCCATCAGCATCTCTATACACAAACAGCATCTCTATACACAACCCCATCAGCATCTCTATACACAAACAGCATCTCTATACACAACCCCATCAGCATCTCTATACACAAACAGCATCTCTATACACAACCCCATCAGCATCTCTATACACAAACAGCATCTCTATACACAACCCCATCAGCATCTCTATACACAAACAGCATCTCTATACACAACCCCATCAGCATCTCTATACACAAACAGCATCTCTATACACAACCCCATCAGCATCTCTATATACAAACAGCATCTCTATACACAACCCCATCAGCATCTCTAAACACAGCCTCACAGCATCTCTATACACAGCCACACAGCATCTCTATACACAGCCTCACAGCATCTCTATACACAGTCTCACAGCATCTCTATACACAACCCCATCAGCATCTCTATACACAGCCTCACAGCATCTCTATACACAGCATCTCTATACACAAACCCATCAGCATCTCTATACACAAACAGAATCTCTATACACAACCCCATCAGCATCTCTATATACAAACAGCATCTCTATACACAACCCCATCAGCATCTCTAAACACAGCCTCACGGCAGATCTATACACAGTCACACAGCATCTCTATACACAGCCTCACAGTATCTCTATACACAGTCTCACAGCATCTCTATACACAACCCCATCAGCATCTCTATACACAAACAGCATCTCTATACACAACCTCACAGCATCTCTATACACAACCCCATCAGCATCTCTATACACGGCATCTCTATACACAACCCCATCAGCATCTCTATACACAAACAGCATCTCTATACACAACCCCATCAGCATCTCTATATACAAACAGCATCTCTATACACAACCCCATCAGCATCTCTATATACAAACAGCATCTCTATACACAACCCCATCAGCATCTCTAAACACAGCCTCACAGCATCTCTATACACAGCCTCACAGCATCTCTATACACAACCCCATCAGCATCTCTATACACAGCCTCACAGCATCTCTATACACAGCATCTCTATACACAACCCCATCAGCATCTCTATACACAAACAGCATCTCTATACACAACCCCATCAGCATCTCTATACACGGCATCTCTATACACAACCCCATCAGCATCTCTAAACACAGCCTCACAGCATCTCTATACACAGCCTCACAGCATCTCTATACACAACCTCACAGCATCTCTATACACAACCCAATCAGCATCTCTATACACAGCCTCACAGCATCTTTATACACAGCATCTCTATACACAATCCCATCAGCATCTCTATACACAAACAGCATCTCTATACACAACCCCATCAGCATCTCTATACACAACCCCATGAGCATCACTATATACAAACAGCATCTCTATACACAACCCCATCAGCATCTCTAAACACAGCCTCACAGCATCTCTATACACAGCCTCACAGCATCTCTATACACAGCCTCACAGCATCTCTATACACAACCTCACAGCATCTCTATACACAACCCAATCAGCATCTCTATACACAGCCTCACAGCATCTTTATACACAGCATCTCTATACACAACCCCATCAGCATCTCTATACACAAACAGCATCTCTATACACAACCCCATCAGCATCTCTATATACAAACAGCATCTCTATAAACAACCCCATCAGCATCTCTAAACACAGCATCTCTATACACAGCCACACAGCATCTCTATACACAGCCACACAGCATCTCTATACACAACCCCATCAGCATCTCTATACACAAACAGCATCTCTATACACAACCCCATCAGCATCTCTATACACGGCATCTCTATACACAGCCACACAGCGTCTCTATACACAGCCTCACAGCATCTCTATACACAACCCCATCAGAATCTCTATACACAAACAGCATCTCTATACACAACCCCATCAGCATCTTTATACACAAACAGCATCTCTATACACAACCCCATCAGCATCTCTATACACAACCCCATGAGCATCACTATATACAAACAGCATCTCTATACACAACCCCATCAGCATCTCTAAACACAGCCTCACAGCATCTCGATACACAGCCACACAGCATCTCAATACACAGCCTCACAGCATCTCTATACACAGCTTCACAGCATCTCTATACACAACCCCATCAGCATCTCTATACACGGCCTCACAGCATCTCTTTACACAGCATCTCTATACACAACCCCATCAGCATCTCTATACACAAACAGCATCTCTATACACAACCCCATCAGCATCTCTATACACAAACAGCATCTCTATAAACAACCCCATCAGCATCTCTAAACACAGCATCTCTATACACAGCCACACAGCATCTCTATACACAGCCACACAGCATCTCTATACACAGACTCACAGCATCTCTATACACAACCCCATCAGCATCTCTATACACAAACAGCATCTCTATACACAACCCCATCAGCATCTCTATACACGGCATCTCACTGCGTCTGAGGACGCTGAAGTCAGAACGCCGCGGGACCCCGGACAGAGAGGTGAGTATCTCCGCCGGGGGTCCTGCAAAGCTGATGACGTGTGGTACACGTCCTCCTCAGCATACAGCGGGAGTAACTGAGGACGTGTCCCACACGTCGTCAGCAGTGAAGGGGTTAAAAACGTCTTGTTTTAAACTTTTTGTCCTTGTTTCCTGTCCCCCAGGGCACTACCCGGACCCGGACATTGTTTTTAAATGTTTCTAAACATCCGCCACTTCACAGGCAGGTTATGGGGACCTCCTAGGCACGATATTTGTAGGAATTTTTCGTTTTTATTTTTAACCCTTATTTCATGGAAAACTCACTGTGCCTTTAAAAAATTTTTTTTAACTCTTTGTCCTTGTTTCCTGTCCCCCAGGGCACTACCCGGACCCCCATACACCTTTTATGGGAAATATCTAGCATATATGCCCTCTTGGAGGGCACTCTAAAAATAGAATTTTGAGTCCCATTGACTTGCAATGAGTTCGAGTTCGGGGGTGTTCGGCTCATCCCTACTCCTGAGCAGGGTCTTCTCTCCTTCTGTTCTGTGTGTAACGTGTATGTATATTTATTATTCCTTCTCTCCCATTGTACAGCACTAAAGAACTTGTTGGCACTTTATACATACTTGTAACTGTAGCTTCACGGAGAGTTGTCAAAACCTAGGACAATACCCTGCACCCTATGGCAGACTGAAGAACTATTTCCTCCATTTATTGGTGTTAGATCACTTTTTCTTTTTTAGAAAGTATTTTACCAGGAAGGATACATTGAGATTTCTCTCGTTTTCAAGTATGTCCTGGGTAGGTAAGTATGTACCATTAGGTGTCTTACCCAAGTACACTTACTGGAGAGGTGCTCTGGCCAGGATTCAAACCTGGGTCTCCACAGTTATATTCTCCCCTTCACCAAGGAACCAGATTTAAAGGATAATTTTGTTTATATAATTCATTTGGGGATAAGTGATATTGCAAATGTGTGTTATATATTTTTTAATAAGAGACCTTTTTTAATTAACAATCAGGTCTATTCGCTGAAAGGTGAAACTTAGGAGAACTGTCAGGAGAAGAGAATACTCTAGACCAAATAGCCGATTTAAAAAGTGAGATAAATGGGAGAATTTTTCTGGTTTGGCTATTTTGACCTGGATTTTTCACTTCTGCCGATTCTCCTGAGTTTCACCTTTATTGAATAGATCTGAATGTAATCAATGTGCAGCATGAATTGCAAACTAAGCCAGCTTTGTCGTTACTGCTTTAAATACACAGTAATTTTATGTCATGCCTAGAAGATGAGTTTGGGATTGGGTCAAAAAAGATTTTGGGAGGGGGTAGATACTGTGTGTGGATCGATACCTATGATCTACATTAGAAAACTTACAATTCTGTTGTAATTTTGACATGTAATGTTGACATTTATGACACATTGGTTGCACATTATTCATTCATAAAAATAAGACCAAAATATTGTAGTTTTATAGTCAAAATGTGTACTGCCTTTTTCTTTGGCCTGACCCCACAGCAGGATGAAATTCCACACAAACATTTGAACAACTGTAACAGAAGTAACAACATAATCCAATGTTGACATTATGTTCCACTCCTACTGCTTTATGTAACTGCTAACAAATCATTCAGTGACAAAATCAAAACATTTTTTACTCCTGATCTGCTTGCAGGTGTTGGTCCTGTTCAAAACAATATTAGACTTGTCAGTACCACTGTCAAAATCTATCTTAACTAAATGAACGATTGTGACTTACTGAGAAATACAAATACCCTTTATACCTATTACATTCTATCACAAGGTACCCCTCCCTGTTTGGAAGTCGGACTGCATGTATAAATGCATAACCCAAATTCCTATATCTGTGAACATAAGTTGGATACACCCATTTAATTAACAGCTCGTTAAAACTTGCACAGCCCTGGAATGTAAGGCCACAAACGTTACATCATTTTCTCATGCAATTATGCATGCTTTATCTCAGAATTCTGTTGCAATTGTATTTGTCTGTAAAGCAATTTGTTCTGCTTCTCAACAAATGGGTATCATTCTGCTTTTTGGCAATCATTCACTTTTTCTTTACTACTACCGATACTGGAATAATATACAGTGGCATCTAGTGATATTTGGAGACACAAGGCTCTTAAAACGGACTCTGACCACCAAAAACACATTGTAGCTGCAAACAAATTTGTATAGTTTGAATAGCATACTGAGGTTTGATAGCTTACTGAAAATAATTTGCATAGTCATACTGCAAACCATCTCAAACATGTCGCTATCATTCAATCCACTGATGATGACAGGTAGAGATCCCTTTTCTTTTCTAGTACATGCGCTTGATCACTAATATTAAAAATTAATCTTTTAAAGGGTTAGATAGAGCACAAGTAAAGTGCCCTCTTACTAGGCAGGATTAAAAAAAACACTCATAAACCTTGACAATGACAAGAATGGGAATCAAGCCCCACATTATTTCCCTGCTATTCCTTTTCTTATTTTTTTCATTTTAAACACTTGAGCGTGAAGGACATTGAAGAAGTGTCCTCCCATTTCAATCCTCTGTGTGATGACACTCCATGATCTTCGTGCTGCCCTAAGTCGGTGATGATCTGCTGCCATTCTGGGGCTTCGATCACAGCAGGCTGACATCTATGATGGGGAATCCTAATGCAGGAAATGCAGGGGTCATTTGGACCCCTGTATCTCCAGATACTTGAAACGTAGGTGTTCAAATGAGGTATCATTGGAATCTGGCCTTTCCAATGATACCAAATATGATCAGTACTTATGAAAAAATAAAAAACAAAATTAATAAAATAAAAATATTTCTTCCTCCCCACCAAAAGCAGCAGTGTTGTACATTATCAATAATAAAGTGAATAATATTGTGGTAATAATGCACCTTCTCATTTCCCACAGTGGCAGTAAGTGTGGGGATGATGGTGCAATGTGTTATTAGGCATTGTTCTATTGAAAACTTAAGCCACCGCATCACTGTAGGAAGTGTTGGGGAACTTTTGGACCCTTGCATTGCCATTATGTACTCCCCACAAGGTCAACTGAGGTATCATTGTGGCTCCAGGTATACACATGTAAGCCTCTCTGGGGGCTCCTCTCATCAACCACGAATTGTATTCAATGTTCACTCTGTCTGTAGTGTGGCTCCAAATCTCAAAAAAGGAAAATGGACATAGCCAATAGCCTTAAGCAACAGGGAATGGATAGTCACGTCCCTAGTCACCATAATGACATCCCAGGGAGCTGCTGCCGGGGCAGCTGCCGCTCTTCGTATACGGACAGTCAACAGTTTGGTAGCAGGTGAGTCACCAGACCCACGACACACGGGTAGAGTTCCTAGGCCATCACAGACTCAGCGACCGCCGTAAATGAAGGTTCTGGCGATGGTGTCGGGCTTCCAAGGCCATCACTGCCAAGCCAAGTCTGCCGATCTGCAGCTGGAGATCATCAACCTGGGAGTCTGTGGCCAGCTGGACCTTCTATGCCTCCAGGGAACCTCATCAATTCTGAGTTGCAAGGAGTCCAACACTGATCGCACCTCCTGCAGATTCTGACGCCAGAGGGTTCGGAAGTCTTCCATGACCTTATGAAGGTCTGCCATGGTGAGTGGCTACACAGGTGGAGTCGGCTGAGCTCCCGAAATAGCGGCGGTGAGACGCTTCATCCGAGGACTTCAAGGATGATGGAGCACCATCACGCTGACACCACATCCCTCCATCACGTCACATTCCAAGAGACACTCTCATGTCCGAGAGACAAGGGCCCTCAGCCCCACTGGTTTCTTCGTCTTCTTACCCATAAAAGTGAATATGTGCCAAAGGGTGAGGAGCAGATCAGGAGGTCCCAAGGTGCAGGCCACAAGATGGCCACCGTCTTAATCAACAGGCCTCAAGAGAAACGGGCCCAGTCAACCCGGAGCACTGCGGCTGCATTCACCCCAGAAAAACAGGTGTGACCCAGGAAGCAGAGCAGGCAGATCAGGGAGAGGGCGCTAAAAATAAATCAACGAAACAGCCTCGTTCTCCTGTTAGGTGACGTGACCCGGTGCACTGCAAAAAGGCGACCACTCTCCTCAACAGTTAGTCACGCCCCAAATTGTGAATTTTTCACACATAAAATCAACAATGCTGCTGCCAATACACACCTTTTCATTTTCTATGCCGGCAGCTGCTTCAATGTTTTATACTTAGTCATATTTTTCATAAAATACATTGCGCTAAAACACAAGAAAAACAATTCATTCTTTTCAGTGTTGGTGAAAACTGCATATTTTTTTGGGGGGGGGAAAGAGTAACAGGTTTTCCATTTATGATTTTTTTTCATAAATTCTAACACATAGAATATATAACCACAAAGGTTTGGATGATAAAATGTTGAAAGATAAATTTACAAGTTGCAAGTGATTGAAATCTGAATGAAAGTTTAAGCTTTTTGACATTTTTTGTTATTGCATTCTGACAGAACATGACATATACACATAGAAATTATATAGTTTGAATCTCCTGAGTCAGGTGAAAAAATGGATATATAATTTGTCTGGGTTCCAAAAGGAATTATTACTCAAAATATGATGAGCACAAAACGGCCAAAATGAGCTCAGCACACAGGGGTGAAATGGCTCAGCAGTGAAGAGGTTAAGATAACATGTCCCCATAAAAGATTGTATAATATATAATACCCTTACTCTTAACAATGCTACGTATTATATTTTTTTTTAGGTGGAAAGAAAAATACTGGGGCAGCCCATCCACAACAGCCCTCAACAATCAATTGCTGATAATATGTAATAAGCAACTTTTAATACACAACCACGAAAAATACAGGATAGAAAGCACAGTTTAAAATGCATTAATTTGATAATTTCCACACAAAACTGTTACTAAAACTAAAAACATATAAAACATGCAGCTACAATATTTAAAAAAAAAAAAAAGAACTTATCAGGTAATATTTCTATTTTGGGTCTTACATTTCCTTCCTTGAAAGTTACTGAAAGAAATCCCTTTTCCTTGAATATCTTATTTGTCAGTTACTGCTAGGGATGTGCGTTTCGGGTTTCGAAAAAAAAATCGGTGCACAAGCCTAGTTACTGCTCACTGTCCAATCACACACAAGTAATAGAAGTACAAAGAGGACCAACTATTTCCTTGTTGATCACTTACTGAACCAATCTGCATGGATGTCCCTATTGTATGAGATAAATACCAGTTACTTGAAATCTTTGCAATGTACAATGCATATTCACTCTATTCTAACATGGTTATTTAAAGAGAATCGAAAAGTCACCGCACGTTCGGTGACTTTTCGTTCTCTTCAATTCGGTTTAATTTGGCAATCCCATTTCGGCAACCCTACAGTGTATTCAGCAAGCACCACAGGGTCCCCGAATTGCAGGGAAAGGTAACCGCAAACCCGCCGAAAATCACCGCAAAACCTGGCAAAGGCACACCGAAAACCCGCAAAAACATCTGGATTAACCCCGCTGGAAAAACCCGAGCAGGAGCCGATCACACGCAGCGCAGCCGCTGGAAAAACCCGACACCGCAGGCGAATGGAGTGAAAAAAAACCAAAAACAGTTTGCTTGAATGTTTGAAAAGTGAAACGCTGTTTGCAAAGGAACTACTGAGCGAAAATGTCTGAAATTTACATATGAGGTCCAATGAATGATAATACAAAGGGCTGTTACAGAAAAAAGAAGTAAAGTTAAAAAAAATCTGAAAAAAATAAAACAAATTTTAAAAAAATACCGAAAAATGATTAAAATATCCTAAAAAATCTATAAATAAAGAGACTCTTTACTGCAAAATATTATAATCAACGGTTTATTAGATATTGATTTAAAACAGGAATATTTTTAACATTGAAGCCTATGGGATTCGCCTGAATAAATCTGCCGCATGAAACCACCGAATGGCAGGGCAATTCGGCAACTTTTCACTGCTGTTTTTTTCTCTCTGAATAGCTGAAGCATTGCTTCTCTATGGGGATTTCACTGCCCTCGAACAGGCACCGAACAGGCACCGTATGTGCAGGCAATTCGCCAGGATCTGGATAGCTGAATGGCCAAGAAAGGTAACCGAACACTGATTTTCAGCATTCGGTTCCCTTTCGGCAGCCATTCGGATCTCTTTGAATAACCCTGTAAGTTAAGGATGGAAGAAAAAGGAAGTATCCCAAGGGGTAAAAGACTGACCCCTCTTGAACCCCAACTGGTCCCCCACTGTGTTTTAACGTAAAGATATTTATGATCTTACTTTGTTTCCAGCATAGAGGTCTTCCTTGAGACTATTTCCTTCTGAAGAATCTGCCCAGTGCAGTCTTGCTCTACTATCTATATAATAAAACAGTTTCAAAGTCCGTCGCCGTCAAGCGCTGAGTGCGCATGCGCGACGGACATTTGAAACTGGGTTGCGAGCTGGCCGTTAAAACAAACAGGTAGCTGTGCGTGTCGGACAAAATTGGCACGAACGGCGCGCAGCTACCAGTTTGTTTAAGCGCCACAAGCCCCGAATCCTCCAGCGGTGACCGTCCTCAGGCTGTGGCAGGCTGCTCGGCCGGCATCCAGGCTCAGGCGAGCCCCCGGCTTGGCTTGGGCCTATAGGCCCAGCCGAGCCGGGGACTCGCCTAAGCCTGGAGGCCGGCCGAGCAGCCTGCGACAGCCGGAGGACAGTCACCGCTGGAGCTCAAGGCCGAAGTAGGAGGATGTTGCCTACTCTTACTCACCTACATTGGCCCTGAGCTCCAGCGGTGACCGTCCTCCGGCTGTCGCAGGCTGCTCGGCTGGCATCCAGGTTCAGGTGAGCCCCCGGCTTGGCTTGGGCCTACAGGCCCAGCCGAGCCAGGGACTCTCCTAAGCCTGGAGGCCGGCCAAGAAGCCTGCGACCCTGGGTCAAAGGCTTTTGTGACATCATACCGGCGACCAACGGAGAGAGGACACTGGAAGCGGGACTGCCAACGCTGGAGGAGCTAAGGGCCGATGTAGGTGAGTATGTGTGGAACCAGTGGAGGACTCAAGGCCGATGTAGGTGAGTATGTGCTCTCCACACCCACCCTGCTTGCTCGGCCGGTATCCAAGCTTAGGCGAGCCCCCGGCTTGGCTTGGGCCTAGAGGCCCAGCCGAGCCAGGGACTCTCCTAAGCCTGGAGGCTGGCCAAGAAGCCTGCGACCCTGGGTCAAAGGCTTTTGTGACATCATACCGGCGACCAACGGAGAGAGGACACTGGAAGCGGGACTGCCAACGCTGGAGGAGCTAAGGGCCGATGTAGGTGAGTATGTGTGGAACCAGTGGAGGACTCAAGGCCGATGTAGGTGAGTATGTGCTCTCCACACCCACCCTGCTTGCTCGGCCGGTATCCAAGCTTAGGCGAGCCCCCGGCTTGGCTTGGGCCTAGAGGCCCTGCTGAGCCGGGGACTCGCCTGAGCATGGAGGCCAGCCGAGTTGCCTGCTCGGGCGTCCTCCAGGCTCAGGCGAGTCCCCACACAGCACACATGAACCACCACAAAATAATCCATGCTCTCATCACAGTGTCTGAAACCAGAATGAAGACTTTCTATATATACATCGACTATGTTTGTGTTCGCCTGTAATGATGTTGTCTGAAACTTACCTCCTGAAATAATTAATTACACAATGATCTCTTTACTCATCATCTCCTCGCTATATATAGCTTCCCTAGTTATAGTAGCTGATATATACAGTAAGTCCGTGACTTTGCAATTACATAAATGACCAAATAAATGGGGAAATAAATGTTTCCATATCATTTCTTTTTAGAAGGCTGGAGGTAGCACTTTACTTATTTTCTTTTCTGCATTTGTGAGTTTCATCATTGTTGCATTGCAGGTTGTGGTACTCATAAATGAGCAACAGTATCCTGAGGCCCTGCCTTGTAATGTATCTAGTTTATTTACAGATAAAAACGTCATAGTTTTAGTATCATTTGACAAGTGTGGGAGTACTTCACTCTTATCAGAGATATTTTAGAGAATTTGTTATTGCATAAGTGTCTCTAATATATCTGGTCATATTGTTTGGTCACAATTTATTATTTTATTATGTCTTGCCTGCTTTGTTTTGGCTCTTCACTGTATAGAGTGTGTTGTTTGTCTTCTGGGTTTGATTCCCCTTTTATCAATGAGAACCCTAAGGAATCTGTGAGCAAATCAGTGAACAGTGATTTTGTTGAAATCCAACAAAAATTTTAGAGGCCTTAAAATTCTTTTGAAAAGCAATGATACCCTTGTATTGGGGATTTAGATTAATGGATTATCTCATTATTATTATCATCATCATCATTTATACAACGCCAACAGTTTTGGCAGCGCTTTACAATAACCAAAGGGAACGAGATACAGATAAACGGACATAGAATGGAAACAAGAGGTGTAGAGGGCCCTGCTCACAGGAGCTTACAGTCAAGAGCAGGGAGTCCAACCTCCGCCCCCAGATGTTCCTGAACTACAACTCCCAGAAATCTCTGACTACATTAGATGGATGGAGAAGCATGGGAGCTGTAGTTCAGGGATATCTGGGGGGCCAGAATTTGGACATCCCTGGTCTAGAGGGATTGGGGTTGAGGAAGAAAGGGGTCATGGTAGCCACAACTTACCTACTTAAAATGCCAGGCACTGCTACAATTTTGCTTTTGGACACTCCTATAAAGGGTCATTGTGTAGTTCTCCACGACTGGCCCACAGCAATGACATCAGCAGGTTTACTCATCATTCAGCATGCCATGGTGGACAGAGGGGCTGTCCGGTAGGATGACTTTTCTGCTCAGAGCTGTCACTAACTCCAGTTGCAGGCTATTGGGGACAACTCAAAAATTTTTTGTATAAGTATATGTACAGGGTTATTCAGAGAGCATGAAAAGCAGGAGAATGACTGGAGAATAAAAAATTCTAGGTCAAAATAGACGATTTGGAAAGTGAGATAAATGGGAGAATTTTTCTGGTTTGGCTATTTTGACCTAGAATTTTTCATTCTCCAGTCATTCTCCTGCTTTTCACGCTCTCTGAATAACCCTGAGAGTGTTTCCTTGTCTAATGGGCCCAACTTGTGATAGGCATGACAGGTCATGTTAAGGCATTTGGCAGATATGTAATGTTGAAAAGAGAGCAACATTCCAAATAAACCAATGTTATAGAACAGTGTTTCCCTAACCTTTCCCCAAGGATCACTAACAGACCAGATTTTAAGGATTACCTTGAGGAAACATAGACAGAATACTATGCTGTGTAATACTATGCTGTGTAATACTATGCTGTGTAATACTATGCTGTGTTGTACTTCAGGGATACTATCACCTCTTTCAAGCTAGTGTTAGCATTCACGTTAGCGTTAGCTTAAAGGAGGTCATAGAGCATGCTATCGCACAGATCGCCTCCGATTCACTAACAGGTTAAAAAAATTCTCGTTAATTTGCAGTTTGTAGCGTGAGCTTGCTGTACTTTGCATTCCCTATTCTTAACATGGGGAGCACAAACTGAAAGCACAGATTAACTAACTTTCGGATCACTTGGTCCTAACATTATTTACGAAGAGCTGGCGCTAACTAAATAGCTTAACACCAGCACAGAGGTGTAGCTAACTGATTCTGCTTCTGCAAAATCAGTTAGCTGCAGCTCAAAACCCCCCCAAAAATCAAATACTCAACTCTTATCCCACGGCGAGAATGGTGGCCCGATCCGTTGCTTCTGGCCTCTGGAACCAGAGTGAGGCTGGGGAAAAAAACGGGACGCAAAGGGGAAATTAGCAATCACAAATTTTTCCCCTTACATCCCGGTTCTAGCTCAGGGCACGTGATAGTGCCCCAGACATCTTGCAAACCTGGCATGTTAGCGCTTCCTGACCAAAAATTCTAAAGTACGGAGAACCATGCAAAATGCAAGAAGTCCTGCGACTTCTCATGTATAAACTGAAAAATCCAAAGTCACTATGAACTGCACCATAACTGAGCTAATCTTCTCATCATTATAAGTATAGGAACTCAAATTCACTGACAGTGGTGAGTTGATGGACACACCACTTAAAATGGAACTGCGGTTTAAAACACATGGAAAAAACCCTATGTTTCTTCAACAAGTTTGCAAATATACAAAAATTGTACAGTACAGAAAAACATGCAAATCTGCTAGAAACTGGAAACATCACCTGCCTCTAATGCAGGGGTGGGAGACGTCCAACCCGCGGGCCTTATACGGCACGTAGTGTCAATTGGTCCGGCCCTTAGAGCGCCACAGCAAGGGGGTGAAAATTCCCTCTCCCGCGGCCCTTTTACCAGACCGCGGCGAGAAGCAGAATGATTATCCCTGCTTCCCTCACTAGCTGCTGCGCGCCGGATCTTACAACACGATGTGCCCCTCATCTTCCAGGCGCAGCGTGAAGGTGGATCCGGCGCGCTTCAGCGAGTGAAGAGAGCGGGGATAATTCCTGCCCCCTCATTCTGCTACTTGCGGCGGTCTGGTAAAAGGGCCGCGGGAGAGGGAATTTGCACCCCCTTGCTGTGGCGCTCTGAGGGCCCCCTCATTCTGCTACTCGCCGCAAGGAGGTAAAAGGGCCACGGGGTGGGGGGGCTGGAATTAATTTTAAAGGGGGAGAGTGACATTAAATAAATGGGGAGGGTGACATTAATTAAATGGGGAGGGTGACATTAATTAAATGGGGAGGGGAGAGTGACATTAATTAAATGGGGAGGGGAGAGATTAAATGGGGTGAAATTAATTAGATGAGTAGGGTGAAAAAATTCAAGGGGAGGGTGAAATTAAATGGGGAGTAGGGTTAAATCAATTAAATGGGGAGGTTGAAATTAAAGGGGGGGTGAAATTAATTAAATGGGGGAGAGTGAAATGAATTAAAGGGAGAGGGTGAAATGAATTAAATGAGGACGGGGCGTGTGAAATGAATTAAATGAGGAAGGGGAGGGTGAAATGAATTAAATGGGGAGAGGTGAAATACATTTTTATGAGGGGGTGAAATTAATTAAATGGGGAGAGAGGTGAAATTAATTTATATGAGGAGGAGTGAAATGAATTAAATGGGGAGAAGGTGTGTGAAATGAATTAAATGGGGAAGGGAGAGTGTGAAATGTATTAAATGGGGAGGGGGTGAAATGAATTAAATGGGGAAGGGAGAGTGTGAAATGTATTAAATGGGGAGGGGGTGAAATGAATTAAATGGGGAAGGGAGAGGGTGAAATATATTAAATGGGGAGTGGTGAAATGAATTAAATGGGGAAGGGAGCGGGTGAAATGAATTAAATGGGGAAGGGAGCGGGTGAAATGAATTAAATGGGGAAGGTAGAGGGTGAAATGTATTAAATGGGGAGGGGGTGAAATACATTTTTATGAGGGGGTGAAATGAATTGAATGGGGAGAGAGGTGAAATGAATTAAATGGGGAGGGGCACAAACCTGGAACATTGCAAGTAACAACATCATCTGTACCAGTTAACATTGCGCGCCTCATCAAAGAGAAGCAGTTCCAGCCATCACATTAGGGGTGAGTTAATTAATTTCTTCCTAAATATAGCTGGCTAAATTTTAAGTTGGTAATTTTGTATGGCCCTCGAATGATCTTATACATTTCCAAATGGCCCTTGGCAGAAAAAAGGTTCCCCACCCCTGCTCTAATGTGAGGCTGGCCCTACAGCAAGGTAAATAGACACTTTAATGAACATCGGACAATGGTCTGATTAACACTGCAAAAACTGAGGTCCACCCAGAGAGTGCCTACATACTGCCTATTGACAAATCTTGAAGGACAACAATCCCATGTCCACAATTGAGAAGGAGAAACCCACTGCAAGTAAAATGAATGTGAGCAAAACTGACACACACATCCCAAAATATACTTTGCACACAAGCACATATCAGGTTTTCACACACAAGCCACCAAAGTTCCAAAGCTAATAAATGTCTGTAAAAACATACAAGTGGATTTAAAATAAAGCTCACATAGGTGGTAATGGTTTCCTGCCTGTGATATTGTGTAATCAGGCACCCTGACTCTCACAGCAAGCTTGTAACAGGCTTTTCCCCCAGTAGTTATGCTCACCCACGTTGAGATACAATACATAAGAGTTTGGAGATTCTTCTCGCATCATGAATGACTCCCATCATGTCAGTAGTGACCATAGAGAATTATGGCTTTTTATAACATTCTGATGTCTTTCTTTCTTTTGGCTGGGAGGAGTGTTTTTGAATTATGTCACTGAAATTAGCCTTTCCCCCCCAAATGTGCCAGCAAAAAATATCCTTTATTGACTTGAGCTGTCAACTACATAAGGTGAAAAAGTGGATGATAATCTTCCTCTTTGCCCTTAACCCCTTCACTGACAAGTGAATTTTCGAAAAAAAACATTGTCAGAAACCAGTGGTTTTTGTAAACTCATTTTTAATTAATTAGAAAGTAGTCAATATTTGAACCTATACCTATTGTATGTCTTACTGTAATTAACCTATTTTTGGCCAGTAGATGGCACCATCTACTGTCAAATTGAGTTAGAGGTTAGAGCGGCTGGTCTATTTTCTTCTTTTTCACCCTGCATCGGCAGGCTGAATATTTAAAGTTTACATTTTTGGATGTTTTTTTTATTATAAAGCAAGTATGTAGCCCTGATGTGGATCTTTAGATGCACGACACAGGTCTTCATTCACACAGTTATGCCTCCCAGCTTTTGCCCAATAACCTTCTTAGTACAGTTCAACCTGTAATTATGCCCACAGGGCTAAAGCTTTGGGGCACCATCTGCAGCACAAATGCAAACAAAATTTGTTTGCAGCAAATGAATTTCATTTTCTTTTTGGCTGCAGATCAGCATACCGATATATCTTGATATCGGGGCACTGGATGGTGCCTTTCAAGACGCGACAAATCCCAGGCGCCAGGGATTCTAGCGACTAGAAATTGCATCCTGGTGCCTGGGCTTTTGTCAGTCCATTCACTGTTTGCAGCCAGGAGGCACAGGGGTCCTTGGGACCACTGTAACTCTGTCATCGTGTGTCGTACCTGGTCGATCATGGTGCCATTGAAAAGGGCAGAGACTGGCCTTTCCAATAATACCCAAATAACCATATTCAGTGTAAAAATTAAAATAAAAACGTAACTTTTTCGTAACGTAGTTTTGAAATGGCTCAGCATTGAAGCAGTTAATGGTCAGACTATATATCACATTGTGTATTTACTTTCATTTTTTTCCTTTGGTTTAGTTGTATATTACGTTTTAATGGCCAGGCTTCATCTCTCACAGTGTATATATTTGATGTTTTCCCTTGATTAGTGGCTTTTGCCTAATAACCTTCTTAGTACATTTCAACCTGTAATAGCAGAGTGGGGCAGAGACTGGACACTATCATTCACTTATTACCATAAAATAAAACTGGCTCCTAACTTTTTTAGCTGGCTCCTAGATTCAAAGCAAATTTGTCAAGCCCTGGTGCCTTTGAAGCCAAAGATAGCTCTATTGGTAGTGAAGGAGTTTAGGATTGTAGTGTACTCAGCAAAATGGACAAAACTTGCAATAGTTGTGTAATTCTGTCAACTTTTTTTCCACAGGAAGAATGGCATAATAGTGGCACATAAAGGCACCTTGGCATAAATACAGAAAACCGCATCAGATGGTGTTGGAGATCCATGAAGCCTTCAAAAATTGTAAATATTTCTTACAGGGTTATTCAGAGAGCAGTGAAAACCAGGAGAATGACTGAGTAGTGAAAATTCTAGGTTAAAATATCCAGACCAGAAATTTTTCTCCATTTATCTCACTTTCCAAATCGGCTATTTTGACCTAGAATTTTCAGTTCTCCAGTCATTCTCCTGGTTTTCACCTCTCTCTGAATAACCCTGATAGTTTCTGTTTCTCCTATTTCTGCAATCAAAGCTGCAAAATTGATCTTGTAAATCAACTCATGTAAAAAAACAAACATGTTTTTTAAACTTTCTTTTAGTGTCATCATGCTTGCCTTTGTCTTTTTTAAGCCTATATTCATTTTCATTTTATGCTACCACCTGCATCTTTATAAAGTGATACAGAAATTTAAGTTCTAAAAGGGTGCTGTCCATCAACTTCAACCTTCCATGCATACAGGCACATACAAGCCACTGGGCACCCAGGGGAAATGCAGAGCAAATGGGTCATGGGCCACTGTCGAGCATCAAATCCCACCTTGCACACGCAAAAGGTGAAAATACAACTTGAATTTTTAAAACGGCGCATGCCATGCATTAACTTAAAAGTATCCAAATTTTCCAATTTTCTTTTTAAACGCATCAACTGAAATGGATAAGCCAAATATTTAGGCGCTGACAGAGAATCCTATATTTTTATTGTTTTCATTATTAAAAACCATTTTCTGTTGTTGTTGGCGAAACCTCCAGTCTCAGTGAACAGCCTTGTATACTTTGTAAGGTCCTGTTAATGAAGAGGTCACCAGGGAGCAGTTTATAAAGACCCTGTTTATATAAACTAAGTTTCAAATGTGGATCATTAAGAGGGTTAATAACCTCCTAATTGCTGTGTGATTTAAATGTTGCACACTAATGGTGTGTGCAGCTCAAGCAAAACTCTAGTTAACTCCCAACTGACAGGGCCTCTAAATGAATAGAAATGAGAGGTATAATCAATATCTCTTGCTCCCATTCCTCCCAAGAGAAGACACACTCTTTCCTGGTAACCATTAATAAATCAAACTGTAGGAGATATGTTACATGGATAAACTTCACAATTTGCCCCGGAAAGCTTTTTATACTGAGGAAATATGCCCAATGCCTTATCAAACAAATAATCTAGTAGCTTGTACCTCAAGCCAAGTCATGAGGGAGTAGAAATATCTAAATACAAATACTCCATATTTATTTTATTTAAAAAAATGAACATTCTTTAACTCCCCTATAGTGATAATGATTATAATAATTACTTATGACTCATCTATGCATTGTAGAATGCCACATAATCAAAAAAACATGATTTCAGGTATTTGAAAATTAATACTGGAGACTTCAGGAATTAGATATAGGTTTAAAAAAGTGTAAATGAGCACACTGAGGGCTACTGCAATCTTAGCGCTAGCGTTAGCGCTCAGCTTTAATGCTAGATTAAGTGGCCTAGCGTAGGATCCCCATATTACAATCCGAACACAAACGGGTTAAAAAAAACTGTTAGTCCATCTGGAATTGCCCTTGCTTCTGCTTACTTACTGTACTTTGTGCTCACTATACTTAATATGGGGAACACAAAGAGTAATTAGTGTTAAGAGTCCTAAGGCCTATCTGCTGCGATTAACTGAAAAGTTAACCACAGCTAGAAGCTGGTACTAACTGATTCCACTTCCGACATCCAGTCCATCTGGTCAACCTATACAAATTCTTATTAAGCTGCCGCACAAATTGAATTGTCACAGAAGTTGTCACTCGATTTGGAATTACAGACTATCTGCAAAAGGCAAATATACCAATACCTCCTGTTTGAAAGTCATGGCATTTCCTGACATAAATATAACAGTCCTAACAGCTTCAAAATACTTCACAAAACAGATTTTCCTTTGATAAAGGCTTTTAGGCTTTTCCTGTATTGCTGCTAGTGTCATTTCACAATATTGCCTGCAACAGATGTACAAAGTATTAAAAATGTTGTAGGATTTTAGAATTCTGTTACTATTTGTTTTTTACAAATAATTCCTTACTAGCCATTAAGCGTGGCCAAAGGCCAGTCTGTGCGGGCATCCGGCTCTCCTGGATGCACGTGCAGCTGACCTGTGGAACTGTGCACGCATCCGACTCTCCTGGATGCGCGCGCAGCCGAACGGTAGGGCTGCGAGCGCATCCACTCCGGCTGTGCTGGACGTGCGCGCATCCAGCGCGGCGATGGAGATACCGATTTTATATATAGTGATGCGGCTCCTCTTTCCCCTCTTAGATTGTAAACTCACAGGAGCAGGCTCCTCTTTTCCTTCTTGAATTGTAAGCTCACGGGAGCGGACTCCTCTTTTCCCTCTTAGATTGTGAGCTCACGGGAGCGGCTCCTCATTCCCCTCTTAGATTGTAAGCTCATGGGAGCAGGCTCCTCTTTTCCCTCTTAGATTGAAGGCTCACGGGAGCGGCTCCTCTTTTCCCCTCTTAGATTGTAAACTCCCGTGAGTGGGCTTCTCTTCCCTCTTAGATTGTAAGCTCACGGGAGCGGCTCCTCTTCACTCTCTTAGTTTGTAAACTCACGGGAGCGGCTCCTCTTCCCTCTCTTAGATCGTAAACTCATGGGGCGGCGGGGTGGTGAGTCCAGTGTGTCGCGGGTCCAGTGTGCGGCGGGTCCCTATCGGGCTCCTCTTCCCTCTCTTAGATTGTAAACTCACAGGAGTGGATCCTCTTCCCTCGCTTAGATTGTAAGATCCTGTCAGCGGCTCCTCTTCCCTCTCATAGATTGTAAGCTCCTGTCAGCGGCTCCCCTTCCCTCTCTTAGATTTTAAGCTCCCATGAGCAGCTCCTCTTCCCAGGGCAGGCTGGCTGGCTGGCTCTGCCACCCCCCACACACACACTCTTTTCATTCCCTCCCACCATTTAATTTGGTTCCACTGAGCGGCGGGTCCAGTGAACAACGGGTCCAGTAAGCGGGACTGGCGGCAGGGCTTATCATCTTTTTTTTTTCATTGCGCGCATTTCCTTCTCCCCACCCTTCATTTTTTCTGCTCCCTCCCTTCATTTCCCCCCCTTCATTTTTTCCCTTCCCCTTTTTTTCCCCCACCCCTCCCCCTTTTTCCCCATCCCTCCCCTTTTTCCCCATCCCTCTCCTTTCTCCCCATTCCTCCCCTTTTCCTCCATCCCTCCCCTTTTTTCCCCCATCCCTCCCTTCTTCTCCCCCCCTCTTTCAATTCATTAAACCCCCACACACACATCCCCCCGTTCGGTTCTACTGAGCAGCGGCGGGGCGGCGGGTCCAGTGAGCGACGGATCCAGTGTGCGGTGGGGTGGTGGGTCCAGTGTGCAGCGGGTCCCTATCGGACTGCGAGGGCATCCGGCTGTCGTAGGATGCGTTCGCAGCCTCTACCGGTCTGCTGCGAGCACATCCGGCTCTCCTGGATGCGTGCGCAGCCGAGCGATAGAGCTGCGTGCACCTCCTGTTCTCCTGGATGCGTGCGCAGTCGATCTGTAAGGCTGTGTGCGCATCCAACTCGACCTGTAGGCCTGCGCGCGCATCCAACAGAAACCGGAACCACGGTGACGGACAAATGTTTTTATATAGTTAGAAAGTGTGTATCTTCAGTTATTTTCTTATCCATATCCGCATATCAGTCGCTTTATCAACCATTTTTTAATGGCATGGCTCACTAACAAGGCACTAACATTTTCATTGCACACCATTCGATTTATAAGTATACAGTCAGGTCCAGAAATATTGGGACATCGACACAATTCTAACATCTTTGGCTCTATACACCACCAAAATGGAGTTGGAATGAAACAAGCACAATGTGCTTTAACTGCAGACTGTCAGCATTAATTTGAGGGTATGTACATCCAACTCAGGTGAACGGTGTAGGATTTACAGCAGTTTGCAGATGTGCCTCCCACTTGTTAAGGGGCCAAAGGTAATGGGACAGAATAATAATCATAAATCAAACTTTCCCTTCTTAATACTTGGTTGCAAATCCTTTGCAGTTAATCACAGCCTGAAGTCTGGAACGTATAGACATCACCAGACGCTGGGTTTCATCCCTGGTGATGCTCTGCCAGGCCTCTACTGCAACTGTCTCCAGATCCTGCTTGTTCTTGGGGCATTTTCCCTTCAGTTTTGTCTTCAGCAAGTGAAATGCATGCTCAATGGGATTCAGGTCAGGTGATTGACTTGGCCATTGCATAACATTCCACTTCTGTCCCTTCAAAAACTCTTTGGTTGCTTTTTCAGTATGCTTTGAGTCATTGTCCATCTGCACTGTGAAGCTACAGGTCGAGTTGGATGCGCATACAGCCTTACAGATCGGCTGCGCACGCATCCAGGAGAACAGGTGTCCCAATATTTCTGGACCTGACTGTATATTTTTGTAATATAACCACTTCACTCCCAAAGTCGAGTTATCTTGATTTTTCATTGTAATACTTTGAAAAGCACTCATTAGCATATCAAAACCCAATTTTCACACTTTTTAAAAGCAGGCTTAGTGTGCCCATTGTGGAGAAACAAATTCCACTGTCTTATATCTCCAAGCACCCTACAGAGAGATACAGTAAATGAAGCTGCATATAGCATCCCCAAACCTAACTGTAACAAAAAGTTCAAATTGATTACTGCTGCATTACAGCAGCCAGGAAGAGGGCAGAATACAGGGAGAGCTCTGGGGTCACTCACTGCTGTACAGGAAGAAGAGTCAGGGGGTTATAATGACTGAAAATTGCTGTACAGTACAGAAGCAAGGTGCTACTGTAAATTAGATAAATGGGCATTATGGCACATACATTTAATATTTTTATATTTTTCTGGTATTTTTTGGAAGCCGCACTGCTAATAATCTCATGGCCATTAATAGAAACCAAAGCCTCTAATTTTGTTTCACACGGTATAATGGGAATAAGCGCGGATGACATTTTTCTCTTTGTTATGTCTTATACATGTTGCTGGGCTGGATGCATTTGGTGGTTACAGCCGCCCCATCTGGGAATAGGTGCGACCCCACCACTTCTGTACTAAATAATCTCATTATGATCACTACAGATCCCCCTAAGCAGGAGATCTGAACATTTTTATTATTTACTGTATCTATATCACAAGTACAGTATTTGAGTAAAAGGCCATTTCTGCTTCTATGCTAAGAATGCAGATCCTGTGTGACACTGTGTAAGATAAAGGACACCATCTAAAGTCCAGAATCTTTAATTTCAACGATGATATTGTAGTGGATAAACAAATGCACGAGAAATTAAAGGTGAGCAAATTTACATTATTTAATTTTTTTTAACTATCTTAGACCAACAATCTCTGTTCAGAATTTCTAGTTTACCCTATATTAATTTATTAACTTTGCATCCTGGGTTTTAAATGTTGTGATAAAAACGATCTTAACCCCTTCACTACCAAGCAGTTTTTGTTGAAATGATTTTAATACGACATTTATTTGAACATTAACATTATGTTTAAATCTCTACTCAAAAGTATATATCCCCAATGTGCAAGAGCTTCGCTACACCTACTTTTTTGTCACTGCCATATTCCTCACCTTTTCCACCCCACTTACTTTGTACAGCAAAGTAACAGTGAGGTTCCTTCGTGTCACAGTGGTTAAAAAATCCCTGCCTTTACAGGCACTATAAAAGCACATTATTCATTTATCCTTCCTGGTAAAATCCTTTATAAATAAATAAATAAATTATTTATCCATTTGTCTTATACGTATTATTTTTGATGTTACTGCCCTATAGAGTTCTCTCGTTCATTTGTATTAGGTTGAATTCTAACTCCAACATTTTTACTGAAGTAGAGAAAGTAGGATTGACTCTTTAACCATATTTCTGTAAGAATAGGCACTTTATTAAATAGCTCTGATAAATATGAGTAATATTTTTGAGATTTTTCACTTGAGGTTTGAAGGTCTGCGCCATTCTTTTTATTTTTATAAAACATTTTTATGTTTTACATGTGGAGTGAGGAAGCATGACCTCTACAAAGTTTATTGCAATTTGTACAGTCTTTATACTGGAATGTGAAGGTATCATTGAGAAAAACCCCATTCAATACTGAGCTATTTAACCCTTGTCTGTGGTGCTCACTTTGACTGTTTTCTGCTCATCATGTTTTTTTTTTAAATTCTTTATTTTCACGTTTTGACAGAAGTACATAACTTAAGGTGGGAACAATGGACAGCAAGGAACTCAACGAAAAGAGTACCAAAAGTGTAGAAAAATGTGAGCCCCACTAAAAGGCATCAATTCCCAGCAATGGGGGAGACAACCAGAAAACGTGGTCTGCAGGGGAAGTACGATATGAGCAGGATCCTGCAGGAATATGGGGACCCTAAAAAATCAAGGCCAGAGCGTCAGACCTTTTTATTATTATTCATAGGAACTTATATGTTAATTCCAGACATTTTCGTCCAGTATTTTTTTTGCAAACAGTGTTAAAATTTTAAAAGTTGCAGTCGGTTTTTTTTCTTATCCCGTTAGTTGGCTTGGCTTTTTCCGGTGGCTGGTCAGCCCCGTCTTTGGCGGATAGTCGACTTTTTTCAGTTGCGGTTTTGATGGATCGGATCTGATTTTTTTCAGTGGGGTACCGGCAGCTTATCGGATCCAATAATTTCAGCGGTTTTGCAGCGGTTTTTACTTTCTATTCAACAATTTTTCTGTGGCTTTTACTTGCACTTTGTGGTCCATGCAGTGAATGCTGAATTCACTGCAGGGTCGGGGAATCTGATTCCCCAAAATGCGTAGAACGAAAGAGCATCGAATTTCCAGTGGAATTTCCATGCTTTTTGAATAACCCTGTATGTGTATGTCATGTTCCGTCAAAGTCCTATAACAAAAAAATTCAAAAATATTTAAATTTCCTTTCATATTTTCACTCTGGCCTTCCTAATGACACCTCCCATGACCTTGTGGAAGATAAAGAATGGATTTACAAGGGCCTCGCTTTATAAATAAAAACAACACATAAAGGGGGTGTGGCCAACAGCCATTGTGGACGGCCGCAAGTGAGCAGAGTTCCCGCCCGCAGACAGTCTACCCCTTCACCACTGCTCAAATCGGCAGCAAACCCGTAGCTTATCCGGCTCCTCAGGACCCGCTGACCTCTGGGCACGTGATGGCACCCTCAAAAAACTGAAATCGGCCGATGCAGTGCAGGCCGGGAAAGAGCCATAGGTCGCAAGATGGCGGTGCCCAAAATTCCCTCAGGCTAATGAGACTGACGATGACGTTCTACCACCTCTGTGGTTCAGCTCCAATGTCAGGCAAGCAGCTTCAATCCCTATTGCAGGACCTGCGCACTACGATTCAAGAGGTTTTCCGCTCCATTTCTGCATCTCTACACAAGGAGATCCGTGATATCGGTGAGTGAACAGACCACCTGGAATCTAAATCGTATGAACTGTGTTTAGCCCATAATGAGCTAGTTGACAACTATAAGGAGTTAAAAATGGCTCATGTCTCCATTCTGCTTAAAGTCGCCGACCTGGAAGATTGTTCCCACAGAAATAATATTACAGTGAGGGGTTGCAGGAATCCATTAAGCCTGAGGCGCTTTTGTCTTACCTGCAAGGTTTATTTCGCATTTTACTGCTGCAAGCCTCGGAGACGGATTTCCGGGTGTACAGAGCACATCGTCCCTCGAAACCGAGCCACCTAGACAAATCGGTGCCGCAAGATGTCTTGCTGAGAGTCCATTTTTACCGCATTAAGGAATCTTTAATGTCTGCTATACGCAGGGCTTTACGCCCCATGATGCCATAAGGGGCCTGGGGCCCAGTCGGCAGCCGGGGCTGCCCTTTTTAACAGCTCCAGTATCTGACTCTATGAGTCAGAATCCGGAGCTGACTGTTTCCTTGCTGGCTCTGACTGGCTGGGCGGGCCAAGCGGCGTGCATGGGCCTCCCAAGCACGCTGCTTTGGCACCGTCCCCTCCAGTCACCTGTGTGATGCACGCGTCACACACAAGAAGCTGCCTGCGACGGAGGGCCCGGGAGAAGACGGAGGGCTCGGGAGAAGAAAAGAAGAAGGAAGAGAGATGAAAAGAAGAAGGAAGGGAGAAGAAAAGAAGAAGGAAGAGAGATGAAAAGGAGGAAGAGAGAAGAAAAGAAGAAGGAAGAAGAGAGGAGCAGGGGACAGGGACAGAAGATGGCAGATCGGTGAGCCAGGGCCCAGCCAGACCCTAAGGCCTAGCCAGAATCCCAGGTCCCAGCCAGACCCCAAGGTCCAGCCAGACCCCCAGGGCCCAACCAGATGCCCAGGGCCCAGTCAGATTCCCAAGGTCCAGCCAGTTCCCCAGGGCCCAGCCAGACCCCAAGGCCCAGCTAGACCCCCAGGGCCCAGCCAGACTTCAAGGCCCAGCCATACCCCAAGGTCCAGCCAGGGCCCAGCCCGAGCCCAGCTACTACATGAGATTTCATGGTCAGACTAGGTCATAAGGGAAACGGTTACAGGGGGTGGGAGTAGGGGGCCGGCGTAACTGAAGGCTTAATGACTCCCTTCTTCTGGACCCCAATATGGGGGACTCCTTGTTCCTGGACCTTGCGGCTTTTTTGCTCAGATCGTGGACCCAACTTTGCAGTGGACAACTGTCTGGGAAGCTTATAGGCGAGGGAAGTTTATAGCCATGGCCTGTCATAGAAAAAGAGCAAAAAATAGGCAGTGCTTGGCTACACAGTGAACGTCAGGGAACTCGACTGTTAAGCGTTTAGGTGCTCTATTAAGGGATCCGCTGTCCCTACATGATTAAGGCCCCAGGCCTATACCTTCTTCCTCCAACATGCGGCGAGAGAATGAATAAAGAATAAGATTTAAACGATGAATAAGGAATCGGTGTGGCCTATGTTTTGCTTGTGGATAGAAAGAGAGCAAGGCAGGTGGAAATGTTGGAGCTCACCACTCAGTTGAAGGTTATGAAGGAGGCCCACCATAGATCTAATGACCTCAGAACTTCCGTGAGATCGTGGACCTGCGTGGGGGAGACTGAACTGCCTTCACTCCAGGCAGGTCCAGGCGGTGTTGCTCTGGACCAATCAGAAATTTTTTGAGAAGGGGAACAAACTCGACACCCACTTAGCCTGCAAACTTAAACAGCAGACCAGAGAGCGCACTGTGTGCTCAGTCCGGGTGAATGGATGCCCATTGTTCCATGATCCTAGAGATATATCCAAACCTTTACAAGCATTCTATGCAGACCTTTTACAGCAGCTGGACAGCGGCGGGTCGGGGTGGTTGGAAGATTTGTTTCTCTGTCTGCGGCTTGCCACGGGTTCTCCCCGAACAGCACCTAGAGATGGGGACCACAACGTCCGTTTTGGAGGTGCACAAGTCTAAGGCTAGGGTCAGACTAACGCATTTTTCGCGTTGTCCGTGAAAAAGTGCGTTCGAACGAATGGACGTATTTTTTCACGAAATACGCGATAGCGGTCATACGATGCGCATTTTCGTCCGTGATTTTGTACGGATCATCAATAAAACCCTTTTTGCGTCTGGACGTTATGTTGGCCGGACGTGTGCAGCGTCTGACGTCTCCCAATCACGCAAACACGCCGCTATGCGGACGCAGCGCACTCTGTACGTCAGTACTAGCGGTTTGACATTCTCGAAAAAATTCGTTCGTTTGCCACTTGTGTTGCGCGGCCGCACTTTTGTGCGGCCGTTCTTCATATGCAGCCCGGCATTGGACGTCATTTGCTGCTAGCACGGCCGTGATTTAGTGCGGTTAAACGCACGTTAAAACTGCTTTCGTCTGACCTTAGCCTAAGACACCAGGACCGGATGGATTCTCGATGGCCTATTATAAGAAACTGAGTTTTTTCAATGCACATCTGTGTGGCGACGAGACCCCTTCACCGATATGTTAGAGGTAGACATGTGCACAGCACAAAATTTCGTTTTGAACTAATGCATTAGTACTAAAATGCAATTTATTTAGTTGCTAAAGAAATTCGTTTTCAGTTCTTTAGTATGAAAACTAATTTCATTCATCCAAAAACCAGTGGATACAATTACTATTGTAGTGGCTCCTCAGAGGGCTGAGATCGCTTCTTGTTAAGCATCTCTCACTCTCAGCACAATGTGGGCCATATTATATAGCTGGTGCTAACTTAACCAGAGCTGTTGTAAACTTCCCAGAGCTATTATAGCCTATGGAGGTTTTCAGTTACAACAGCTCTGGTTAAGTTAGCACCAACATTGTAATACTGCCCCGTGTCAGGCAAAGCTGTTACAGTAACTGACTGCTGCTCATCACAGCGCTCAGAGTTTCAGTAAAACTAGTAAATAATATTTTTATATGTAAGAGGTTAAAACAATATTATTTCCTTGTTTTACTGAAACTCTGAGCGCTGTGATGAACAGCAGTCAGTTACTGTAACAGCTGAGCCTGATACATTGTACTGAGAGATAATGTAACAAGCAGCCGATCTCCGCGCTCACAGCCACTGGATTTAAATGGCTAAAAAAAAAGGCTCCTCTCTGTATAATGTTTAGAACATCCTCCTGCATTAATTAATACCCCTCTCTGTATAATATATAGAACATCCTCCTGAATTAATGTCCCTCTCTGTATAGAACATCCTCCTGCATTGGCATGTGGAGGGTGCAGAACTTCGGATTTTGCGATGTTGCGCTCTTCATTGCTGGTCTCCTTCACTCATCAATATAATATCACAAAAAGGACTGAAACTAAAATGTAGTGCATTTTATTTTAGTTTCTTTCGTTTTTTGTACTGAGCAGTTTCGTTTCTCTTGAGTCATACTAAAACTAAATTATCCCAAAATTCGGACTAAATCGTTTTAGTACTAAAACGAATGCACATGTCTAGTTAGAGGCTTGAATAGTAGTTCTCCCCAAGGACGGGAAAGACCCAACGCATAACGCTCCATCTACAGGCTGATCTCACTCATTAATACTGACGTGATCTTCGCCAAAATGCAGGCTTCTAGGTTGAGGAAGCATATGTCAACTCTTGTCGCTGACCCTGACCATAATGCCAGATAATATCACGCCTTAAAAATTTGCATTTTTTATTTTTTTTATTTTTACACATATGGTAATTTCTGGTATCATTGGAAAGGCCAAACTCTGGCCTTTCCAATGACACTTTATTTGACCTTGTTGGGTAAATGTAATGGAGGTACAGGGGTCCAAAGTATTCCCGGCACTTCATGCAGTGGTGCAGAGTCTTGTGTTTTAAATGTACATTACGTAAAAAGGCATTGCGCCATTACCTGCAAACTTACTCCCAACATAGGAAATAAGAAGGTGAGTTAATCCAGCTGTATGTTTTGCTTTATAATTAAAAAGGAAAAAATGCTGCTGCTTTAAAAAAAGAGAAGGAAATATTTTTTTTATTTTTGCACTTTATATATTTATGAAGGATCACTGCAAATGTCAGACTCTGGCCTTTCCAATGATACCTCATTTGTGTCACTAACCTTTATGGTTGAGGAGATAGAGGGGTTCTAGCCCTCTCCTCCAAGGTAATTTTGACAGTGCTTCTGGTTGGCCCTTGTTTCTGCCAACATTGCACTAATGTATGATGACATAAGTGCGCCAGGGGAAGGTCCGGCAGCAAAGTCTGGCTTCCAGGAAAAATCTGATTACCTTTGGAGATTGGCTGATTTGGCCCCAATTGACAACTTTGCTGTGGGCAAGGCATGAAGTGTGGGGGATGTGATCTGCAAACAGCGGGGAACCCAAGGACATCTCCTACATGCTGTCTGCCGTGAGGGGGTTGAACTAACTCTATAACTATTTCCCGTATATGTGTTTTTTTCTCATTCTGTATACATTCAAACAACAATGTACTACAAAAGGTGAAAAATACAAAAAAACCTTAACTAAATAGTAAATAGCAGACAGCTCCAAGGGGTGGTTCTGATCTTCCTTAAGACAAAATGGTGTATCGAGGAAGTATAAAAGCCTATACATATAAGAGTACAAACATAGTGCAGATTGACCAAATAATTGTAGCCCCAAGTAGTTGAAAACTTACAAGGAATAACAGGTAGATCCACACTTGAACTGGATCTTGACCCTCCAATGGCCTCTCTGGCTCAATCAATCTCACCAGGGGGTAGACAGAACATCTTCAATAATCGCCAACCACAATAATAAAGAAGGTACAGTCCTCCCACAGAAAGGTCAGCAGAAGCATCAGGAACCAGTAAAAATATTTTTATTCCAAAAGATAATAAAAGCCCTACACGTTTCGCCTATATATCCAGACTTTTCCAAGCACAATAAATCATCAGTGATATATTCACAAGTAATATCAAACACACAATACTCATCCCTCTATATACAGTACTTTGCTGTCTCCCCATTGGATCACTCTTAATTGTCAGTTTTCCCAGCATTTTCCATCATTCTGGTCCCATAGGTATCCACCTCTAAGGACCCACCTCTCACAATCGAGCATTCCATCTATCTCTCTGTCGCACAATGATGATCCACGCGACTCCGGTGAGCCGATAAGTCACTTCCGGGCATCCCTGGAAGATCACTACAGGACTCTTTTGCTTTCCAACTGTATAGGAAATAGGACCACCAGATTAGGGCGAGAGAGGAAATCCACTGGTACTCTGGGCAAAAGTCCTCCATATATCTTGCCAAAAAAACAAGAAGAGAGGATAAATGATCATAAAAATATAAATAAAAATAATAATTAAAAATTTGTTATAAACAGAAACCGCTAAAGTAAAACACACCGGGCAGTATTACAATGTTGGTGCTAACTTAACCAGAGCTGTTGTAAACTTAAAACCTCCATAGGCTATAATGGCTCTGGTAAGTTTACAACAGCTCTGGTCAAGTTAGCACCAACTATGTAATATGGCCCACCTATTTTTAATAACAACACAAATGATCATTAATGAAAACATGTTAGGCCCAATTCCTCATTCAACCCTACTGGAGATAGAATCTTTAATTTACGTATCCATTATGTCTCCCTTTGTAACAATTTACTTGTTACATAAAAAAATAATCAAAAAACAGTCCTTTGCGCATGTGCTTACAAAAGTTCACAAAGGTTTCTTCTGCTCCTCGTAGTACCTAGAGTGGAGACAGCAAAAGAACATACATTGCGCAGTAAGTCTAAAACATAGACATCCACATCTAGTGCAAAAGGAGATACACTCACTCATATTTGAGCCATTAGATAGTTGGCTCTGGACTTAAATCACATTTAGTTATAAAGATCTTGTATCCTCACCACCACCGGGTATGTTGATCTCTTACGGATCCCAGGATGTGTTGGTGATCTGGCGATCGGTAATGTCTCCAAACCAGAGATAAATCAGCCTTGATGAAGACGCAAGTCGAAAAGCTTTGTGCTATTTGTTGTTTATTTTACTAATAAATGTGGTCCAGTTGTGGCCTTTATTTGTATCCAGTATAAGGCTGATTTATCTCTGGTTTGGAGACATTACCGATCGCCAGATCACCAACACACCCTGGGATCTGTAAAAGATCGACATACTTGGTGGTGGTGAGGATACAAGATCTTTATAACTAAATGCGATTTTAGTCCAGAGCCAACTATGGCTCAGAAATGAGTGAGTGTATCTCCTATTGCACTAGATATGGATGTCTAAGTTTTAGACGTACTGCGCAATGTGTGTTCTTTTGCTGTCTCCGCTCTAGGTACTACGAGGAACAGAAGAAACCTTTGTGGACTTTTGTCAGTAGATGCGCAAGGACTGTTTTTTGATTTTTTTTAAATTTAATTTGGTATATATAGTGAGTGATATATACACGTTCTTGCTGCAGTACCAATTATTGTTGATTAGTGGCAATCACCTTCTTTTACACTAATTTCCAATTTACTTGTTACACAATACATTCAAGCAACAAACCAGTGTAAAGAAAGGTCAAATTCTGCTAATGAAATAAAATAAAAAATCTCCAGCCAAGTAATGTGAAAAAGTGAGTTTATTTCCCCAGTATGCAACACTAGCAAGGTTATTCAGAGAGAGGTAAAAACCAGGAGAATGACTGGAGAAGTCAAAATTCTAGGTCAAAATAGCCAAATCAGAAAAATTCTCCCATGTATCTCCCTTTCCAAATCTGCTATTTATTCTAGATTGTTCATTCTCCTGGCAATTCTCCTGGTTTTCACCTCTCTCTGAATAACCCTAAACGTTTTGACCTATTTAAGTTCTTTGGAGTGAGGATCTCCTCCTGCTGAAATCGAATTGCTGGGCAAGTACGAGGACCTGTATTCATAATCTGCTAATGGGTATAGCAAGTCATTTTATATATATATATACTAGAAAAAAGACCACAAAGCAAAATATGTTTTTGAAATATGCTATGTTATATTTGGATTATGACACTTACATGCTGGAGAACATTTCCTAGCTCTCATTACAAATCTCCACCAAAACCCCTAATTAGAGAGTACAGATATCATATGAAGTATATGATTATGATAACCCAAACACCATAAAATTCCTTTGTGTACATGAAGTATTTTCTCTTAAAGCGTTTTGCAAACATCTCCTCCATTGTACAGTGCTACGTAACTTTATAAATACTTGTAACTGTACAAGTTGAGGTTTTCACATTATTCTTTATATGTATAAATGTTACAGTTAAAGTCTGTATAAAATGCCTACCGAGTTTTGGCAAAGTATGAAAAGAGCTTCTTTCATTCTCAGGTTATACACTTTACCTTGGGATTTAGTAGAATACCTAACATTTTTTTTGGGAACAGTATAATTTAAAAGATAACAGTGGAGCTGGAGGATACTTCATTAATGTATTGAAACATGTGAAACCCAAATTCATTAAAAATAGAATAGAAGACACAGAAGAGAAAATTTTATTACCATGGACGAGAACATTTGATCAATGAACTGGTATCTGAAACTCTAAAGCAAAATATTCTGCTGTACATTGCATCATTTTAGTCTCTATTTATGGCAGAAGTCTGAACCTGAATGACATTTTGAATCGCGTAATACATTTTCCTTAACACAAAAACATTTCATAGTTTGACAATTGTCTTGCGAATGCACTTATCAAAACCTTGCTCAGTTCTCGTGGATTGTTGTGTTGCAGCTGACCTGATTGACATTTGTTTAACCATCGGAAATTTCTTCCGGTGCCAAAAAAAGGGATCTCGTACACAAATAAATGTGATCTGGCATAAAGGTGCTTTAACACCCTATTTGTTGTACCAATAGACAATGTCCTGCACATCTGTGATTACCTTAAAAATATTGTGGCCATTCCTGTGTCCTTTATCACATTTGGGAATGGAAACCCAAACTGTAGCACTGTCCCAGCTGACGGGAATAGTCAGATATTTTCTTTCTTTTAGTTGCTTGTAGTTCAAGGTTACTATTACATTTTTCTTCTTAAAATACACTGAGCACAAAACACAAGCGTTATATCCTTCTCCATTAGAACCATCTCCACAGATGTCACAGGCAAATTATGAAACTCTGGTATTGTATAGAATAATGAACAAGTATTTCATATCATCATCTGGCTTTTCCAATGGTGAGCCCAGCCCTGGCTCAATCCTAAGTGAGTGACCTTTCGACACCTTCCACAATCCATTTATTATTGCTGTCATGCGTCGCTGTGTGTGAGGAGCAGGGGAGTCCGGTTTGCAGCAAATGCAGGAGACCATACAGGTTGAAGGGCACGGTTTAGTTTATTTTATGCACCGGCAGGACAAAAGGAATATACAGGACTAGAACTAAAAGATGACTAGACACAAGAAAGGAGCTGACATAGAGGACTAAGAGAAAAATGAATAAACTAGACACAGGCTGGATACAGAGGGGCATGACATGAACTAGACACAGGCTGGATACAGAGGGGCATGTCATGAACTAGACACAGGCTGGATACAGAGGGGCATGACATGAACTAGACACAGGCTGGATACAGAGGGGCATGTCATGAACTAGACACAGGCTGGATACAGAGGGGAATGTCATGAACTAGACACAGGCTGGATACAGAGGGGAATGTCATGAACTAGACACAGGCTGGATACAGAGGGGAATGTCATGAACTAGACACAGGCTGGATACAGAGGGGCATGACATGAACTAGACACAGGCTGGATACAGAGGGGCATGTCATGAACTAGACACAGGCTGGATACAGAGGGGAATGTCATGAACTAGACACAGGCTGGATACAGAGGGGCATGACATGAACTAGACACAGGCTGGATACAGAGGGGCATGTCATGAACTAGACACAGGCTGGATACAGAGGGGTACTTACACAGAAGCAGGATAATAACAGAGGCAGATTGCAGGACACAGGGACAGATACACAAATAGCAGAGGGTCTAAGGTGGAGGTGGCAACAAAGAGGTCTTGGTACAGGGGTCAGCAGGAGTCCATATGAATGGTGGAAGTCCTTGAAATAAACAGAAGTCCTTTTGGCAAAATGAGGGGATAATCCAAATAGCAACGAAAAGTCCAGTAGGGAAGACAAGGGGGTCTGGAATCCAGGTACAGGCAGGTTCACACAGCGTGTGACTCAGTGGTCAGATGTTAATGCTGAAGTGCCGAGCATTGGGCGTAGTCTCCCTATATGGAGACCTGGGCAGGTGAGGGGTAATTAAACTCAGGGACAAACATATGGGAAATACTGGGCTGGAGGATGGGGAACTGGATCAAAGCAAGGGCTAGATGGGAAATCTGGAATGGGACAGAACAGGGAAGATGGTAGTTCAGACCCATATCAAGGCCTTTTGCGGTGTCTGCGGCGACGGGCATGACAATTGCATATATTCTGCTCTATGTTTTTCTTTTTTATATCATTGAGATCCCCCATGATGTGATTGTATTTTATTCTGCTTGAACACTGATTAAGAGATATTGACAAAAATACTTCATGTAATTTTGTTCTGTTTTGAGTGTCCCTTTCTTCTTGTGTTTAGTGAGATAATTGGTGTTTATTTTCCTCTGATTCTCACTAAACCACCAACTATCTTCACTGGTGAAAAAATGTCTTTTGCTAATTGTATAGAATGTTTTAGGTATTGGTAGTTTTGCACGTTGCCTTTATTAAAACTCTGCAATATTTATATACCACACTTCTGTCACCCCGTATAAATGCAAAAAAGCTGTAAAACTCACTCTGTAAAAAATAAATCATCATACTTTATTTGTATTCTACAAGAATAGTTTCAGATGAATGTAATTGCTTAAAATATACTAATATATATTTATATATATAATTTGTTAACATTTGGCATTCCAGGATCTCTTCAAAGCCCTTACCCGGTGCTGCGCTAGGCTATTGATACATCAGGAGACAAGCGGCACTCTCGGGTCTCACCATATATATCAATTTTATTTGATCAACGTTTCAGTTGGTTATCCACAAACTTTCATATATATATTAGTACAGTTTCTGTAATTTCCATATAGAGGCAATATACCACATACAGATATTATTTTTATATTTTATTGGTATTTTCTATAAGCTGCATTGCTAATGATCTCTTTATAATCCCTACAAATCCACATAAGCAGGACATCTGACCATTTCTATCATCTATCTGCATCACACGGACTTTATGTGATGCAAAGGCCATTGCTGACTGTATGCTAATAATGAAGACCCCATTTAAAATTGTCAAAGATAATGAACATTTGGGACAGTAGAGTTTACAACGTTTCATCTCAAAAATATTCAAGAGGAGCTAGCATTACTAAATTAGAACTATTTTTCATTGTGAGGAAGCATAGAGGTCCTGGAAATGGGATGAAATGGGGTGACCCTTCCAGGAAATTGTTTGCCTTGGCTCTTAAGCTACACACTTGATTCTTAGCTGGAAATAACGTATAGGCTTAGAGCAACTATTAACCACTATAATAAAGTATTCTTTTCAAATTGACAATATGAAAAATACCTTATTCACTTGTTAATGCCTTTATCTGCCATGTGAGGCACTGGCTCCCATAAAAACACATACATACTCAAAGCTACTTAAAATACATTATCATTATTTTTCAAGTAATGCAGGCAGATGGCACAGCATGGGGAGATATAATACAGGCAGTCAGGCAGTCAGAGTGCCATTTATGTGCATCATCGTTATGAGAGGCACTTTTTTCTTAAATATAATGGTGATCCAAGCTAGTTGCCCTATATGTAGATTTATGTACAATAATTAAAGGGACACTCATTGTAATTTGAGTGGTAACAGTGGCATATGCATCCGTATCCGTCTCCTGTTTCAGCTGGCAGAGATTTTGCACCGTTCAGAAGCTGAGATCAGTGAGAGCTTTGGCTTGGTTACTTTAAATCTTTTGGAGTAGCTATGTGACACTTTTGCCCATTGTTTGACATGTCAGCATTTCGCTGATTCTATATGAAATATATTTTCAGGTTGTTAGATTGGTTGGATATTGCCTTAAAATCATGGGGTTATTCACTACCCATCGCAGTTTTTCATTGCTGCAAACAGTGTTAACGTTGTTGCAATGATGATAAACATTGGTGTTTCCAAAAGAAAAATTCAAACTGTGTCAGTAGAAACTTGATCGCTGAATCTTCTCCTGCCATCATTTGAAATTTGTTATTTAAAACGCTAAAGTTTATTGTGGTTGCATAAACTGTAAACTGTGGTGCTTACTGTATAGACCTGTAAAAGCAATGCATACACAAATAATAGCTACTCCTTTTTCAATTCTGGAATGAGAATACTGGCATTGTCTACAAGGATACAGCCTTTTGGCTGAAATGTAGCAAACCAAACCTTCTCAAATTGAATGGAAGAAGCACTGTATGTGTCATGAGTCTCTGTCAGCGTCGTCTTTGTTGCTCACTGGCCGGGCGCTGAGTGATATGCAGACCCGCGGTGGTCCCCTGGGTGGTCAGGGGGTGGGGCGGGGCACGACGTGATGACGCAAAGCCGCTGGGTTTAAAATCAGTCTCCTTAGGCAGACTCATTGCCCTGGAGTTTGCTTCCCCAGTGCGTTGGCGATTATCTAATGGTATTGTGTCTTTGGCTATTTCTGAGAACCCTCTATGTGTATGACCACAGATATTCCTGAGAACCCCGCTTTGTGTTCTCTCCTGGCTATTTCTGAGAACCCAGCTTTGTGTATGACCACCGCTATTTCTGAGAACCCAGCTTTGTGTATGACCATCGTTATTCCTGAAAACCTTGCTCTGAGTGTAAACCTTGGTATAAGGCTGACTCTCTCTCCTGGCATTAAGACCTATGCTTTCAGGGCCTACTGGGTTCTCCTACTCTGGGGCCTGTTAACCCTTGCTGGGTGTTATAAGATCGAATCCCTGAAGGTAGTCAGCTGTACCGACCATCCAAGGATTGGAGGTGTAGATAGGATACTGTGTACAGGGACCAGCATTGTAGACCCAAGGGGGATCTGTGACAGTCTCATTGCCATTATGATGTGGCAGATGTTGTGTTTACAGTAGTAAACACTTTGGCATATCTATTAATGTCATAACAAGAGCTTACATTATTTCATTGAAAATAGTAAATTTACAAAAAAATGCATACCAGATACTATAATAAGTCTAGTATTTCCAATCACTTTTTTGGTTATGTTGTATTGAGATATTGTTATTATTGCTGTATGGTTTACATTTCACTTTTCTTTTTTAGCGATCAATATCCCAGGAGTAGCAATAAACACGTTTAAATTAGCAAGAATTTTCAATTAATGCTTAACAAGTATGCTTTATTTTTTAATTGTACATTCTGTCAGCTATGCCAACAGTTCTGTGAAACCAGTTTCAATTAATATTAGGATGGAGGGTTGTGACTCTGAATAGCCTGTTAATATTAACTTGCAAATATATTACTATTTTGACAGACAATGCTGTTTTATTACTCAAATACATTTTTTTTTTCAGCACAGGAATATGGAATCCTAATGTTTTAGATGTCCACTGTAAAAACACTATTCCTTTTAATAAAAGAATGGCCCCAAAACACAATGCTTCACAGTAAATTAGTTTTCACTGCTTGCACTGACAGAGCGCTTTCTTTAATCAACAACCTTGAATAATTCTTATTTATAACTCAGTACAGAGATAAAAAAGGAAGGAGATAAATCCAAGGAGCGTGACATGAGACTGAAAGAAAGTCTCATCAGGATTACAGTAGCAATACCGAACATAGAACAGAGTCACCTCATTTCATGCTACCCCCAAGGAGGCGTTCCTGAGTTTGTTAAAGAATCATTTCAAAACAAGAAAGGACCGTGAGCAGAAAGGAGTTTTGAGTGGATGGTAGATCAAATCGATGCTTGATTTCAGTGGTTGTGTGAGTCAGGAATTATCTCATTCCCTTTGCGTGTGTTTGCCTATGATCCTCCACTCAAGTATGTGATTGGATTTGAGCTCAACAAAAACCTTAAATTACACACCTATTGTGCCAAAGCTAAGCTGAGCATCTCAGTGCTGGGGAAAGCTCCTGGCTGCTCTTTTTGGCTGAGTTCGATCTGGTTTCCCCCATCATCTGCACGCTGATGAATGAGTAATAGGATTAGAGAGTCTTGTCTCAGAAAAATGTTGTACTTGTCAGATTTGGTACATTCACAAAAGGTCCAGAGTGATGGATAGATGCACAATAATACAATGACATATGTTCGTTGTGAACTTGGCACAAGATACTGTTCCAGCAGCTCACCTCTGTATGGTGATTAGCTCATAAAAAATATACCACTTCACTACCGTTTCATAAAAAAAGCAGATCTATTTGAAAGATGTAAATTCCCAGCTAGAAAATAAACACAGGGCTAAATAAGTTTTTGTAACGGATTAAATTCATGAAAAACTAAAAATAAAATATGATTTACTTTTTCACAATAGCAACGTTGGGAAGGGAAATTAGAATGCTTCGAAATCTTTGGCACATAATGTAGAGGGAAGAGAATATCATAACTAGAATTGAAATAAAATGCTCTGCAAATAGGAATCTAGTATTTCTATGATGCCATTATACCATAGATAATGTGGCATTTGTTATTATATTGACAATTTTTAGTTTGAAAATATGTCAGCCGTACAAGAAACAACAAAAATGCACAGGAATCATCATAAAAGAAAATCAGTGAAACCATGTACTAGTAACAAGTCACCAGGGGACACAGCCAAGACTATAATAAAATAATTAAAAAGAAAAGCACGGCAAAAGGGATAAAGGGATATCCCTAAGGGATAAAGAAAGAAAAAAGGGAAAAAAAAGAGGGGGGCGGGATGGCAAGAGCCAAAAATGTGTCTGTCCTGGCTCTTTCCCAGAAGTCTAGGGAACTATGGGAGGCCATGGAGGGAAATTATAATGTTGCGTTTCTAATCTAAATAATGAAAGCCATTGTACCTTATAGCTAAATGATTATTATTATTATTCTTTATTTATAAAGCGCCAGCATATTCCGCAGCGCTGTACAATAAGCACAGTATAGACAGGGTTACAATACATTGAACAACATTTGACAAACAGTACAGGAGGAGATGAGGGCCCTATTCCCGTAGGAACTCACAATCTGGGAGGGTTGGGGTTGGAAACAGGAGGAGAGGACTGTAAGGTGAGAGTGATTGATGGTTGCGTCAGTGAGTTGGGTGGTAGGCTTCCCTAAAATGATAAATTTGAATATTATATTGTAAACACATGAATTTCAAAAAGTGTACCTCCTCCTAGGTTCAGCATGTGACCTCACCTGTGGCTGGGGCCGGATCTTCGCTTTGTGCCTAGGCCACACGGCTGCCGGGGTCTTGCCTAGGCTCTTCCACTGGACGAATATGAATTCAGCCTGCTCCTTGCAAAAAATGTTAGGAAAGGTGACAAGTAAATAATTTAATAATTTAAATTATATTAATATAATGTCTTTTATATATTTATCTTAGTTGTATATAAATTAAATATTGTTTTAGTATATATATATTTTAATAATATTTTATTTTATACTTATTTGTGAGTTTTATTTTGGAGCTCCGTGGTACACTCATACACACCACATAATGCTGTGAGTTTTATTGTTGTGGAGCTCTGTGATATGCTTATATGCACCACACATTGCTATGAATTTTATTGCTGTGTTGCTCTGTGATATGCTCATACGCACCACACATTACTGTGAGTTTTATTGCTGCGTAACTCTTTGAGATATACATAGTGCACATTACTTTAAGAATGGGATGGACTGAAGTGGTCATAGTGGACCTGGAGGGGTCCAGTGCATGGTGACAGGGGGGCAAATAAAATATGTTTCTGCCTAGGGTGGGGGTACGGCCCATCATGAATTCCCGCACCTTGGTCCTGAGGTTTCTAGTTATGCCTCTACAACAGGGGATAGGGCACAGGAAACACAGACACCCTGTACGTCAAATTGTAGGTACAGGGTGAATTTAACATAAGAGAGGGCTGGAAAACAAGATAACACCTCACGCAGCTACCTCCCAAATACATCTTTAGGTCCATGTACCCCAAGTCTCAAGTCACACCCTGGTCTTCTGATCTTACCAGCCCAGGCTTCTTTTTGGGGACGAACGTATGTAACGGATCAAACTCTGCATGGACGTCTCAGTGGAAATCATTAGGAATGAGATCCAGAAGATTGAAGATGCAATATTGAGATGGGTCAGCAACAACCATCAGGACAGTGTTAAAATGGACCTAACAGAAAATGGCGGCCACTTCCAGAATTGTAGTTATGGGATATGCTCAAGATTTCAGGGGTTTTACATTTTCTGAATTCTCATTAATATCCATTCATATTTTAAGATCTATGACAAACACTTTGGGTTCTGGTCTATATCACCCTGTATAAATTAGTAGATGCAGAAGGGCTAGGAGATAAATAATTCACCTGTAGTTAAGGGACAACATAAAAGTTACTGATAGAATAAATTCAAGTCCTATATTTTGATTAATTTAATATTCTTACCCAGGACATACTTGAAAACTAGAGAAATCTCAATGTATCCTTCCTGGTAAAATACTTTGCAAATAAATAAATAAATATATTATATTATAGTATTATTATGTATTGTTTGCTTTCATAGAGCTACTTTTCAGTGTTTTAGATGAAATTATAAAAAGGGTAAAATTGGTTTTAAATGATTTGGTTCAATTGCAAAAGCACCAACAGAACCTACAAGCGCTTCTTGGGAACCCAAATTGGAGGCAGACTGTTGACATCATTATATGAATGTAGCACTGGTTTAATTCTCCTGCTGTAATTACTCGTTCTGGCGACCAGGGGGAGACGAGCGCAATGTAAACAAATACTGGACACTTTTGGACTACGTTTTCCAGCATGCTTTGGGGCAGAGACAGGAAGTGGGTGGGGAGAACGAGACACATCCGCAACCTCGTGCGGAGGAGAGCCAGTGCGCGCCAAGGGGTGAATAGAGCAAGACGCACGTGAGACAAAGAGCGATTGTGACCAGGCCGGAGCGCAGGTGCTGCCTTGCGGACGCTGGAGATCGGTTTCAGTGACTTGCCAGAGACCTAGTAATCCACCGCTGAAAGGTTTTACACAGATACAGAGCTGTAGATTGGACCCCGAGTTAGGAGACCGCGATGATCTAATGGGAGTGCAGGCGGTAAACTGAGCATCTTGTGGCAGAGACGGACAAGCAAGACAAGCGGATCCGGTGGCACAGAGTCCCAGCCAAATCGAGCGGAGAGACGTCCTGGGTCGAGCAGAGTGCAGAGTATCTGGCGGATGGGTGAGAGGCCTTCCAGGCCACAGTACAATAATAAAGCACGCTGCAGTTTGTCTAAATCTACAGGGCCCCAACGTGACTAGTCGAAGACACATTGAAATCATTCACTGGCCAGTTGAATCTAGTACCCGGGTACCAACACACGCATACACGCGTGTCTTGGGACACAACCTGTACGGGACTCACACTCCAGCAACGAAGGGGTTAAAATTCCTTTTTCTTTTCCGCTGCGCGTTTCTCGCATTACGAATTCCTCTAAATATATATGTATACCGTGCTGCTTTATATATGCCAGTTTATTTGAGACCAGTAAACTATATAACTTATAAAATCCACAACAGTGCTGGTGTATATTTATTCCCTAGTGCGGGGAGACTGACCCGAGGTTAAATTCAGCGACTCCTCCGGGAGTGAGCGCTACATGAACATCATATTTTTGACGTATTTTGCACCAGTAAAATTGTAGTCCCTCATCAAAATATACCGTCGTCCTTCAACAGACGAAGGTGATATAAAACAATTCAATAAATCATAAGGGTTAGACACTTAAAGGGATACTCTAGGATTAAAACAGTCAGGGGAATGGAAAGAGTAAACATTAACCCCTTCTGCACCCCTGCCATTTTAACCCTTTAGACACTTTTAAAATATACCTTCTCTTAAGCACTGGGCTCCCTCTGCAATCCTCTGGACGTGACATACTGATGACTTCCTATGGGCCGCAGCAGTTTCGTGACTATGGGAGGGCTAGACTATTCAGCAAGCATCCAGTCAGTCCAATCACAGGAGTGGATCTCCATCCATGAAGCTGAGATCAGCACGCACTGTTCTGAGCTTCTAGGTCAGTGTTTCCAAAACCTGTCCTCAGGACCTGCTAACAGGCCAGGTTTGTAAGATATTTGAAGCACAGCACAGGTAATATAATTTGCTGCTCAGTGATTACAGTATCCAGTGAAGTCTGCATTTCCCCAAGGTAATCTGTACAATCTGGCCTGTTAGAGGGTCCTGAGGAAAGGTTTCGGAAACATTGCTTGAGGTGGAGCTAAACACTGATGTCCCAGACAGTGGAGAGGGGTGATAGCACCCAGGGCACTGAAACCACTCAAATTGCATTGAGTGGTCTCAGGGCCTTGAGTGGCCATTTAGTGATGGTGAGATATGTGAGGCAACTGCTCATCTGAAGTCAAAGAGACAGGCTTGAAGGTTGAAATCAGATGCCAGAGAAAAAAAATAATTTATTTTGGCTTTAAAAATGTGTTGTTACTTTTAGTGATTCGCTGCCTACTGAACAACCCATTTACTTTCAGAGGAGGCTTATTAAATGTAACTTTTTTTCTTTAACGTCTATTTCTCTTACACCTTTTCTAGCAGTAAGTCACCAGTAAGCAATCACAGTTGAAGCAGACCACAATTTACAGTGATAAATGTATTGTTGGTTTTATCTTTGCATTATAATGGAACATTTTGGGATAAGAGCCAAAATATACTGTACTTTGTGTATGAATGATAGAATGTTGTGCAGCATCAGTCTGGTTTGTTGGCATTATATACCAGACCACACACTCCCTTGCACCATTCGGCAAATTACAGAGTTAGCCACATAATTGCCCCCAGATGTTCAATATGAATGATACATGGATTTCTAAAAAACTTAGATTATATCATGGATCATCCAGTGAAACAGATTTTTAATGATCCACCCATGAACTCTGGTTGTTATCTATGTTTACCAGTAGTAAGTGTAATATAATGTCTGAAAAAATAAATCACGTCACGAAATAGGCATAATGCAACCTATATATAAAATAATTATATTTGTGCGTAGATTATAAAAGATAAAGGACAGCATTATATTATATATATATATATATATATATAATATATATATATATTCTTTTTTTTCCCTGCATTATCTATACTGCAATACCATCTGTGTGATTTGATCTGTGTAGTTTAGACTGCAATTTAGTGTGTCTGTGTAGTTACCCATCTGGTTTAGATGCATGTTGCATGTGAAATGACTTTGATTTCTTTAAATGTTTGAACATAGCCATTTCAAAATGTATTTTTTTTTAATTATAGTATAATCCCCCCCCCCAATGTATCATTTCAGGTCATGTATAATGCCAAATCTTTTTCTAAAATAAATGGCTTTTGACTTTGTTGTTGATTTACCAAAACAACATATATCTAAAACACAATTAGTAAGCTATATATTTATATTCAGTCTCTCTACCTGGCCCTGGCAGAGAGAAGCTAAATCATCCTCATCCAGGAGGACTTTGCTCCCGCCCACCCTCCCCTCACCCACCCTCCCCTCACCCACCCACCCACCCCATGGTTTTCATTTAATATATACCCAACTAATTGATCATGTGATATCGCAGCAACCTACACCACCTACACCTCTCTATTTCCTGTTTACTCACCTCCAACACCTTTCTCTATAATGTTTATGCCACTATTGCTTCTCTTTTCTTTCTCATCCCTTCGCTCTAAAACTACTCTCTCCTTCTATACACCTTTCCAATTGCCCCAGGCTGGAAAAGCAGTTCCAATAAACCACAGCCTGCTCAGTTCTTTTAACCTATCAGCTGAGTGCTGGTGGAGAGTGTTAAAATCCAGCCCTCCCACCCCCAGACAAAGATTTAAAACTCTGCAACCACATTATTACCAAAAACAAACTCTGTCCAAATTCCTATTTATCCTGCTACTTTCCCTGGCAAACGATGTGGAAACTAACCCTGGTCCTATAGGTGACACAACCTTTAGTCTCCCCACTAAAAAAGGCCTCTCATTTGTGCACTGTAACATCCGCAGTTTACTCCCTAAATTGGATGAGCTTCAGGCATGGTGTTGCTATTACAAACCCAAAATCATTGTGCTCACAGAGTCATGGTTAACACCAAAAGTACCAGACTCTGCCATATCAATACAGGGGTATTCATGTTATAGAAAGGACAGAGCAAAGAGAGGAGGGGGAATTGTTATTTATGTTGAGGAGTCCATGAAGTTCACCCCCTTACAGACTTCTAGCTCCCCTGTCACCTTTGATTTCCTCTCTGGTTTAATTGAGATTCCATTCAGTAAATCCATCATTGTTGCTGGATTCTATCGCCCACCGAGCTCTCCAGTGCACTCCCTCTCTGACATATCTCAAATCCTTAATAACCTACTTGCCCAAAACCAAAAAAGTGAAATGCTGGTCCTCGGCGATTTTAATACAGATTGGCTAAATCCTAAAAACAATAAACACTGCTCACTGTTTAAAACTTTGCAGCTAACTCAATTAATCTCCTCCCCCACTCGCATTAATATGAAAAGCCCTAACCATACCTTGCTGGACTGGATTCTCTCCTCATCTCCTGATCAAATACAGGAGGCAGGTGTTCTCGCTAATAGCTTTAGTGACCATTGTCTAGTGTACTGCGTGCGCAAAATAAAGGCCATGAAATCTCCCCCAAAGGTAATAACCACCAGGACTTTCAAGAAATTTATTCTTGAATCCTTCCTAAATGATCTCAAACAGCTCCCCTGGTACAGACTAAACCTAATCCCAGACCTAGACTGTGCAATTGAATACTTTCAGTCTGAGCTCCTGAAAGTCTGGAATTCCCATGCCCCGCTGCGCAAAGTGCGAGTTAACGGGACCCATCTCCCCTGGGTTACAGTTGATCTTACACTAATGTACCGTCTTAGAGATTCACTGTGGTCAAATTTCAAGAGTACTGGTTCCATGAACGATCACTGCGAATACCGAAAATGCCGGAATGAATGCACAAAACAAACAAAAATGGCTAAAGCCCATTACTTCAATGAAAATATAAACAATAACATATCAAACCCTAGAAACTTTTGGAGAACCATAAATAACATACAAGCACCCCCAGTCCACTCCCAGCCGACTGCTGTCAAAGTAAACAACAAAACCCTGCAACACCCCCTAGATGTAGCAAATGCCTTTAATGGTTATTTTGTTGGATGCGCCACCACTTTGATTGCCAAGCTAGGAAATGACATGCAATCAGAAAGGCCTCATGCAGGTCCGGCCCCTCCAACTGTGCAAAGTCCCTGTATCAGACAGGAATTCAGTTTTAGACCAGTGCCTGTCAGTGTTGTTACTAAACTTCTCCGTAAGCAAAAAATGAAATACCAGTCTGGACCTGATCAAATACCAGCAATGCTGCTGAAAATCAGTGCACCGGCAATTGCAAATCCTGTCGCAACCCTAATCAATGAATCACTGGCGACTGGATACATACCCAAACTCTGGAAGACTGCAAGAGTGGTACCTATCCATAAAAGTGGTGACAGTACTTTGGTATCCAACTACCGTCCGATATGGATGGAACAAGGAAACCTAACTGGAGCCATCTTCCTTGATTTTGCCAAGGCCTTTGACACAGTAGACCATGGCATCTTGTTAGAAAAACTTAAAAACTCTGGCATTGGTGATCGCACGTTAACCTGGTTTTTCAATCATATGTATCCGACCGATCACAATATGTGTCCATTTCTGGCAGCTCCTCCCTCCCCCTCCCTGTCACTTGCGGTGTCCCCCAAGGCTCAATACTCGGCCCCCTGCTATTCACTATATTCATAAATGATCTGCCCAATGTCTGCAAAGCCTCAACTGTACACATGTACGCAGACGACACTGTAATCTATACCAGCAAACCAAATCTCCGGCAGCTGGAAGCCGTGCTGCAAGAACAATTCACAGAGGTAGAAAAGTGGATCAAACACAACAATTTTTTTTTAAATAATGACAAAACTGTAACGATGCTCTTTGGAACAAAACCTAAACTACACAAATTGCAAAATCCCCATCTATGTGTGGGGACAAAATCAAATGGCACGCTGACCACAGTCACTTCTCTCAAATATCTAGGTATGTGGTTGGACCCTAATCTATCCTTTGGCCCTCACATCGAAAAACTCTCATCTAAACTTTACCCCAAACTTGGCGCCCTGTACAGAAACAAATCCTGCCTGAGCCCCGCGGTAAGAAAGCAGATTGTACAACAAATGCTTATGCCGGCTATTGATTACGGAGATGTAGTGTACGCAGCCGCCCCACAAACACATCTTCAGAAACTTACTACATTATATAACTCATTCTGCCGCTTTGCATTACAATGTAACTACATGACCCACCATTGTGACATGTTAAAAGAGCTAAACTGGCCATCGCTGGAATCTAGACGCACCCTTCACTTTTCCAGCCTGGTGCTTAAGAGCTTTTCTGGGAAGCTGCCACCCTATCTCAATAGACTGCTTCCCCCAGCAGCTCCCTCATCCTATAACCTCCGATCCAGGACCAGCACCTTACATGCAATACCACAATACAAAAAGACCGTGGCTCGATCCTCATTTTCCTACAGAGCACCACAATTATGGAATAACCTCCCAGACACCATCAAATCTTCCAGTCTTATGTCACTCAAGAGCTCCTTACTAACATACCTCAATACAGAATGCACCTGTAAACATGTAACATAATGACTATTTTTCTACGTATTTATTTTCTGTTAATCTGTATATTTGTGTTGTTTTTTTTTAATATCTTGCATTGTATTACTTTGTATTTCTGTAACTGTAACACTTCAATGTTCTTGAACCCAGGACATACTTGAAAACGAGAGAAATCTCAATGTATCCTTCCTGGTAAAATCCTTTATAAATAAATAAATAATAAATAAATTAAAGACGAGATGCAAGAATATAACAGAAATGAGTGAGTGGCTTCAAGGAAAATCATTCCATATTATAATATTATAATGCATTATTCTGGAGTGTCTTTATAAATGTCTCAAAGTTCTTAAAACTATTAGCATGTAAATGGTTAAGAATTTCTGTGAAAGCAGGATATTTAAATGTGGATCCATGGTTGTCACGCTTTGTCGTTTGAATGGGTTGCTTCCAGCAGTGGGCTTGTGGGTGTTATGGTCACAGTCTGTATCCAATTTGAATGTACACTTAGTGATCTCAAGATATCCTGCCAGCAGCTGCTGAATGCTCCCAGAGTCTCAGCATGGTGCCCTCTCTTAACATAACCCAGGTATGGATCCTATTATGTGTTATCCAGGATTAGGGGCACCAAGAAGGTTGTGTGTATGTGTATGCTGAACCCATGGGGAATATAAAGTTTTAGCAAAGAGATATGCACCAGACCTCTCTTTTTGCATCATCTTTAATTCAAAACGACTTCTTTGGATGAATGTAATTTTATAAGCATCATATCCTTTCCAAACTGATAGTAGGCATTTGATTGGTTAAAATTCTGTTTATCATGTCAAGATTGAAAGTAAAATTTAGTTTTCTGTTCTTTTCTCTGGTTTAACTAGTGTTTTTTGATTTTACATTAAAGATTTAACCAGTAGGGCTAACACATTTCCCCTTTGGCAGAGGTTTGCATTTCCTTTGCATGTTCGAATCAATTGTTAGCTTGACAAAAACGTTTGTTTTGTGTGCTTGATAATCTATAAATAATGGTAAATTATTACGGGGTATACCTGAATTCTCTATTAACTAGTGTGATATTGGATAGTAGAAGACAGGGCCAGATTTATAACTAGGCAGAGTAGGCATGTGCCTACAGGTGACAGCCACAAGGGGGCGCCTTTCTCTTTAAAAAAATTTAAAACTTTGTTTTACAATCATTTAGATCTCTGTTGCCCTAAGGACTAGATGGACAGATTATGGCCTTTCCATTGATCTCAAATATAGCCAGGTTAGATTTATGTAAAAATAAAAAAACAAGTAATATATTATTTTTGCCTTTTGTTTCTAACGCGGCACTATTACTCAGTTTACTATTATAAAGTGAACAGTGATGCTGTGCTAACTCACCTTCTCATTTCCCACACTGTCAGCAAGTGTGGAGCTGATGAAGCAACGCATTGTTTCATCAACAACCTAGACCGTGGCAATGCAGTGAGGTGAGACAGGGGGACTTTGGAACCTGCATCTCTGAATTGTACTCCGCACCAGGTGAAGTGAGTGTCATTGGAATGGTCAGAGTCTGGTCTTTACACTGATACCAAACATTCACATTTAAAACAAACAATGGCACCACACTAACTCAACTAAGGCAACAGATTCCGTCTCTTCTTTTGATTTGACACAGAGAGAAACTGTTTCAGTTTTTATTTTTTTTATTTTTTAGATTGCCCTAAACAGCAGAGGTGGCCCTAAAAAGCAGGCTTAATTTGCTTATTGGGGCCTCACATAATGGAAGAGCAAAGTTTCCATAGAAAGTAGTTGTTTTTTTTCGACGAGACATCAATTACTGCAAATGTTTACCTTGAGCTTTTGACTGAATACGTGGCACCACAACTACATGACCTTCAATCAACTATCACTTTCCAGCAAGATGGTGCACCACCACATTGGAGACGGCATGTTCGTGGGTTCGTAAACAAAACATTTCCAGACCGGTGGATTAGAAGGGGTGGCCCACCTCGTTCACCAGATATCACTCCCCTCGACTTATTTCTATGGGGTTTTGTAAAAGATATTGTGTATCGAACAAAGGTATGGGACATCACTAATCTAAAGCAGAGAATCACTGATGCCATTGCCACCTTTGATGAGGGTATGCTAAAGCGAACATGGCAAGAAAACAAGTACCTTCTTCATATGCTTCATGCAACTAATGGTGCCCATATAGAGGTATATTAAATGATGCAAAAACCTTAAATATCATTTTGTAATCATTTTCACCTGTCTTTTCATTTGCCTTTGTAACAAATTTTTGAAATTGTAAAGAGACTTTATGGACAATGTATATATATATATATAAAAACACCAAGAAAGAGCACTCCATATTATTGACCACCTTCTTCCATCATTTTCTGTGAAAAAAACACAGTTTTGAAGATGCTCAAAAAACCAGACTGAGGTAAAATGATGGGGATTCAGTTCACAAAGTTATGATAATAATTTGCTTAAGCCTGTCACAGTCTCCAATGTATCCAATGTGTCCATCTTTGACAGGTCATATCTAACTTGACTGAGTCCACACTTACAGGATTAACTTACCCTGGAGCTCCCCGGCAGCTCGAGGCCTTTATAAGCTGTCAAGGTGGAGCACCCGTGAACAGGGAGAGGTGCATACCAAATGGGAGTTGTCAGCTCCCTATATATAAAATACAAAACAGCAAAAGGTTGCACTCAACCTCAAAACTAAGCGGGTGCATCTAAGACATAAAATACAAAACACAAAGAAAGAGCACTCCATGATGGAATGTGGTCAATAATATGGCGTGCTCTTTCTTGGTGTTTTGTATTTTATGTCTTAGATGCACCCGCTTAGTTTTGAGGTTGAGTGCAACCTTTTGCTGTTTTGTATTTTATATATATATATATATATACTGTATATCAGTCCTGATCACTCCTGCACTCCCAGACTCACACTGAAATCCAATGCCGGCGGAGCTAACTTCTGATAGGAGAGGATGCTGCACGCTGAGCTCTCCCGATGAGATTTTATAAACCTTATGATAAAGCGCCTGTCGGATTTGTGAGCCCTATTTAGAGGATCTCGTGCCTTGGTGGTGGGGACCGAGTATTGGGACGGGTACCGGGTCCTTTGGACGGCTTGCGAGCTGGTGCTGGACTTCGGGCCTGCACTTGCAGCCTACCCTTCAGTGGCCATTTTTGCAGCCTGTCTCGCCTCTTGGACTTTTGACCGCGATCTCTGCAGCTTGTGACGTGGCTTCTGGACCCTGGATGGGTAGGCTAGCGGTTATGGAGATCTTGGTGCTGAGGGAAGGGCGGGAGCGCCGAATGAGAGCATTGGATACTGCCCACGGCTGAGTGATCACCGACTTGGAGATGACCGGCCCGCTACCAGGGGGAACCTGTTGCGCCTCTTCGAGGAGCTTCATGAGATCTGGCGTGCTGAGGTGCTGGCACTGCGGTCCGGTGAGGGCGACTCTGCTGTGGGGGACACAGGAGGATGCGTCTCCAGTGGTCGGCCTGAAGCGGAGTGGCCTGATCCTGCAGCTGTGGTGCCGCTGACGGGTCCTGGGATGCAGGCTGGGAATGCGGTGGAGCAGTTGCCGGCGGTGCTGCCCACTGTACGAATGGTGGAGCTTACCTGGAGTCATCGAGCCCTGTGACGATCGCCGGCTGGTCCCGGTCATTGTAGAGGACAAATGTCGTTCTGCTGCTGTTGTGTCTCTGCCGCTGATCCTGCCCCGGGGTGGTGTCTCTTCTCCTAAGGGGGGAACCCCTTCCTTGGCCTGTCCCTTCTCCTGGCAGGCGGCTTGCCTTCCCAGCAGATGCTCTGTGGTGATGTTTGGTTACACCTGTTTCCCGAGGTCTGCGGGGTCAGAGCCTTGTATGTCCTCCTGCTTCTGGACACTGAATGAGAATCTTCAGTCAAGCGAAAGTCTCTGTCCCTCACCATGGAATTTGTGGCCGCCGACTATCCCCCCTTGATGACACCCCCTTTTTGATGACACCCCCTTTTGATGACACCCCCCGATCTGGACACTCTTTTTGAGGATTCTATTTTGCCCTTCTGGGACTGGGCTCTTTGTAAGGGTATACTCCCCCCTTGTGAAATGACCCCATTTGTTGGCCCTCTTGTATGTCAGCGTATATCTGGGGACACTTTATCGAGTACACATGTCGATCTCCCCTACCCCCCTTGTTTTGGACACTCTTTCTGCGGACTCTCTTTTACGTACCCGGGAGTGGTTATTTATGTGATGGATTGGGCACCTGCACCTCCCCCCGTTTTTTTTTTTTTTTACTTTCGTGTGCGGGACATTGGGCTGCTCTGGGTGAGCCATTGGCACGGGTACCATGGCCCTGTCCGCATCCTCTGGCCCCAGATCGCCTGGCCATGTGGCCTCTTCCATGGCCTCCAGTTCCCTGTGGGGTTCCTGGAGAGCGCCAGAGAGAGCCAGAGAGAGAATTGGCAGAAGTGAACAATCTAGGTCAAAATAGCCAAACCAGAAAAATTCTCCCACTTATCGCCTTTTCCAAATCAGATTTTTGGTCTAGATTGTTCTCTTCTCCTACTAATTCTCTTAACTTCATCCTTTAGTGAGTAGACCTGTAAAGGGGTCATTCAGAGAGAGCTGATCTGGCCCCAAAAATTTCCCTCTACAGCTCAATTTCGTGGCCATTTGTTTAGTCAGAAAGGAAGCAGTTTGCCAAATTTTGTCGAGTTGCCAGCTAAATACGATGCCTGTTCGACGGTAGTGAAATCCCCATAGAGAAGCAGTGGTTAAGCTATTCAGAGGACTCCGAACTGCAGAGAAATGTCAGAGAAATGCCCTGATGTTCGGTGGTTTCATTTGGCAGGTTTAATCAGACGAATAACATAGGCTTAAATATTAAAAATATTCCCATTTTTTATTCAATATGTACTAAACAGTTTAATCTTTAATCACTTGAGTGCGAAGGATGTGCAGGGAGCGTCCTCTTGTTTCACTCCCATGCGTGGAGAATTTTCCCCACACGTTGTCGCTCTCAAGCCCCCATCCTGCCGATACTCACCTCTCCGTCCAGGGTCCCACGCAGATCTGAATTCCTTGAAGTCAGATTTGTGTATTTATACCCCTTCTGGCGCACTGATATCATCACGATGATGTCAGTTTCAGTACCCCCCCAGGGGGAAGAGTGCCTGAACTGAAGGGGCAGGCTCTTCAGACTTCTCTACCTCCTGACCGGTAGGAGATTAAGTTAAAAGAGAGGCACCACTGGAATGGGCAGTGTCTGCCCTTTCCAGCGGTGTCGGTCTTTAACCCCTGAGGTACCGGTCCACCATTCGGCACTGGATCGCAGGGGTACTGGAGGACCATGGTTGGGAACCACTGCTGTAGATGATTGAAATTTTATTGAAAATTCAATTTTTTTAAAAATTTTGTTATAGCATTCCGGCAGGGCATGACGTATATGTATAATAATGATATATTATGAATCTGCCGAGTCTGCAGAAAAAAAGGATATATAATTTATCTGGGTCGTATAATAAACGTGACTTCAAATCGCGTTTAAACATGATAAATGATAAATCTGGCTTAATTTAAACGCTCCATAAAGACCCTTTTCTTTAGGGAAGCCTACCACCTGACTCCGTAACAAGATATCTGACCAACTGAAAAATGGTCCTCACCTCTCCCTGCATTAACGCATCTCTACAGTACCCCCCCTCATGTTTCTAATCCCCTCACCCCTCAAGATTGTAAATTCCCATGGGAATAGGGCCCTCATGTCCTCCTGTATCTGCTGGCAGGAATACTGACTGGCCTCTTGTATGTATTGTAGAATAGCCCTGTCTTTACCCAATGTACCTTTTGCACAGCGCTGCGGAATGTGTTGGCGTTTAATCACTTGGCTGCTATGGATGCGCTCAGCACGTCCAGCCAAGTGGTTCTCCTGTGCTATGAACGCGCTGAGCGCGTCCATGCACAGGAGGCAGCAATCTGCCGGGATTCCGGCCGATTGCTGCGCCCCCCGGTGCGGGCTGACATCTTGGACCGGCACTCCGGGACCCCGCAGCGGCGCGATGACATCTCTCCCTACCGATCGCCGGGGGCACAGCGTTAAGGCAGGCACCGTTTGGAAGGGCACAGCCTGCCCTTCCAAACGGTGGCTGACATTAACCCCTGGATCACGATTCGGCGCTGAAAAGCGCCGGATCGTGATCCTCTCCCGGAGCTGGCCGACATCTTGGATGTCGGCCAAGGGTCCGGGAACTCCCCCTGATGACTGGCGTCATCATGCATAGCACGATGACGCCAGTCCTGGAGTTATCCTCTAGCTGCCAGCAATGGTGGAGATAGGGGGTTCCAATGAACCCCCTAACTCCTGATCCGTGGCATCTAGGGGTTAATGTTTGATATCGTTGGATCGGCCAGAGCATGGCCTTTCCAATGATATCAAATATGACCATGTAAAAAGTTGTTTTTTTTAAAAAAAATATATATATATAAATAAAAAAATATTTAAAAAAAATTATAAAAAAAAAAAAGTTTTTTTGTTTTTTTGTTAATGCAGCAATATTGTTCCCATTTCAATTATAATGTGAACAATGATGCTGCACTAGCGATTTTTGTATGCGGTGCGTTGGTTAAAAATAGCAAAATTTCCCCCAAAAAAAATGTAACGAGTCCCCATTTCTAATTTTTTTAACAAGCGTAACCCATAGAAAATATAACCGCAAATGCTCACATGTTAAAATGTGAAAAAAACACTTTACAAATTGTAAATTATTGAAATTCAACTTTTATTGCATTTTTTGTTATAATATACAGACAGGACATGACGTATACATATAATAATGACATATTATGAAACTGCCGAGTCTGCCGGAAAGAATGATATATAATATGTCTGGGTCATATATTAAAATATGGCTTCAAAACGCGGTTAAACATGATGAGCAAAAGCGGTAAAAATGACCTCAGCACAGAGGTGTGAAATGCCTCAGCAGTGAAAGGGTTAATAAATAATAAAAATAATAATACTAATGAACACAAATGGTAAAAATTTGCTCAGCACCCACAAGTGAAATGGCTCATCAGCGAAGGGGTTAATCTGCAGCAAAAAGTCTCTTGATTTATTTTTTTAAAGATTTTTTAGGCATCTTTCGGGATTTTTTGGGGAAAAAAAATCCCATTTTTTTTAAAATAGTGTTTTTTCTTTTTTCTGTTACAGAACTTTTTATTATTATTCATTGGACCTTATATGTTCCAGACATTTTCGTCTAGTAGTTTTTTTGCAAACAGCATTTCAAATTTGACACTTTCAATCATTTTATTTATTTTGTTTTACCCTGTTCATCGGCTTGTCGGCTTTTCCTGCAGCTGGTTGTCGCTGTGTTTGGTGGATCGTTGGCTTTTTGCAGATGCGGATCGACGGGTTTGTGGTGGCTCATTGGGTCGGATCCGATAAATTATGCGAATTTAAAACAAAAAAATGCAGAAAAACCACGAAATTATCGGATCTGATAATTTTGGCATGTTCCTGGCGGCTTATAGAATCGGATGCGATTCGATAATCCGCCAGACCTGCCGAAATTTTGCGGCAGGGTTTTTGTGAATGTGCAAGAAAAATACAAAGAAACCTGTTTACTCTGTTGATAACACCATCAGTTCATCAGTTACTGTATGACTATGGACTTTCATGTATTTTCTTGATTTGTTTTGGTATGCTTGTGTTATAAAGGTTGATGTGAATTTGCTTCAGAGATAATTAGATTTTTTTCAGCAGTTATGCATACAAGGAGACTGCGCTAAGAAGTAAATGCAACATTTTAAATGATTTTTGTTTTAAAATATATCCTTGTCTTGTTCTTTGTTCATTTAATCTTGTGCTTAGTGTTTTTGTAGATGTCTTTTGATTTGTGCTTTTTAAAAAAAATGCACAAAGGCACTAAACCAAGTTGTGAACAATTTCTGCCTTTCAGAAAGTGTTCTGAATGAGAGAAATTGTAGAAAGGAAATTATCTAAGCTTTCAGTCATGGCAGCTTTCCATTTTTCCTTGTAACTAATCTGTAAAATGATTTAAGTCTGGTTTTGCAGTATTCATGCAGCTCTAATGTACTATCTAACTCTTAATAAAACTTCAAATTGAGCCCTCCTGTTTTACACATTCGTTTAATTTGGCTGAATTTACTGCATGGAAATGACCACGGTAGTAAAGATGCAGCTGTCACAGAATTCACCTCACTTATTCCATAGCTCATATATGTATAGTTGAACCCGATGGACTTTCTTAGAATGTAGCTATATTTGTGGAGTATACAATACAGTGGCAATAAAAATTATGTAAATCCTTTGGAAATGGTTGGGTTTCTGCATCTAAGTTGCAGCAGTTAACATATGTGCCCTATCACCTCCTTAACGCTAGCGCTCATGTAAGTGAGCGTTAGCACTAGCTTAATTGAGGTGATAGCATTATGGCCAGATCAGAACCCGATCACTAACAGGTTAAAAAATCCGTTAGTGCTTCGGTATTAGCGCATTTTAGTGCGAGCTCACTGTACTTTGCTCTCCCTATACTTAACATGGAGAGCACAAAGTGTAAACAAGAAGTAATTAGCATTAGGATCACAAAGTCCTAACGATATTTACTCCACGCTGCGGCTAACTGAAAAGTTAGCAACTGCTCCATCCTGTTGCTGACTGATTCTGCTTCTGGGGATTAATTTAGCAGCTGGAACCCCCCAAAAAAATTGTATACTTACCTCTCATCATGCGGCGAGAACAGCGGCCTGATCCCCCTATTGTGGCTGCTAGGAGCAGTGGAAGACTGGGGGAAAAAAGTCCCCAGTCTCCCACTGCGGATGTGCAGGATCTCTCGAGCGGTGAGATCCTGCAGTTCAGCTGACCCAGCAGCACGAGCCTTCGACTCCAGGAGGGGAGGAGTGGATATTCGTGATAGCCGCAAGTATCCTGAAGGCTATCAGCCATTACGGGAAAGGCTGCTGGATTCAGCATTAGGGATGAGCTGTTCGGTTCGATCTGTTCGGAGTTCACATTGAACATCGTCCGTTCACGAACTCCGAACATTTCCGCGTGTTCGGTTCTAGTTCGCCCACAATAAACCACAATGGAACACAATGCACTTTTCCACTAGCCTGAAGCTTGTAATTGGCTACAGCCTTGCACCTGACCACAGGTCAGCTGCAAGACAGGTGCAAGACTATGCCAATCACGGCTCAGAGTCCTGATTGGGCAAATTTTGCCCAATCATGGGCTCACAGAGCTAAGTCTCGCAGCACACTATATAAGGTGTCCCTCGCAGCCCCAGCACGTGTTTTTTGAGAGGAGATTGTTTTGTTAGTGTGTGTTCTCACTGCCAGCAGCTATTGTGGTGGTCTCACTTCTACAAGATATCTGGGAATTGTTGTAATCTGTGTGTTCTCACTGTTAGCAGCTATTGGGGGTCTCACTTCTAGCAGATATCTGGGAATTGTAATTTGTGTCTTGTCACTGCCACCCATCAGGGGGTCTCACTGATTTATAGGAGGTTCCTGGGAATTGTAATCTGTGTCTTGTCACTGCCACCCATCAGGAGGTCTCACTGATTTATAGGAGGTTCCTGGGAATTGTAATCTGTGTCGTCTCACTGCCAGCTATCAGGGGGTCCCACATACGTCTAGCAGATTTCTCTGAATTTTAATCTATGTCTTGTCACTGCCACCCATCAGGGGTCTCACTGATTTATAGGAGGTTCCTGGGAATTGTAATCTGTGTCTTGTCACTACCACCCATCAGGGGGTCTCACTGATTTATATAAGGTTTCTGAGAATTGTAATATGTGTCTTCTCACTGCCAGCTATCAGGGGGTCCCACATACTTCTAGCAGATTTCTGCACATTTTAATCTGTGTCTTGTCACTGCCACCCATTAGGGGGTCTCACTGATTTATAGGTGGTTCCTGGGAATTGTAATCGGTGTCTTGTCACTGGCTGCCAGCTATCAGGGTGTCTCACTGAGTTCTGGAAATCTTTAATCTAGATAACACAGTTGAATCAGAGTTCTGCATATCTCCAATTTTTTATAACAGAGTTGAATCAGCGTTCTGTATATCTTTAATCTATATATCACTCACCATGTCAGAAAGGCCAAAAAGGACAGGCAGACGCTTACAGACACAGATAAGAGAGCAAGCAGCCTCTGTGTTGGAAGGCTGTGCCCCTGGTCGTCATGGACGGTGCATCCTCTGCAGGGGCACGCTTGTCCTTGTTTATAACTGGTGCTGGCCATCTTAAGCAGCAGCAACATACAGAGGATTTGCAGGATTGGCTAACCAGGCCATCCTCATCCGCCGAGTCCTCTGCCAACCAGGCTTGTAGTGGTTTACAGTCCACCTCAGCTGCCAAAACATTTAATTCAGCCTCCATGTCCACAGCTGCTCCTGCCGTAGCCTCACTATCATACACGGAGGAGTCAGCTGAATTGTTGACTACAGTGACAGTGTCAGTGACATGCTGCTTGAGGATTCGCGGCAACTCCAGTGTTCTGATTCAAACTTTGAGGTTGCGGAAGGGAGTAAAATCAGCCTAGAGGGATGGGGTGCCAGTGACACACAAAGAACTGGCACTCATGTTCCCCCAGCAGCTGCAGCATATTGCAAGGTTGGCTCCAGTGATGAGGAGATAGGGGGTGATGATGACGATGATGAGGTCACTGAGGGAGGAGGAGGCACAACAAAAAGGAGGCAGAACGTCCTCTATGACCAACCGTAGCCAGTCCAAGGCATAAGAAGTCACAGCTGCTCAGCTGCAAGAGCGCTGTTGTCTCAAAACACATGTACAGGAAGTCTGCTGTCTGGGAGTTCTTTAAGAAATGTGCAGCAGACCACACCGTTGCTATTTTTAATCTATGTCAGATGAGGATCAAGTGTGGGAAAGACATCCCACGCTTGGGTACCACGTGCTTGAGGCGACATATGACCACCTGCCACGCATCCCGTTGGCACAACACTTTGCATAGGTCCTCCTCCTCCTCATCTGTCTCTACCCCCACTAGATGTCCTGCCATGTCATTGCCTACAACCTCCACTGACAGGGATGATGCTACAGTAATGGGTGTACCAGGTACCCTTCCTCAGAATGTGACAGCATCCCATCAGCTGAAGATTTACGCAGTCAGATTACATTGCCCCAGCTGCTACAGCGTAAGAAAAAATATAGTCCCAACCATCCCCAAGCACAGCGTCTAAATGCCAGCTTAGCAAAATTACTCGCATTGCAGCTGCTGCCTTTCCAGCTGGTGGACTCTGCTTCCTTCCATGAATTTGCTGAATGTGCTGTATCACAGTGGCAGGTTCCAAAATGTCATTTCTTTTCACGGAAGGCCATTCCAGCACTATACCACCACATGGAACACAATGTTATGGAGTCATTGGGAAAGGCAGTCAGCAGCAAGGTGCAAATGACTTTAGACACGTGGTCCAGCAAGCATGGACAGGGCCATTACATTTCCTTCACGACACACTGGGTAACTCTGCTTACAGCTGGGAGGGATCCAGGACGGGGCTCTTTGCTGGAGCTTGTTCATCCACCATGCCTCCAGAAAGCTGTTTGTATAAGGTCTGTCTGCTCCACCACCTCTTCCCCCTCCTCCTTCTCTGTCTCTGGCGAAGTGGCAGTTAAACCGACGAATGGCAGGGGCTACGCAATGGCTGAAGCAAAAAGATGCCATACTGTGCTTGAGCTGCTTTGTTTAGGGGACAGGAGCCACACCGGGCCAGAAATTCTGTCAGCTCTGCAGGGGCAGGTGCAGAGATGGTTAACACCACGCCAGCTTGAGCTGGGAATGGAAGTCTGTGATAATGGCAGCAACCTCTCTCCGCCCTATGCCAGGGTAAGTTGACACATGCACCATGTCTAGCACACGTCCTAAATCTGGTGGTACAGCATTTCCTAACCAGGTACCAAGGGCTGGCAGGGCTTCTCAGCCAGGCCAGAAAAGTCTGCGGCCACTTCAGACGGTCATTCCCAGCAAGTATTCGCCTGGCAGAAATTCAAAGAGAATTCCACCTTCCCACAAACCGTCTGATCTGTGACATGCCCACCAGGTGGAACTTGACATTAGCAATGCTGCAGCGTCTGCACAAGCAGCAGAGGGCCATCAATGAGTACCTGTGTGAGTATAGCACAAGGACAGGTTCAGGTCAACTTGTTTTTTTTCCCCCCGCAGTGGCTGATGATCAAGGATGCATGCACTGTACTGTCGCCATTTGAGGAGGCAACGAGGATGGTGAGCAGGAACAGTGCATGCGTCAGTGACACAATACCTTTAGTGTTCCTGCTGGAGCGCACTCTGCGGGGAATTATAGATGTGGCACTAGAGGCAGAGCAACGGGAGGAAGAGGAGGCCTTCCCTAGCTCTCAAGGCCCCGGTCTTTATGCAGACAGCATTCCTGTGGATCCTCAGATCAGACAGGAGGAGGATGAGGAGGATGATGAGGAGGAATATTTAAGTAGTGGGGGCATTGAAGGTGGGGATTCCTCAAGGGAGGGTTTTGTGTGCCCAGAAACCCAAGGACTAGTACATGTCTGGGAGGAGGAAGTGCACAATGGGGTCATCCTCATTGACCAGGAAGACTCGGAAGCTAATGCCACCTCCAACCTACGCTGCATGGGCTCCCTTATCCTGCAAAGCCTGGTAAAGGACCCCAGGATTCGTGCTATCAAGGAGAGGAATCATTACTGGTTGGCAAGCCTTCTTGTTCCACGTTACAAGAGTAAAGTTGCAGAGCTCATCCTGCCGGCACAGAGGGAGGACAGGATGAAACAACTTGAGGACGCTCTAAAGCGACACTTGTGTAACACCTTTCCAGGCACTGGTAGGTTACCAAGTGATGACACATTTGCTTCTGAGGCTGCGGATGATCAGAGGAAGAGCGGTGAAGGCCGGAGCCGCTTAACTGATGCCTTTTCTTTTTAAATTTTTTTAGTCCACGACGCCCAGGGACGTCCAGGGACGTCAAATGTAGGCAACCATTGCCAGCGTCTTCACCGTATGGTTCAGGACTATCTAGGGGCAAGGGCAGACCTGGATACCTTTACAGCAGATGATCCACTGGCTTTCTGGCTGTTGAGATTGGATCACTGGACACAACTTAGCCAATATGCTATGCAGCTACTAGGTTGCCCTTCATCCAGTGTGCTTTCTGAAAGGACGTTCAGGGCCGCTGGAGGTTTTGTCACAGACAAAAGAGTGCATCTGTCCACCGACTCTGTAGACTGGCTGACATTTATAAAAATGAATCAGTCCTGGATCAGCAGCTATCAATCCCCTGATGCTGAAGTAACTGAATAGATCGGGGATCTCTTCTGCATTCCCAAAACCTCCACCACTGCACTCTTCCACAATACTACAAAGGGGTTACGGTGTGAAGGCACTTGCTGCCACCAAAGGCACAATATTTGGATGCACTGCCACTGATGCCTATACCAGATTCATATCATTTTAATAGTGGACCGCAGAGTCCAACCCTGCACTCTTCCACAATACCACAGAGGGGTTACTTATGGTGTGAAGGCACTTGCTGCCACCAAAGGCACAATATTTGGGTGCACTGCCACTGACGCCTATACCAGATTCATATCATTTTAATATTGGACCGCAGGGTCCAACCCTGCACTCTTCCACAATACCACAGAGGGGTTACGGTGTGACGGCACTGTTGCCGACACTAAAGGCCCAATTTTAAGGCACCTATTGTTACTTTCATCCAAGGCCTGCATAAGTTTCACCATAATTTAACCAAACAATCACTAAACTTGTTCTAGAAAGACAGAGGGTAATCTAGTGGCACAAAAGATCTGAATATGCATTTAAAATGATGATAATTGAATACAGTCGAACTCGCAAAGATATATAATGAGGGCAAATACCTATATATAATACTTGTGGCGAGCAAGTGCAAAAAATAAAGGTGACTTAGTGCAATATAGGAGCTGGTACAAAAAGATTGGTCCTAAATGAATTGGGTAAATCCCAATATTCAACGAGGGGTATGTGCACAGTCTGAATGACCGGTGATAAAGTGCTACCGTGAATCGAAACAAGCTAATGTTGTGCAAAGTGTAAACAATTGTGCATATATTGCAGTAGCTGAGTATGCTGGTGTTAACAATAACAGAGAAAAAGTGCAACAATGTCTATATAAAAAGACACTGTAAGATCCAAGTAAGGTATCTTCTCCTTAAGGTCCTAATATGTTCCTAGTCCTCACAGTAGAAAAAATGGGAGAGAAAAAAAGAGAGTAATAGTACAGTACTGTCTGAACACTCTAAGGTTTTCAACAGGAAAAAGGGGCACTTACACTTTCCAGAGCCTACAGTATCCAGGCTCTTGTTCGAAGTGCACTGGGCCAAATAAAGAGTGGCCACTTCCCTTCTTTGGATTCCTTGTTCACCTCAAATGCAAAGAGAGGGGGAGAAGCATGGCTCCCATAGCGTAACTTGGTAAGACAAATGAATGAATACAGGGTAAAAAATGGTCTCACTCACCGATGGTGGAGCCTTATTAATCCAGGCTCAACTCTATGGCGTGTGGTACACCTCATTCGGGGGCACCTCCACCTCTTTGGCAGCTTTCAGTTGTCTCAGGCAGGTGAATAAAGAGATGCTATTGAAAATACGCTAAAAATCTGATAAAAACAACTACAAATTGAGTAGTGTTTAAAAGGGGGGTACGTTTTAATCATAAAAAGGGTAAACAGGATATACACAGGATGTTCAGAAGGGGGGAAGGGTCAAAGGAAATAGGTGGATACGCGTTTCAGCACTTCTAGTGCCTTCATCAGTCCATATTTGTGCACAAAATCCATTTTTTTTGTAGTACAGTACTGTACTATTACTCTCTTTTTTTTCTCCCATTTCTTCTACTGTGAGGACTAGGAGCATATTAGGACCTTAAGGAGAAGATACCTTACTTGGATCCCCACATAGGCCTGGATGGTATAAGTGAGGGATATATACAGATTTCTTCATTTTTCACAAAGAGCACATGTTTTTTCTGTGTGCACCTTAAATCTGCGGTTATACATTCCGCAAGACTGGTTATCACTTTTGTTCTTTTATGGACTTTATTTTTTATGGACTTCCTTTTCTATGGATTTTTTATGAACTTTTTATGAACTTTTTATGAATTGTTTTTAGAGGTCTTACTATATAGACACTGTTGCACTTTTTCTCTGTTATTGTTAACACCAGCATACTCAGCTACTGCAATATATGCACAATTGTTTGCACTTTGCACAACATTAGCTTGTTTCGATTCACGGTAGCACTTTATCACTGGTCATTCAGACTGTGCACATATCCCTCGTTGAATATTGGGATTTACCGTTCATTTAGGACCAATCTTTTTGTACCAGCTCCTATATTGCACTAAGTCACCTTTATTTTTTGCACTTGCTCGCCAAAAGTATTGTATATAGCTATTTGCCCTCATTATATATCTTTGCGAGTTCGACTGTATTCAATTATCATCATTTTAAACGCATATTCAGATCTTTTGCGCCACTAGAGTACCCTTTGTCTTTCTACCTCTTTCCAAACACATTTCTGTCGAGGTTTTGTGTCCTTCTCCTAGTAGGCTGCATCCATAAAACTAATTTCTGCTTTACTTGAACCTAGCGCCTCCACTGTACCACCCCAGTTTATACTAAACTTGTTCTGCGTGTCCTAAAATGTCTCCTCTTTTCATACAGGCTGCCGCCCCAAGCAGTTGTTTATGAATAGATTAAAGGAAAAACATTTACCATCATTTGAAATGTCATTTTTTTTGTTTTAAAATGTTTCTATACATCCTACAAATCCGCCACTTCACGGGCAGGTTATGGGGACCTCGTAGGCACAATATTTGAAGTAATTTTTCAGTTTTATTCTTAACCTTTATTTCATGAAAACCTCACTGTTCCTTTAAAAACATTTTTCTTTTACTTTTTGTCCTTGTTTCCTGTCCCCCAGGGCACTACCCGGACCCCCATACACCTTTTATGGCAAATATCTTGCATATATGCCCTCTTGCAGGGCACTCTAAAAACCGAACTTTTGACTCCCACCGACTTGCATTGAGTTCGGTTCGTGTTCGAATTCGAACTCGAACTTTTGAAATTATTCGAGTTCGAATGCGAACCCAACACGGGGGTGTTCGGCTCATCACTATTCAGCATCTGCCTCATGGCAGACTACTTGTAAAAGGGGGGGGGCTAAGGGGAAATTTGCGAGCACAAGTTTTTCCCCTTAGTGTCCCCTTTTAGCTGTAGGCACATGATATTGCCCTATCTGTTTTAACTAATAACTCAAATTATTGTATTGTTCTTGTACGCATTAAAAATATCATTCAAATATGCACAGTATAGGTTGGAAAAAGCATATGAAAGCCTAGACTAATGACTTCAACAAAAGCTAATTAGAGACTTGCAAACCTGGTGTAAAATTAATGAAAGAGATTGGAGGTGTGGGTTACTGCTGTGTTGACTTATAAAAAGCACTCAACATTTTGAGTTTGCTATTACGAAAAGCATCTGTTGATGCGAAAAGTGCCTTGCAAAAAAAGAGCTCAGAAGAATGGGAATCAAGAATTTTTGATTTGCATAAAGCTGGAAGGGTTTTAAAATTATCTCAAAGAGGTTAAATTATCATCTCTCACTGAGAGCTTATAGACATACTGTTAAATTATAGACATTTTCTATAAATGGAGATGTTTAGTACTGTGGTTACTCTCCCTGGATGTGCCTGTCCAGCCATGACGACTCAAGACTTGAAGAAATCATTGGAACTGGTTAAAGGAACACTACCCATACATTAGCTGTAAATAGATTACTTTTGCTATTACAAATAAAACCACCTTATAAAACACATGCTGCAATTTGTTTTCTTTGTTTGAAGTAATTGCATATAAAAAGGAAAATTAAAGTAAGGTCTTGTGTGAAAATCTTGTGTTTTCATTTTGTGTATTTTTCCCATGATGCATCACTTACCAAAAGCTTTGCTTTGTGGCTCTTGTTTATGTAATATACATTATTTAACAGTTAATGAGGTGGAGAAGGGAATGTTTAGATACGATGGCAGGAAGGTATTGTTCTTCAGGCTAACTGAGATAAGTGAAAGCAGTTGAATGAGATAAAACAAGGAGCTTAAAAGACTTCTAATATACTCCCAGGTGATGTTCTTTGAAAACATCCCACACAATACAATGATTTGAGTCAGTGATTGACCAATAGATTCCATTATATGGACATTGCCACACAGTGAGGTAAAGATACTTAGGTGGGGGCAGTTACCAACAGAAAAGATCACAAGATGGTTGCATCCAGTGACATATATGCAGGGTTATTCAGAGAGCACCAAAATGCCACTGACATTTCGGTGCTCTCTGATTCGCCACACTTCGGCGAGTACGATTTGCTGACCCTGCAGTGAATTCAGCATTCACCGCAGGGTCCCCGAAGTGCAGCAAACTGGGTGCTGAACGCCACCGCAAACCCGCCGGAAAGCTGCCACAAGTCCGCTGGACAGCAGCCGCATAGCCGCTGAGCACAGTGCAAACCAGTGGCAGAAAAAAGCTGACAGGCCACCGGACAGGTAAAAAAACAAACAAAAAAAAACCAATTGAAAATGTCAAATTTGAAACGCTGTTTGCAAAGAAAACACTGGACAAAAATGTCTGGAATTAACATATAAGGTCCTATGAATAATAATAAAAAGGTCTGTTACAGGAAAAAAACAGCTATTTAAAAATAAAAAATCGGAAATTTCTTTTGCTCAAAAAATCTCAGAAAAATGCCTAAAACATCCGAAAAAATAAATAAAGAGACTTTTTGCTGCAGATTAAAAGAATAAATGGTTTATTAGATATTGAATAAAAACGGGAATATTTTTAACATTGAAACCTATGGGATTCGCCTGATTAAACCTGCCGAAGGGCATTTTGACAATTTTCACTGCTGTTTGGTGTTCTCTGAATAGAATAACCATTGCCTCTCTTTGGGGACTTTCACTGCTGAAAAGGTACTGTATTGTTTGTCCACTTTGCCAAAATTTGGCGAGCTGCATGCTTTCTGAATAGCCGAATGGCCACGAAAGTGCACCGTACGGGGAAATTCCCTGTTCGGTGCAATTTCGGGGCCAGTTCGACTGTCTCTGAATAACCCCTATAGAGCAAAATATTTTCTTAACTAAACAAACAAGAGAAAAACAAAGTACATGTAAGATATCACTCTCACATGGAAAAGAAATATATATGAAATAGATTTTTAAAATACATTCTTAAAATATTCTTCCCAAATATATTGACATATATTTGTAATAATACAATTTTGATCAAATTCAATATATTTCAATATATTTATGAATATATTATTGAATATATGTTCAGAATGCATGCTGAAATATATTTCAAAGTGTATTTCATAATGCATTGTTAAATATGCTGTGAATGTATTCTGGAATATATGTGAAATGTACTTCAAAATGTAAAATATGTACTATTACATTGTGGTGGCTGGGTCGAACCCGCTTCTCGTAAAGGCAAGACTTGCTTCTCCACAGTTGTACTGGAGGAATGTGCTGAACTTGATTTGACTTGCTTCTCCTTGGTCAAAGAGCAGAGACGTACCGTTAGGGTGGCTTGCCCAAGGACACTAAGGCTGCAGGCACACAAGCGTTTTTCAGAGTTTAAGGAATGTCCGTGGGAGTGGACGTACCTTCCACGCTGACGCCTGTGTGGCCACCTCGGAGTTTCACCCGGCCGAATCGCTTAATGGTGATTTGAGGAGGATAGTGCCTGCTTTTGGATATTTTTATATATACTCTTTGCAAGCAATTTAAACATGAAGGGCACTATTACATTCTTCACACAAAAACGCTCGTGAAGCTCTATTTTTTTGCGTGCAGCGTTAAACGTTAACGAGCATAAATTAACGCTGGTATTACAATCCAAGTGCAATTTTTAATCCATCAAAAAATACCGCGCGTTAAAAAGTCGTGCAAAAACATGCGCGCATTAATGCTGCGCGCAGAAATCGGAGGGCGGACTATTTTTTTCACACGATTCAGCCAATCTGAATTACGAACCACAATTGTCTCCCGTTATGTTTTTGCGCCTGTCAAAATCAATCTGAGTATATATGCTGCAGCAATAATAAAAACGCGCACAACTTCTCAATTTTATTGTTTGGGTATGCGTAGAATGTGTAACTATACTGTGCTGTGTTTTTTTTTTTGGGCCGGTGTTTTTGGTTTCAGCCAGAACGTTCAGATTTGCCGGTACCACCAGCTTTTCAAAGACGTTAAAATTCTGTGCGCAAGCGTTGTCCGTTAAATTTTGCGCTAAGATTGTAATATCTTGTGCGCACAAGCGCACAAACGCATTTGCGCTCACAATGTTAATTATAGGACGCGCAAAGTACATTACGCTCGCAAAGGGTTCGTGCAGGTCCACCCGCGTTAGACGTTAACGTGCATTTTTTTGCGGACATTGTAATACGACGTTCTGCGCGAAGGGTTTTGCCCCTTGCGTTAATGCGTTTTTGCGCACGCATTAACATTTGCGCGAAGAATGTAATAGAGCCCGAAATAGTTGTTTGTGCTAGCCTTGATGATTTATGATGAAATAATGATTTATTTTAAAGACGTGAAGGGGTTAATTTACATTGAAATTATAGGACAAAATGGGAAACATATATTATTTATGATTAGATGACTTCCTGAATATTTGATATGTTTCTGCTTTGCAGTAGAGTTCAGTGATCATGTAAATTGTGTTATTATTTTTGTACTATCACAAGAACAAAGAAAACTGCCTGACATTTATCCTGTGCAGAAAGGCTGCCCATAGTAATGTTAGATTTATCCATGTCTGTCTGTCTCTTTGTAACCATGCACACCTCCTTTAAAATGATGGTACGATTGATGAATATTTGATATAGATGTATTCTATTTATGTATTATATAAATCCCTAGGTGCAGTGCATAATGAGTGAGCAAGCAGTGGAGACACACATATACCTGTAAAAGCTGCTCCTATTTAAACTTTTACTGAAGCTTATGTTTCATACCCAACATTCTGAGTGAAGTGATGCAATTTGTACTTGTTACCTGAAGCTATGCTGTTGACGTGATACTTCTTCTAGACTTCCTTATTCGCTCTACTCCTAGAATCACAATTTATTGGCAACAATACTCTTTGCCATATGCAATGAATGGTAGATCCATGTATGTTGAAAAGTGGGAGCTTGGGTCAGTTTAGTTTACTCGAAAGTTGATTGCATTAATCAAATACATACAGAGGTGGCTGTCCAGAAGCCAGGCTATTCCCAGATATTGTAGAGGAGAGCAGGTGTGTATGAGCATATCACAGAGCTCCACAGCAATAAAAAACACTGTAAACTGCAATGTATGTAAGCATACAACAGAGCTCCACATCGATATGTATGACAGTATAACAGAGTTCCACATCAGTAAAACGCCCAAATATTTTTTTATTAATTGTATATTAAAATGGAAATAAATTATATTACCCCTTCACTACTGTAATCATGTACACACGATCAGCGTTAAAAGACACATTAGCCCAAGATTGTGTTAACTCGATCTGGGCTATGCTGTAGTATTGCAAACAAAATTTGTTTCTAGCAAACTAATTTTGTTTGTTTTTGGGCTCCAGAGTTTGCCCTCAAAGTTTTAGTCCTATGGGCATTATGCCCATGGTGATAAAACTGTTTAAAACCAGCTGGGCAATGTCCTGGCCTATCGGCTTTCCCCAGCCTTTGCACAGAACCATGAGCTGCAGTTCTACCTGCAGCAACTCTATTTGGCCAGTAGATCTTACTGATAAATAGGTTATTACAGTAAGAAATAGTGGGAATATGCCCCAGTATTTCTTACTGTAGTTAAATAAAAAGGATTTTCCAAAAAAAAAAAACACTGTTTCCTGGCAGTGGATGTTTGGAAAATCACTTTTAAAATAAAATTATTTAAAAAAATAAACTATACATGAATAAAATTTAAAATATTATATATATATATATTTTTTTTCTGAATTTTCAGGCGGGGCTAATGCCGGCAAGGCGTACAGTTACGTGTCACCGACAGGTGCCGCCGCTGATTTTGGCCTGCCCTGCAGCCAACATGCAACATTGGCCGTAGGGGGAGGGCCTGAGTTCAGGCCGTCTCTCTGCAACCAATGACACGCGGCACGCGCCGGCTGCGAGGAGTGGCTGAGGCGGCCCATTGAAGACAGCAGGGCGTACCTGTATGCCCTATATCTTTAAGGCCCACCTACTGCAAGGACAGCATAGAATGTCTTGTGGAGGGAGGGAAAGGGTTAATATAATTAAAATATAGATATACGCACTCTGACACCCCCCCATACAGACACCTGACAACCACACACACTGACCTAACCTTCCCCCACACACTTAATCCCTCACACACAGACACTGAATTCACCCCATTAACAGGCAAAGAATTAAACGCCCACACAGACACACACAATGACACTGAATTAACCTCTTACACACACACTGACACTGAAATGACCCCTCACAATGACACTGAATTATCCCCAAACACATACACTGATGCCGAATTGACTCCTCATGCATACAGACATTAAACTAACCCCACAGACACATACACTAACCCCTCCACACAGGGCCGGCCCGGCCATGGAGCGGTTCGGAGTAACCGCTTCAGGCGGCATATTTTGGGGGAGCGGCATATTTTGCCGCCGAGCCTCTGCACTGGTTTTTAAATAGCGCCGCTGCACCGCCATCTCATGGAGGCCGGCACAGTGGCCGTTCCACACCAAGCTTCCGGACTAACTGTCTGGGTGCCACCTGCTGGCATCACTAGACCATTGCATGCTTGGAGATGTAGTTCTAGCCTGGTTTACCGCAGATTGCAGAGAACCAATTTAGAACTACATGTCCCGGCATGCAATGCTCCAGTGATGCCACCAGGTGGCGCCCAGACAGGGAGTTAACCTGGAAGCTCGGCCCCGAATTTCACAGATGGGGGAACAGTGCTGTGAAAGGAGAGAAGCAGGCACTGGACAGCATATGAAGGCAGACAGAGCCTGCTGGTGAGTACAAGTCTCTCTCGTCCCTCTCTCTCTCTCCTTCCTACACTCCCATCTCTCCCCCTCCCTCCTGTACTCACATCCATCCATGTGTGACTGTGTGTGTCTGTGTGTGTGTGTGCATGGATGGATGTGTGGAGCTGTCATGGTCCTCGCAGTCGCCGCTGCCGCAAAGGCATAACTAGTGCTGCTGCACACTGAAATTCCATGGGCAGCACATGAAAGGTGCTGCCCTAGATTTAAAACAGACTTCTCGGCCAGCTCTGCACTAACAGGTGTACCTAATCAGCCAACCTGACTGCTTCCATATAATGGCCCCTCCCTAAGGGCTTCAGCATCAGTTTACACTCCCAGAGAGGAGCTTGTGCAGCCAGGAGCCTGTCCTGTTTAAACCCAGCATACAGATTCAACGTGTACCAGACCCCCTGCTTGCTCACCGGATTGCCGCCTTCTATATTCCTGGACCTATGGACTCCATTTGACCACCCTTCTGGATCAACCCTTTGATACCACGCAAGATTCCCTCACCGCTTTTCCTGGAACCCCACTTTCATCTGTGACCCACCTCCACTTCATCCAAGGACTCCTTCAATCAGATCTTCTGCTTATTGTTTATCCAGCTGCCGGACTCCCTGTTAACTGGACTTATTTCACATTCCAGAAAACCCTGCTCTCAGCCCTGTTCCTGTGTTATCCCTCTGTCTGTAAATTAACCTCTTGTGTCCTCTCTCATTCCCTATTGTATGCATTGTCAGCCCTGCTCCAGTCCTATTCATTCTGTATTTAGTTACTCCCTCTCAGCCTCTGAACCTGTATTTTACAAGGTTAATCCCTTCCTGTTTATTCCCAGTTCTCCCTTTGTTAGGCAGCCCTTTTCCTATCAAACCCCTCACCCTGTATTTGTTATATATCAAATGAACCCCTTTTTGGTTAAACCTCCTGCTTACTTTGTGTCACTGCAACCTGGGCTCACACCCTCACCCACCCAGCCTGGCTGGACCTGACAGGAGCTCTGAGATACGCTCATACACCGCATATTGCTGTGAGTTTTATTGCTGTGGAGCTCTGATACAGTTATGTGCAGTGTGTATGCGCGTATCAGAGCTCCACAGCAATAAAACTCACACTCATACACACCGCACATTACTGTATCACAGAGCTCCACAGCAATAAAACTCACAATAATGTGGAGTGTGTATCAGCGTGAGTATTATTGCTGTGGAGCCCTGTGATACGCTCATATACACCACACATTACTGTGAGTTTTAATGCGGTGGAGCTTTGTGATACAGTAATGTGTGTCGTGTAGGAGTGTATCACTGAGCTCCATAGCATTAAAACTCACAGTAATGTGCATATGAGCGTATCACAGAGCTCCACAGCAATAATACTCACGCTGATACACACCACACATTACTGTGAGTTGTAATGCTGTGGAGATATGGATACGCTTTTACATGTCACGTGTTTTTTTTAATTTGGGGGGGGAGCATTTCATCCATCATTCCAGACAGCACAGTGGCTTGGGCCAGCCCTGCCTCCACACACACATACACACTGTCTCTCGCCCCTGCTTTTTTTTGTGTTGGTGCTAGGAGGTTTCACTCTTCCTGATCATGTGAGGGTGGGGCATCTCCATACTGCTGCAGCAGCATCTCTCCTCTCTGCCTGCCTGCAGTACTCTCTACGGAGCCACAGGGCTTACGACATTCCATCAGAAATGCCCCAAACCTAGAAGCATATCAAGACACAGGTGTCACAATCAGTCACAGAGAGGGTACCTTGCATTCGCCAAGGTGAGGCACTGGTACACAGGAAAGCCACAATATGCAGATATTACAGAGTAGACAACCTAGGCCAGAGACCCTGCATGGTAAACAGCTGCCCTATTCTGAACTACCGGTCTTTAGAGTAGCCGGATCTGCTCTAAAGGAAAATAATATAACAGCGCGGTGCAGAGTCTAAGGATCTACAGACGAGACATGAATATAAATATATTAATGGTACAGACCAGGAGTATCCAAATAGAGAAGTCAAGGAAAAGCCAGAAGTCATAAACCAGAACGTATACCTTACCTGGATCCAGAACCAGAAGATCAATCAGCCAGGCAAGAGGGTCAGAACCAGATAATCAGTCAGACATATAACATGAACCAGACAAAGGAGAAACACTTGAACTAATTACACAGGAAAGACTGGACATGAACTAGAACCTGGACAGGGCTGGAAGGTGACAGTAGTTCCCTCTCAAAGGGTGACCTCTGGGCACCCACAAACACCAGAACCACTCACTCAGTAATCTGAGTCCTTAGAATCCTTTTCAAAATTTCTCCAGATATTAGGGTGTCGCTTAAGCACTGCCAAGTGTGCCTCACGGACCAATAACCCAGAAGGCGTTCTCACATATCCTTTAGGAACAGTTCTCCATTTGGGAAATATCTTACCCATCAGACTACCTGATTGCTGAGATTCCTCAAGGCAAGCAAGGAGTACGGCCTTATCAGACTCAGAGTGGAGCGTGGCATCCTCGGACCCTGGGTGAAGAGTGGCATCCACGCTCCTTGAGCGAGACTTGACAGGGGTGACCATATCACAGGACGTGGCACTAGTGGACTCACTGTGGGACATGGGCACAGAGGTCTTGAGACTCAACAGTGGGGGTACAGCTACCTTGCAGCTCGACATAGAAGGCACCTTGCCAGGATCGAGCATAACTGGCACTGCACCAGACACAGACAGAACTGGCATCTCGCCAGAATAACACAGGACTGGCATCCCGCCAGGAATGGACATGAATGGCACGCCAGGTTTGGGCATCACTGGCACCACTGACACACAGCTTGATTCAGACACTGCTGACACACAGCTTGATTCAGACACTGCTGACACACAGCTTGACTTGGACACTGCTGACACACAGCTTGACTTGGACACTGCTGACACACAGCTTGACTCGGACACTGCTAGCACCGTGCCAGCCTTGCACATGGGTGGCACCGTGCCAGCCTTGCACATGGGTGGCACCGTGCCAGCCTTGCACATGGGTGGCACATCGCCAGCATCAGCATGGGTGGCACATCACCAGCATTGTGCGTAGCATCAGACATGGGAAGGACATCGCCAGCAACAGATGTGGGTGGCACATTGCCAACAACAGACGTGGGTGGCACATTGCCAGCAACAGACCTGACAGCTTCACTGTGGGAAGAAGGCACCATGATTTCACCACTGGACATAAACATTGCGGTATTGTGGATTCCATGATTGCAGCCTCGCTGCTAGACTCCATAATTGTGGCATCGCCGCTAGACTCCATGACTGCAGCCTTGCCGCGAGATAACATGATTGCGGTCTCGCCACTACACTCCATGATTGCGGCCTCGCCACTAGATAACATGATTGTGGCCTTGCCGCCTGGCACAAGGAGTGCGTTGGGTGGTTCAGATAGGCAAACCGCACCGCAGGTAATAAAACCTGTATTTATACGTCGCCCTGGACCATCATTCGGGTGTCGGGCCGTTTGAAGAGGCCATGCATGGGAAGCCATCATGGGAGTAATCTCCATGGCTTCATCCTCCTCAGATCCCATGGCCGAGTAGGAGTCATACTCCATGTACTCCTCAGGCTCATGGACAGGAGACCCAACAAATTTAGGAGTGTCAGTTGCCCCCTCCACAGGCCTGGTTACCCTAGAACGGGTTCTCCTAGACCCGGACAGTATAGAGGGTCTGACATCATCTGATACATAACGGGGCCTGGTGCCATCTGACCCATAACAGGGTCTGGCACACACTGACCTATAAGCAGGAAGCTTGGCAGAGTCTGGAGCGTCAGTTGCCCCCTCCACAGGCCTGGTTACCCTAGGAAGGGTTCTCCTAGACTTGGATGGTACAGGGGGTCTGACATCATTAATTTCACAACGGGTATGGCACCATCTGACCCATATCGGGGTCTGGCGCCATCTGACCCATAACGGGGTCTGGCTTTATTGACCTTACTGCGCGATGTAGGCACAGTGGGCACCTTGCTAGTCTCGGGAAACGCTGGCACCTTGCAAGTCTCGGAGTGCGCTGGCACCTTGCCAGTCTCAGAAGCGTGCTGGCACCTTGCCAGTCTCCAAGTGCGCTGGCACCTTTCCAGTCTCTGGACGTACTGGAACTCCAGTCTCCGGGTGCACTGGCTTAAGGTGGCACTGTGAAATGAAATGTGATGAACTGGCACAATAAAAACAGAGTTTGCCAGTTTGCTTTCTATTCTTTTCTACAGGAGAAAGCGGACCATGTACTCTGCTTTCTAGAACTTGATCACCAGAAGTGAGAGGAAAAAATGGAGTCTATTAACCCTTTTCACTTAGACATCAGTTCACCAAACAGGTGCAGCATGGACTCTTCGTATGTCTGCGGGCTTTATGGTAGGCTCTTGCATTACAGTGGCAAGAAAAAGTATGTGAACCCTTTGGGATTACGTGGAGTTTTGCATGAATTGGTCATAAAATGTGCTCTGATCTTCATCTAAGTCACGACAATTTGATAAACACAGTCTGCTTAAGATAATACAACACAAACATTATATGTTTTCATGTGTTTATTGAACATAACATGTAAACATTCAGAGTGCAGGGTGGAAAAAGTATGTGAACCCCTAGCCTAATGACTTCTCCAAGAGCTAATTGGAGCCAGGAGTGAGCCAATCTTGAGTCCAATCAGTGTGATATTATTGGATGTGTTGCTGAAAGCTGTCCTGCCCTTTTAAAAACACACACCAGTTTTGGGTTTACTGGTTTCAAGAAGCACGGCCTGATGTGAACCATGCCTCGCAGAAAAGAGCTCTCAGAAGACCTACAATCAAGAATTGTTGACTTGCATGAAGCTGGAAAGGGTCACAAAAGTGTCTCCAAAAGCCTTGATGTTCATGTGTCCACGGTAAGACAGACTGTCCCCAAATGGAGAAAGTTCAGCACTGTTGCTACTCTCCCTAGGCGTGGTCGTCCTTTAAAGATGACTGCAAGAGCACAGCGCAGAATGCTTAATGAGGTAAAGAAGAATCCTAGAGTGTCCGCTAAAGACTTACAGAAATCTCTGGCATATGCTAACATTTTTGTTGACACCTCTACAATAAGGAAAACATTAAGCAAGAATGGAGTACATGGGAGGACACCACGGAGAAGCCATTGCTGTCCAAAAAGAATACTGCAGTACGTTTGAAGTTTGTAAAAGAGCACCTGGATGTTCCAACATCAAAACCTCTTCCCCACTGTAAAACATGGCAGAGGGAGCATCATGGTTTGGGGCTGCTTTGCTGCCTCAGGGCCTGGACGGATTGTTGTCATTGATGGAAAAATGAATTCCAGAGTTTATCAAGACATTTTGCAGGAAAACGTAAGACCATCTGTCTGCCAACTGAAGCTCCACAGAGGATGGGTGATGCAACAGGACAATGACCCAAAGCATACAAGTAGTGCAACAAAAGAATGGCTTCAACAAAACAAAATACGCCTTCTGGAGTGGCCCAGTCAGAGTCCTGACCTCAACCCGATTGAAATGCTGTGGCATGACCTTAAGAGAGCGATTCACACCAGACATCCCAAGAATATTGCTACACTGAAACAGTTTTGTGAAGAGGAGTGGTCCAAAATTACTCCAGATCGTTGTGCAAGTCTGATCTGCAACTACAGGAAACATTTGGTTGAGGTTATTGCTGCCAAAGGAGGGTCAACCAGTTATTAAGTCCAAAGGTTCACATACTTTTTCCACCCTGCACTGTGAATGTTAACATATTCTGTTCAATAAAAACATGAAAACATATAAAGCAGACTGTGTTTTTCAAATTGTTGTGACTTAGATGAAGATCAGAGCACATTTTATGACCAATTCATTCAAAACTCCATGTAATCCCAAAGGGTTCACATACTTTTTCTTGCCACTGTATGTCACAATCAGTCACAGGGAGGGTACCTTGCATTTGCCAAGGTGAGGCACTGGTACACAGGAAAGCCCCAATATGCAGACAATACAGAGTAGACAACCTAGGCCAGAGACCCTGCACAGTAAACAGCTGCCCTATTCTAAAAGACCAGTCTTTAGAGTAGCTGGATCTGCTCTAAAGGAAAATAATATAACAGCGCCGTGCAGAGTCTTAGGATCTACAGACGAGACATGAATATAAATATATTAACGGTACAGGCAAGGAGTATCCAAATAGAGAAGTTAAGGAAAAGCCAGAAGTCATAAACCATATACCTTATACAGATGCCGGGGCTCTAGAACCAGAAGATCAGTCAGCCAAGCAAGAGGGTCAGAACCAGGTAATCAGTCAGACATATAACATGAACTAGACAAAGGAGAAACACTTGAACTAATTACACAGGAAAGACTGGACATGAACTAGAACCTGGACTAACTATAGCAACTGCAGACAGATTAGACCAAAGAAATAAGGTAAACATGAAAACACAAACTTGAACAGAAATAACAGCAGGGAGCTCTCAGGAACAAACGCTCAGCAGGAATCAGGAACTGAAGTGAACCAAAATGCAAGAGCAATGGGATATGGGCCCATTGCTTTATATAGGGAGGTGATCAGCCCACATCACCAACAGGAGAGCTTATGACGAAGTCACACTTAACCCCTGAGCTGCAATCCAGGGAAAGCAACATACAGAAACATATAGGAACCACAGACATAAAGAATACAGAGGGCAGGGGGACAGGGCTTGAACGGGGAAACGTGACAACAGGAATCCTCTCACCAGAGCTTCTGAAGGAGGAGCAGAGCCCTGCCCACGGAGCCCACAAATGTGGCGGCAGTGGATAGTGCAGAGAGCTCACACAGACGTGTTGGCATAATAGCAGGGCCGGGAGCCATGTATCCCCCCCTGCACTAAGAGCTGTAGAAAGCAAGTTAGGTGGCCGTGAGGCCCCGATAAACGTGAGGCCTTAAGCATCTGCCAAATTAAAGAGCTGCTACTGCATACAGAGCAAATACAAAGAGCTCTATTGTGAGAGTATGCACTGCAACTGAGAAAAAGAAGATTTTGTCAACTACAATTAATACAAATAATAAACACATAGAATTATCTTCTTAAAGATGTTGGGCTAAATTACATAGTGAACACCAATGGTAGCCTTCAGATATGTACTTGTTAATGCCAGGATAAGTGACTTTAATGCATGCCTAATATATTACATTCCTGACACTAAACCCGTAAAAATTCCACTAGCTCATCGCTGATTGCGCTAGCTTCTGCCTGAATACTGTACTTTGCGCTGCACCTTGTTAAGTATAGGATTTGCAATCAGTAATTAGCTCTAGGATATGTAAGGCTTTACAAAGTGCTAACACTAATTACCACAGCAATGGGCTTAACAAAATGTTTGCAACATCTAAAAGCTGGATCTAACTGATTTCACTTCTACAGAATTCTAACCCCCCCCAATAAATAATATACTCATCCCGCGATGAGAACAGTGGCCCGATTCTCAACTTCTCCTGGCCGTGAGCAGAGTGCCACTGGGGACAAATTGTTTCCAGTGTCCCTCTTCGATCACTGTGTATCGCTGCGTGATCTCGCGGGAGCAAGACCGCGCAGGCCACACGGCCTGGAATCTTAATCCTCCATGGAGTCCTATGCACTACAGAAGGTAGTTCTATCGCCAGTATCACTGAGGGTAACTCTGCATTCTGGGGCAAGGTGCCAATGTAGCGCCTGCACTGGAATCTAAGGATAAAATGTGGATGCTATGGAGAAACCTGCAGTTGCAGGTTTTCCCTGTTAGCGTTTCCATTCTAATGTTACCTGTGGAATTTAGCCCTTTATTTTAGCCAATTCAATTGCTGCCTTTAAAATAGGTTTCTTTGGCAAGAAGGCCAAAAGCGGTACTGCACCCTCTTGACTGAGCCTGGGCTGCATCCTTCCTGCAACACCACCTTCAGGCAGATTCAATCTGTCTACTCATACCAGGTGCACACCATAATGAGGCCTGTGGTTCCCTTCATAAGGGTGGAGCACCCATGGTGCATTGCTCCATAGTCTGACTTACCTGGTATTTATCTATAACTATAAAATCGAATGTCCGTCGCCGCACATCCGGTTTATGTTGGCTGCGCACGTAGCCAACAGAAACCGATGTGCAGCGTCGGACAGACGCTGGATGCAGGTGCAGCCTCTACCCATCGGCTGTGCGCACATCCAGGAGAGCCAGAACAGCATCGCTGTCACTGGCTCCCGCGGCAAAACCTCCCTCCCTACGTGGGTTTTGGGAGGGAGATGACGCTGGGACGCCGCAAGCCCAGAATCCTCCAGCGGTGACTGTTCTCCGGCTGTCACAGGCTGCTCGGCCGGCATCCAGGCTCAGGCGAGCCCCCGACTTGGCTTGGGCCTACAGGCCCAGCCAAGCCGGGGACTCGCCTAAGCCTGGATGCCGGCCGAGCAGCCTGCGACAGCCGGAGGACGGTCACCGCTGGAGCTCAAGGCCGATGTAGGAGGATGTTGCCTACACATACTCACCTACATCGGCCCTTAGCTCCTCCAGCGATGGCAGTCCTGCTTCCAGTGTCCTCTCTCCGTTGGTCGCTGGTATGACGTCACGGAAGCCTTTGACCCTGGGCCGATGTAGGTGAGTATGTGTGGAACCTGTGGAGGACTCGAGGCCAATGTAGGTGAGTATGTGCTCTCCACACCCACCCTGCTTGCTCGGCCGGCATCCAAGCTTAGGTGAGCCCCCGGCTTGGCTTGGGCCTAGAGGCCCAGCCGAGCCGGGGACTCACCTGAGCCTGGAGGATGCCCAAGCAGGCAACTCGGCTGGCCTCCATGCTCAGGCGAGCCCCCGGCTTGGCTTGGGCCTGTAGGCCCAAGCCAAGCCGGGGGCTCGCCTGAGCCTGGATGCCGGCCGACCTCCTACATCGGCCCTGAGCTCCAGCGGTGACTGTCCTTCGCCGAGCAGGCTGCTTGGCCGGCATCCAGGCTTAGGCGAGCCCATGCCTTGGCTTGGGCCTACAGGCCCAGCCGAGCCGGGGACTCGCCTAAGCCTGAAGGCCGGCCGAGCAGCCTGCTCGGCCAGAGGACGGTCACCGCTGGAGCTCAGGGCCAATGTAGGTGAGTATGTGTAGGCAACATCCTCCTACTTCAGCCCTGAGCTCCAGCGGTGACCGTCCTCTGGCCGAGCAGGCTGCTCGGCCGGCCTTCATGCTTAGGCGAGTCCCCGGCTCAGCTGGGCCTGTAGGCCCAAGCCAAGGCAGGGGCTCACCTAAGCCTGGATGCCGGCCAAGCAGCCTGCTCGGCCGAAGGACGGTCACCGCTGGAGCTCAGGGCCGATGTAGGAGGATGTTTCCTACATATACTCACCTACATCGGCCCTTAGCTCCTCCAGAGATGGCAGTCCTGCATCCTGTGCCCTCTCTGTGTCGGTCGCCGGTATAGAAACATAGAAACATAGAAAAATGTCGGCAGATAAGAACCTTTAGGCCCATCTAGTCTGCCCAATTACATGGATACTTTACCTGGATTTATCTTTTGTTTAGGATAGCCTTATGCCTATCCCATGCTTGCTTAAATTCAATTACTGTTTTGGCCTCTACCACTTCAACTGGAAGGCTGTTCCATGTATCCACCACCCTCTCAGTAAAATAATGCTTCCTGATGTTACTTTTAAACGTTTGCCCCTCTAATATAAGACTATGTCCTCTTGTTTTGCTACTTTGTTTCCTTTTAAATATACTCCCTTCCTCTACCTTGTGGATTCCCTTTACGTATTTAAATGTTTCTATCATATCTCCTCTGTCTCGTCTTTTTTCCAAGCTGTACATGTTAAGATCATTAAGCCTTTCCTAGTAGCTTTTCTCCTTCAAGCCGTACACCATTTTAGTAGCCCTTCTCTGAACTCTCTCTAAAATGTCTATATCCTTCTGGAGATATGGTCTCCAGTACTGCACACAGTACTCCAAGTGAGGTCTCACCAGTGCTCTGTACAGTGGCATGAGCACTTCCCTTTTCCTACTGCTAATACCTCTCCCTACACAACCAAGCATTCTGCTAGCATTTCCTGCTGCTCTATTACATTGACTACTTACCCTTAGATCCTCTGAAATAATAACCCCCTAAATCTCCTTTCTCAGATGTTGAGGTTAGGACTGTATCAAATATTCTATATTCAGCCCTTGGGTTTTTACGTCCCAGGTGCACTAAATTGCACTTATCCACATTAAAACTCAATTGCCACAGCTCCGACCATTATTTTAGTTTACCTAAATCATTTGTCATTTGGCTGATCCCTCCAGGAACGTCCACCCTGTTGCAAATCTTTGTGTCAACAGCAAAAATACATACTTTTCCATTAATACCTTCTGCAATATCACTAATAAAAATATTGAAGAGTATGGGTCTATGTGCTGACCCCTGAGGTACCCCACTGGTAACAAGACCTTGCGCCGAATAAACTCCATTTACCACAACCCTCTGTTGCCTGTCACTCAGCCACTGCCTAATCCATTCAACAATATTGGGATCCAAGCTGAAAGATTGCAATTTATTGATAAGCCTTCTATGCGAACAGTATCAAAAGCCTTACTGAAATCTAAATAAGCAATGTCTACTGCACCACCTGTGTCTATTATTTTTGTTACCCAATCAAAAAAATCAATAAGATTAGTTTGGCATGATCTCCCTGAGATCCCATGTTGTTTCTGATCCTGTAATCTATTTGTTTTTAGATGTTCAACAATCCTTTCCTTTAACATGGTTTCCATTAATTTCCCCACTACTGACATAAGACTAACTGGCCCATATTTCCCCAATTCCTCCCTACTACCCTTCTTGTAAATGGGCACAACATTTGCTAATTTCCAGTCTTCTGGGACAACTCCCGTTAGCAAGGATTGGTTAAATAAATCTGTTAACGGTTTTGCTATTACATCACTGAGCTCTTTTAATAATTTAGGGTGGATCCCATCAGGCCCCATTGACTTATTTGTCTTTACTTTAGACAGCTGCTGTAGAACCTCCTCCTCTGTAAACTGATATGTAAATGTCTCGTTAGTGTTTCCTCCTAACTGAGGTCCCGTTCCTTCCTTTTCTTCTGCAAATACTGAACAAAAATATTCATTGAGGCAGTCAGCGAGACTTTTATTCTCTTCTTTTTTTTTTTTTTTTAACCACTTGAATGCTAAGGACGCGCTCAGCGCGTCCTCAGCATTCCCCCTGGTATGCGGAGGACGCGCTGAGCGCGTCCTCGCATTGGGGTCAGCGTTCGGCCGGGTACCGGCCGATCGCTGGCCTCCGGTGCGGGCTGACATCCTGGATGTCAGCCCGGCATCCGGAGCAGTGGCCGCCATTATTATGTGTCATCGCGCCCCCGCGATGACACATAATTCTGGCGCCCCCCCCGCATGTGCGGAGGAGGCGCCTGAAAGGGAGGGGGGGGAGGTCCTTCGGACCTCTCTCCCTCCCGATCGGCGGCTCACAGGGGCTTAACCCAGGCATCATTTGGAAGGGCACAGCCTGCCCTTCCAAATGATGCCTGGCATTAACCCCTGGGGAGCTGGATCGCAAATCGGCGCTGAAAAGCGCCGATTTGCGATCCTTCCCCGGAGCTGGCCGACATCTTGGATGTCGGCCAAGCTTCCGGGAACTCCCCCAGAGGACTGGCGTCATCGTGCGCAGCACGATGACGCCAGTCCTAGCATTAACCCCTAACTGCCACGAAGTGTGGAGATAGGGAGTTCCAATGAACTCCCTATCTCCCGATCCGTGGCAGTTAGGGGTTAAATTTTGATATCGTTGGATCGGCCAGAGCATGGCCGTTCCAACGATACCAAACATGAAAGTAAAAAAAATTGTAAAAAAAAAAAAAAAAGAAAAAAAAAAATAAAAAAAATTAAAAAAAAAAAATAATAAAAAAAAAATAAACACTTTTTTTTTTTTTTTTTTGTTTTGTTAATGCAGCAATATTGTTCCCATTTCAATTATAATGTGAACAATGATGCTGCATTAACGATTTTTGTATGCGGTGCGTTTGTTAAAAATGGTGTCATTTTCCCCAAAAAAAAATGTAACGAGACCCCATCTCTAATTTTTTTAACAAGCGCACCCCATAACAAAATATATCCGCAATTGCTCGCATGTTAAAATGTGGAAAAAACACTTTACACGCTGTAAATTATTGAAAATACATATTTTAATTGCATTTTGTTATAATATACAAACATGACATAACGTAATACATATAATAATGACATATTATGAATCTACCGAGTCTGACGGAAAGAACGATATATAATATGTCGATGTCATATACTAAAATAAGCCTTCAAAACACGTTTAAACATGATGCGCAAAACAGGTAAAAAATGACCTCAGCACAGGGGCGGGAAAAGCCTCAGCAGCGAAAGGGTTAATTTAAAGTTTTTTATTTTGAAATAAGTCAGCATTACATCATACTGTAAAATAATGGATGACCTCGCAGGGCCAAACAAGAAGACATAACAAGCAACGGAAACCACACATGGCCAAAAAAGTGTCATCGTAAAAACAGCGAATCGAAAAAATCTAAGGATAGCAATATGTTAGCAGAAAACATCCCCTAGACGGGGGGTCTCATCAAGGTGGGAAATCAAACATATATAAATGCAGCCACTTAAGGCCGGCCAAGGTAACTACGGTCAGCTGGTCAAAAAACATGCGTCGCAAAGAAGGACAGGGCGGTAAAAATAAGTAAAAAGGCAGAAAGTACCATGTGCAGGCAAAAAAGTAAAGCCCTATGCAATGCAGGCTGGGACTGATCAAAACAAATTACGAACCGTCCTGAAAGTCCAGGCACTAGGCCAAGCTAGAGACCAGGGACACGTAAGCATATAAGAGAAATGCAGGGGAGGGGTGTAATTCAGTAAAGCTCAGACCTGGAGAGGTAGAGGGCATAGAAACCAGCCTTCAATCCGGTCGAGGGTCCGGAGGATCTGGTGAGAGGCCCGCAGCCGCAAGGTCAATCCAAGCCACCGCGGGATCCGTGATGGTATAGGGGACATTTGCGTGGGTCACCACCAAAGCTCCTGCCAGACCCCAGCGATATCGGACACCCTGTCGGCGAAGAACTGATGTCACTTCACGAAAACGCCTGCGAGCCATCAGGGTCTGGAATGGGAGATCATGATACAGGGCCAGAGTGGAGCCCTCAAAGCGTACGGGATCCCTCGCGCCCGGAGCAGACATAACCTTGACCTTGAAAGCCACTTCACGGAAGGCCACTACGATGTCTCGAGGAGCCCCAGGTGGGTTCGTCGCAGGTCTCCTGACCCGAAACACCGACCCAAGCATGTCAGGTGTGTCAGGGGGAAGCCCCGTGACCTGAAGCACAAGACGAGTCACGTAGGACGGCAGAGCGTCGGAGGTAATAGAGTCCGGGACACCCCTGACCCTGATGTTTCGGCGTCTGTGTCTCGTTTCAAGCATCTCCACAGAGCGTGTCAGAAGTTCGACTTGGTATCGCAAACCAGCAACCTGACCAGACAGGTGAGTTTGTTCCGTTGTCACAGCAGAAGTCGTCTCCTGTACCACCTTCACCTGAGCACGCATCGCCGCTATCTCCGTGCGGACCGCCGCCACCTCAGGCTGCCACACCTCACGTATCACCCGAAGCTCCTCCAAGATCCTGCGGAGATCCCCCTTCGTGGAGGGGAGATGGTCGTCCTCTCCTGCACCTGTTGCTGTCGAAGTCCCGTCCCCACTGCAGACCGATGATCCGAGGTCACACTATTACTGGCGGAGGTAAGGGGAATCTCAGTCGGGTCCCCATCAAAAATATCCTCTGTGTCCGGCGTTGCCCGGACGATGTCCGCATTGCTGATTTTCTCTTCTTCTGTGCCCGTTTCCTAGCAGCCGCCGAGAGGGGTCGGGAGTCAGACGCCGGTGACTGCGGGGCAAGCCAGGGCATCCCAGTAATACCCCCCTGAGGTTCATAGTCGCTGTCAGCCTCCGAGGAGCCATAGCCCGGGGGGAGGGAGGAAGAAGCAGTCAGTCCCGTAAAAGCGGACCCACCTCGCAAAACATCCCGAATGTCCCTCTGTCGGGGGGCCCGTCGCTGGGAACGACCGGTAGGCATGGTTCCGGAGATGCTGGGCTGGCACGAGGTCGCAGGGCGGTGAGGGAATCTCAATACGCCTCGAGTAGGCTTCCAAGATGGCCGCTGTGACTAGGCCCAAATCACGCTGCCGGCAGCAATCTGTCCCCGGGCACGAAACTCAGGGCTAAATCAGGTACCTCAACTCTCCAGGATCCCTCTAGCCAACCGGGAAGCTCACAGGGCAGTGCAAACGGCGAAAAAAGCAATAAAATCCGTGGTAGACACAGAGCTCCTCCAAAATGCTGCTGCTCGCTTCCACAGCTAGCTCCGCCTCCCTTTTATTCTCTTCTACATACCTTCCTTCCTTTGTTTTTAATCTAACTAATCCTTGTTTTACTTTTCTTTTCTCGTTTATGTATCTAAAAAATGTTTGGTCCCCCTTTTTTACTGACTGAGCTATTTTCTCTTCTGCGTGTGCTTTGGAAGCTCTTATAAATTGCTTTGCCTCTTTCTGCCTAATCTTATAGGTTTGCCTGAGTTTTTTTATAATTACCCAGGGTCAAAGGCTTCCGTGACGTCATACCGGCGACCAACGGAGAGAGGACACTGGAAGCAGGACTGCCATCGCTGGAGGAGCTCCGGGCCGATGTAGGTGAGTATGTGTGCAACCGGTGGAGGACTCGAGGCCGATGTAGGTGAGTATGTGCTCTCCACACCCCCCCCAACACCCACCCTGCTTGCTCTGCCGGTATCCAAGCTTAGGCGAGCCCCCGGCTTGGCTTGGGCCTAGAGGCCCAGCCGAGCCGGGGACTTGCCTGAACCTGGAGGACGCCCGAGCAGGCAACTCGGCCGGCCTCCATGCTCAGGTGAGCCCCCGGCTCGGCTGGGCCTCTAGGCCCAAGCCAAGTCGGGGGCTCGCCTGGGCCTCTAGGCCCAAGCCAAGTCGGGGGCTCGCCTGAGACTGGATGCCGGCCAAGCAAGTAGCTCGGCTGTGTGTATATATCTATCTATATATATATATATATATATATATATATATATATATATATATTACAGATAATATATATCCCCATATATATATATATATATGACTGCCCTCCGGGCAGGCTTAACAACTAGTTTATTTATAAAGGATTTTACCAGGAAAGATACATTGAGATTTCTCTTGTTTTCAAGTATGTCCTGGGTTCAAGAACATTGAGTGGTTACAGGTAGCCCTTCACCTGATACCTGCTCCCTTCCTATGCTTATTTGGATTACCCATGTACTGTACATTGCTTGGACTTTTGACTACGTTTTCCAGCCGCCTGCCGTGACCTATTGTATGGGCTTTACTGCGATTATTGCCTGTACCCACGTCTCGAGTGCCCTCTGCTTCCAAATCTCAAAGAGAAATCTCAATGTATCCTTCCTGCTAAAATCCTGTATAAATAAATAAATAAGTCTCTAGTGCCCTCTGCTTCCAAGTCTCCAGTGCACCCTGCTTCCAAGTCTCGAGTGCCCTCTGCTTTCAAGTCTCCAATGCCCTCTGCTTCTTGTCTTGTGCCTTGTGTAAGTCTCCTGCTGTGTTTCCCTCAGTGTCTCCCTGTGCCTTGTTCCTCCCTGCAATACTTACTCAGTCAACTCCATTCCTGCCCCATCCATCACCATTCCATATTGCTGTCTGCATATAATAAATCCCCATTGTACCATATCCACTTGGCTCAGCTCGTTATTCACTGCATATTAGGCTCATACCCTCTTCCCCTCTACCATGGTCGTCACAAAACGTGAGAATCTATCTAGGTAGACTTGCTTTCCATTTGAATCTCCAGTGTGGAGAAGAAATATTAAAAGGAGTATTATCTGACATAAGAGCTCAAAACAGCTTCAGCTCAAAACAGAACAAAACCAATATGCATTTTTTCTAATCAAGTGGTACTGGAGCTAATAACCCATTTTTATTAGGTTTTAATGAAGATGTGTTGCTCTGTAAATCAATAATACATAGATAAATATCCACTGTGCAGAAAACTAATAAAACGATAATTAACCTCGTGAAAATGGATATACAAATTGCGAAAGTAATATTTATATCTTGGTTAAAGATGGAAAGCAACACATTCAGGGTATTTCAAAGAGATTCGAAAAGTCACCGCACGTTCGGTGACTTTTCTTTCTCTTCAATTTGGTGCCTTTTGACGATCGCATTTCGGTGACCCTGCCGTGTATTCAGCAAACACCACAGGGTCCCCGAACTGCAGGGAAAAGCTGCCGCAAACCCGACGAAAACGAACCGCAAAACCCAGCGAATGCACGCCGAAAACCCACAAAAACATCTGGATTAACCTGCCGAAAACCACGGAAAAACTTGAGCAGGAGCCGATAACACACATCGAAAGCCGACACCGCAGACAGAGTGAAGTGAATAAATTAGGAAAACAGTTTGCATGAATGATTGAAAAGTGAAATGCTGTTTGCAAAGAAACTACTGAGCGAAAATGTCTGAAATTTACATATGAGGTCCAGGGAATGATAATAAAAAGGGCTGTTACAGAAAAAATAAGTAAACTTAAAAATAAATAAATAATAAAAAAAAAATAATCGGACTTTTAAAAAAAAATTCAGAAAAATGCTTAAAATATCCTAAAAAAATCTATAAATAAAGAGACTCTTTACTGCAGAATTTTATAATGAACGGTTTATTAGATATTGAATTAAACCCGGAATATTTTTAACATTGAAGCCTATGGGATTCTCCTGAATAAACTTGCCGAATTAAACCACCGAATGGCAGGGCATTTCGGGAACCTTTCACTGCTGGTTTGTGTTTTCTCTAAATAGCCGAAGCAGTGCTTTTTTATGGGGATTTCACTGCCCTCGAAAAGGCACCGAACAGGCACCGTATGTTCAGGCAATTCACCAGGATTTGGCGAATTGCCTGCTCTCTGGATAGCCGAATGGCCAAGAAAGGTAACCGAACGCTGATTTTCAGCGTTCGTTTACCTTTCTCAAGCAATTCGGATCTCTTTGAATTACCCTGATTATCTATGATTGTTATTTACATGCTTGTTGAGTGGAGAGTGAAGTGTATCACGTTTGTTTGCTGCTTTCAGCTTTTTTTTTATGTGGCTTTTATATGTAGTAAATGAACAAGAACATTCCCTTCCCAAAATATATTATTAGTTTCCTCCTCTAATTTACATTAAAGAGTACATAATTTTGAACGTTCAACGGCAGTTATTATCTTTACCTGTTTAACTTGAAATACATCTACTTCATATGTAAGAAATAGTTTTGCTTGGCAAAAATAATATTTTACAAAGTCCTTATAGAAATGACAACCTGTGGGAAGTTATTATATGAAGTTATCATATTGACTTCAAAGGGCACATAAGCAAAATTCAGGGGGAAATTGCTGCAACCTAGTTTAAGGAAGCTGCTCTTAAGTTCAGCTACACAATACGAAGTGCTGTTTTTGGCAAAGGCCCAGAGGATGTGTTTAGCTTTGGAATTGGACCAGAGTGAATTTCGGTGAATAACCCGACTTACATAAAGTCACTGCTAACAATATTGAATTGTGGAAATGCTAAAAATGGAAGTAGAAACAAAAACAAAAAAGAAACATACTCATCTTTATCCGTTCAATATCAAACACGCTTGGTGTAAAACAATATTTTTATAACATTTATGTATATCAGACTTTTTATTGTTAGCGTGTAGATAAAATCTGATTTTGGGCTGTTTATGTCGGTTCTGTGAGCCAAAAAAATTAACTGAAAATGTCAATCTAAACAATTGGTTTTTCAATTTTTTTTTTCATTTATAAAAATCCCTTATCTTGCAATATTACTGAAACTAAAAGAACAAGAATGCTATTTATATCACATACTATATGTTTTATAAGTTAATTTTTTGTTCTTCATTGTATTTCATTGCCTGTTGAGGTGGTTGGGTCAGAGTCTGTATAGACTTTTAAATGACTGTATGGCCTGCAAAAACAAAATATGGCAGGCCATCCAGTCATTTAAAAGTCTATACAGACTCTGACCACCTCAACAGGCAATGAAATACATTGAAGAACAAAAAATTAGCATATAAAACATACTTTTTCTTAATGTTTAAATAACGCTGTTGTTTACATACTACTGTACTTGGATAAGAATGTATATACATGATTTTGCATTACATAGTTACACAGGCTGAAAAACGATGTGCCTCTATCAAGTTCAGACTTTCACACATCACCTGCTGCTGTTGATCTAAAAGAAGGCAAAAACCCCAGTCTGAAGCGCTCACCAAATATGCAACATACTGGGAAAAACTTCCTTCTTGACTCCAGAATGGTGGTCAGATTTATCCTTGGATCAAGTAGCGTCTACCTATGTATTAAATATTATAAACAATTAGGGCAGTATTACAATGTTGGTGCTAACTTAACCAGAGCTGTTGTAAACTGAAAACCTCCACAGGCTATAATGGCTCGGGTAAGTTTACAACAGCTCTAGTTAAGTTAGCACCAACTATGTAATATGGTGTTTATAATATTTATTATATAGGTAGACGCTACTTGATCCATGGATAAATCTGACCACCATTCTGGAGCCAAGAAGGAAGTTTTTCCCAGTATGTTGCATATTTGGTGAGCGCTTCAGACTGGAGTTTTTGCCTTCTTTTAGATCAACAGCAGCAGGTGATGTGTGAAAGTCTGAACTTGATGGAGGCACATCTTTTTTCAGCCTGTGTAACTATGTAATGCAAAATCATGTATATACATTTTTGGTAATAAAAAGGTTTAAAGAGTGTTGTAAGCTTAAGTTAATTTGGTTTGGGTACTTTAAGTTTTTGAGAGGACTTTCGGGCAAGGGCAGAGTTATGACTTACATCTGTGATTTTTTTATTGTCAAGTAGAAGCATTTGTATAACCCAAAGTTTAAAACCATAGCATTTTAGACAGTAGAACATAATGAAGAATGTGAAACCTATGCATTTACTGTTGCAAAAAGCAAGATTCCTTTCCAACTTCAAATGGAAACAACATCAACATATGAACAGCTATGTTACAGATGGTTCCAATCTTATGGTGACATGGACAACTTTCAACGAGATCAAAACTTTAGAGGCTGTACTGTGGGTTGGTGTTAGCTGTTTATGATCCCACACCAGGCTTAATATTTATATTGCAGGATGTTAGAGAGCTGAAAGTAGCTCGCAAGGGATTCATACTTCTGTTATTTTGCACACTGCATATCTATGTGCTCTTACTGTGCATAATCATTTGTCTGCCTCATTCTCAAATGATGCAGATTGAGTACAGCATCCTCCGGCATTCTGGGTCGTATTGTTATCACTAACCACTAAGAAATACATGTATATGGTTTCACTGTGAAAAATGCCTTCCTAAATCAATGTTGTATATTTGCTAAATGGCAAGTGTTTGGATTCTCAGAGCCTGGATGTTTTCTTACAATTGCTACTTCTCTATCAAAAAATTACCTTTTGGAACATTTAGGCTCTGATATTATATTTGTTGCACAATTCTCCTACATCTTAGGTTGTGTTTTTGCCTCCAAAAGAGTAGCTTGCATTAAGCCATAAATACTAAGGGCCCTATCACCTCCTTAATGCTAGCGCTCACATAAATGAGCACTAGACTAAGGTTAATTGAGGTGACATTCAGATCACCTCCCGATTGTTAACAGGTTAAAAAACACGTTAGCTCATCAGTATTAGCGGTTTGTAGCGCAAGCTTACTGTACTTTGTGCTCCCTATGCCTAACATGGGGAGCACAAAAAGGAAGCAATCAGTAATCAGCGTTAGGATCACTAAGTCCTAACGTTAATTACGAACCGCTGCCGCTAGCTGAAAAACTACGCTACAGCTTAGAGATGTAGCTCACTGATTCAGTTTCTGTAGAATCAGTTAGCAACAGCTGGAACCCTCCCCACGTACTCACCTCTCATCCTGCGGCGAGAACAGCGGCCCGATCCGTTTCTGACCACCGGGAGCAGAGTGAGACTGGGGAAAAAAAGAGGCGAGATCCTGCTGGCCATGTAACCTGGCAGCACAAGTTTCCATGGAGTCCTTTAGACTCCATGGGGAGGATGCTCGCGGTGGCATCTTGGTGCAGCCCCGAGCATCCTGGAGAATAGCGGCCGCTATGAGGAAGGCAGCTGGATTCAGCGCCTGCCCCGTAATCCACCTGTAAAACGGGGCCGCTAAGGGGAAATTTACAAGCGAAGAATCCCTAAAGATTTATAATACACCTCTGTTGATCCTTTCCTGCTAAAGAGATCACAAAAGCCATAAGAGGAACTTTACAAAGTAGATTTCCATGACTAAGATGACCCACAGGACTAAGATTAATGTTAGCAATGCCAAGAATTGACTGGACAGGTATGAAACTTGGTTGTCTTTGACTCTGAATAATGAACTTCAGTCTGATGCTAAACAATGCCTCACTATATGGAAGTTAGGTGGATTTCTAGTTAAGTAGTGCCACTTTAGTTTGGAGGATTATTAATAATCTTGCTTCATATAAATGTCATCACAACTGGGGGGTTTGTAGTAATTATTTAAGTATAGTGATTTAAAGTTCACATAAAATATATATATTTTTTTATTTCTGTTTTGATTTTAAGTTTCCTAAATACCTGATTATAAATTGTTTTATAGTTAAATCCCCATCAAATTACTTACAGCTGTCCTGTGAATTTCTGCTATCCTGCCACTATCTGCAGGTAGTTTTAAAAGAATGTATTTTTCAGAATGATGGTGATCTGTTCTCTCATCTCTTTCAAATGACAAATGAACCATTTACATTGATTTCTTATTAAATTTAATTAATTGCCATTTGTCTTAGAATGACCAAGGTAGCTGAGAATTAAAACCATCAAAAGATTGAGCTGTGCACACATACATCATTATCACACTTAAAATATGAGAACATTAATGCACCTTTGTGCATTAGTATGTGTGCATTACTATGACAATTTTCTGAAAATGGAATTACCGAAGAATCTTTTTAAAAACAATGTCAACTGAGTTCTTCCATGTGGGGCTGTTAAATATAATGGGGTTATTTACTAATAGCTGTTGTTCCAAACAATGGCTAAAATCAATGTTATGGCAAACCATGATAAATGTTGGCAATGTGGTCAAAACAATGGCGAATAACCCCTTGTATGTACCCTCAAAAGTAAAAAAAAGTATATGCCATCCAACAGGCATTGAACTAATCACTGCAAACAAATATCTGTTTTACGTTTCCTGAAAATTATAGTCAAAATTATTATGAAACCTATATTTTTTTCAAATGTGTTCTGCATAGAGGCTGCTGTATTTATCAATTTCCCTAAATTTTAAATATTATTTATAAAATATTTATATTAAAATATGCAATATTTAAATATGTTCCAGAAAAGACAAAGGGTCATTGTAATCGAAAAATTACCTGACCAAGTTCAACAGGACATGTAAATATTTTTCAAATCTCTAAAGGAAGTGCTTGGTTTAAAGAAGCTTCAAAAGGGTTAAAACATACTTAAACTCACTCTTTAGGCCATATTACAGCAATTGGAAATCTTCCAACTCACATGCTGATTGACTGTGTGTCAACCACAGCGCAAGACTGTTCTTAACCACTTTACAGGGGCCATCCTATTTTATGATTATACTATCCTTTTGAAAGTATACTGAGATGAACCTGGGTGTAAAATTGGGAAAATTTCACTCACTGATTGCTCAATGATACTTTTGCTAACTGCACTATAATCCAATAAATCTGCCTCATTGTGTAGGTTAATGTGTTCGTTTTTGGCAGCTAAAATCAACATCACCCTTATGTGATGTTTAAACAAATTTTCTTTCTTGCAGTGTTGTCAGTTGACTTCCACAAATGACACTTGGTCAATCCGAATGTGTCAAGCTGTTTCAAAGCAAAAGACCGGATAAGACTTATCAAGCAAAAAGAAACACATGTTGCCCTGGCTCTGTTTTAATGTTTAAACCCTATTAGGATATGTAGAGTGGTGATAAGAGAATTAAAGATTGTCAAAACGGTATTGTACGCGAGAAGTCTACGGTGGTCTCTTTCCTGCTGTGATTCACTTACATATCTGTCAGTATGTGCGGCTCAGAAAATATTTATTTGACTGCTGGAAATTAGAGTACTTTAAATTCCTTGAATGTTGTTCCTATTTACTTAACGATAAGACACAAATATAACAAACTTCGGTGGGCTTTTAGACAAAGTGAGCATTATTTGATTGGGCAATTGCTACTTTGAAGACATCGAGTAAACTGCTAGAAAGAGATTTATGGGGTTATTCAGAGAGCACTGAAATTTAAGCAAAACTCGGCATACATCGTCACCCTTAATTCGAAAAACCATTGAAAAATCACAGAATCGGTCCGAAAAACAGCCACATCTATCCGATAAACCACCGAACGCATCCTCAAACCACCAAATCGATCCGATAACCCGAGAAAAAAATGCCAAATAAGTCAAACGATCTGCCAAACAGACCGCTGAACGCATCTGAAAAAACCAACCAGCTACTGATCAGCGGTAAATAAAACCAAAAAACTTAACTTTTAATGAAAATGCCTGGAAATATTATATAAGGTATAATGAATAATAATAAAAAGGTCTGTTAAAGAATGTAAAAAAATCGGAATCAAAAATTTCACTAAAGAAATTCTAAAAATAAATACAAAGGGGGTTATTCAGAGAGATGTGAAAACCAGGAGAATGACTGGTGAAGTGAAAATTCTCGGTCAAAATAGCCAATTTGGAAAGTGAGATAAATGGGAAAATGTTTCTGGTTTCGCTATTTTGACCTCGAATTTTCACTTCTTCAGTCATTCTCCTGGTTTTCACTTCTCTCTGAATACCCTGAAAGACCTTTTGCTGCAAATGAAGAGAATAAATGGTTGAATAAATATTGAATAAAAACAAAATAATTTTTTTTTTCAATTGAAACCTATGGGAATCACATGCTTAAACCTGTTGAATGAAACCACCGAAAACCAGGAAATTTCACTGACATTTCGGGGCTGTTTGGATTGCTCTGACTAGATTAATTGTTACTTCTCTATGGGGAATTTCACTGACGAATAGTCAGTTTTTTGAATAGCTGAATGGCCCTGAAATTGCACCCGTCGGGGTAATTATCCCATTGGGGTAATTCACTGTTCGGTGCAATTCAGTGTCCAATTTGGTTCTTCTGAATAGCCCCTTTAAACATTTTAGCTCATACTCTCCCTGTGACCAACCAATACAGTAAGGGAGTAAACTCACTCTGGAGTTCATTTTATAACGCCTTCTAAAACCACAGATACAAGTTTCTCTGTAATTATTTACATAAGCCATTGAGGCATTATGCTGCTTTCTTAAAGGATGTTTTTCCTTGACAAAATGACCAATGTGAAAAGATGTATTTCAATGAGTTTGATTGTATAAGCAAATATGTACCCATGCAGGGTCCTGTCCCTTACTAACTCATAAGGATAGAAAAGTAAGAACTTTAAAGACCAAACCAAAATGATTCAAAGTTTTAATTTATTTATCGATATAATATAAAACTTATATAAAATGAATTAAATAAGAGAAAAGAGTCTATAAATATGCCAAAAGACGTTTTACCCCTGGTATGAGCTTCATCACTTAGCGTGTGGTATAGTCCAGTGTTAATAACCTCCCAGATGCCATCAAAACTTCGCCCAGTCTAAAGACACTTAAGAGATCGCTATTAATATACCTAGATACAGAATGCACCTGTAAGGCCGGGTGCACACAGGACGTCTTCTGTAAAGCACATTACGTGCGTTAAAGAAAACCAGCGTCGCACTCGACGCCCGCCACCCCCCCTTGCATGATCTTCCATAGGAGGAGAGCGGAGCCCCGCCGACGCGAATCCTAGCGCATCATCACTGTCGATGCGCTAGGATTCGTGTCGGTGGGGCTCCGCTATCCTCCTATGGAAGATCGCGCAAGGGGGGGTGGCGGGCGTCGAGTGCAACGCTGGTTTTCTTTAACTCACGAAATTTGCATTACAGAAGACGTCCCGTGTGCACTTGGCCTAAAGTTTATGTAACATAGTGAGTATATTGTATACATAAAAGGAAACAACGTAGTACCAGTATACAACTGGAAAACGTGTTTAAACACCATACATGTCCATCAACATTTGTTTTGTTCTTTCTTCTCTTCAAGAATTAACCCCATTTCATATGGTGGTCTTTTCTGTATTACTACAAGAGAAGACAAAGACCAAAATTGCGCAGCACGTCAGTTCAATATTGGGGGGAATAGTATATAACAAACTCACATTCTTTTGAGCCTTAATCCAGCTCTAGGATGGAATTCTTTATGGGTCTTATACATTTTTTTCAGGCGCCCATTCACCCCTTTATGAACCGTTATCCTCTGTCAGTCTCCCCTGAGACACTTCTCCCAGGCCACCAGCCCTGTCTGTACTACTCCTGAGGGAGGTGGCTGCTTCTCTGACACTAGGTCAGGACTCTCTAACTGCACCCCCTTCCTTCCCCCAGAAGCCACTGGAGTCAAGCACACACAGGAGTAGTACGGGCTCCATTAGGCTGCTCACACCCCCATGTGACTGGAGAGGACTGAGGCAGTAATTGCTGCAAAAGGGGCCCAAAGCAAGTACTGAGTACATATGCATGCTTATACCTTTCAGAGGTTCGATATTGTTCTATGTACAATCCTTGTTTTATTGATTGCATGTAATATTCTTATTTTCTAAAATTGTGGATTTGGGATTTTCATGAGCTGTAAGCCATAATCATCACAATTATGACAAATCATGCCTTGAACTATCTTGCTTTGCATGTAATGAGTCTATCTCATATATTAGTTTCACCTTTTAAGTTGCATTACTGAAATACCTGTATGCTTCACGTTTAAAAGCTGTTATAACTGTAAAAGGATGTTGTACTAAGTACTAATATTGAATGTCACTTGGGGGTTGAATAAAACTGATAATGATGTGAGCACAGAAAAGACATTTGTGGTTATTTCATTATAAATGTTATGTTATATTTGTCTGACCTACACGTGCCTCTTTGATTTAATTGTAAGCAAGATGACTGAATGATCAAAATCAAGGTCAAACTGGCCAAAACACTCAATTTCAGTGGGGGTTGAATAATTTTGAACACAACTGTAAATGAACTTTTGCACGATATTCTAATTTTTCGAGTTTCACCTGTATATCTCTTTAAATATCAAAGAAACCTGCATAAATACTTCACTGTTTGCAGTCTAATCACAATTCACTTCCCCATAATAATAAGGTTAATAAAGAAGCAAACAAAAAAGTAATGTTAAAGAAACTGTCTCTTCATCCAATCCAACGTGTTGCAGGAGGAAGAATGAAATCAAACTGACTGCCATTATAAAGAGTCCAACAAAAAGAGCGAGCTTGGCAAGCAGACCCCTCTATCACCTAACAGTGGAGAAAGTGAATTTATACATACAGCTGATCTTGTCCATTCTCCTCAATCATGTCTTCATGGATTAGTTTACTAATGTAGAAGATTATCACGCAATGATTATTATAATAATCCATTATGATCCAAATATATCATGAACAATAACAATGCCAGTGCTATAGAAATAAAAGTCCAGGAGTTGCCACAAGTACCATACCCACCAAACATCACTGTGCCTCATGTAATCTACACCATTCAATTTGGAATAGGGGCCTTGTATTCCAAATCTATGGCATGCCCTATTTCTTGTTCTGCCTACTTTTATATCTTTGTTGTCTATTCCTCTCACACATGATTTCCATAAAATCCATGACAAGAGTCATGAATTAAATTTGGCAGTCATACTTTTGGGCTTCTGTACTGGCACCTGAGTATTCTTTGTTTTGAGTTACTAAAATTATTACATCATAATGCACTGTGAGCCTTACTCCAGGGAGTCTATCAATCATTAATGACTCACCTATTAAGTATTATGACTCCACTTGGTAATGGGAACACTTCCCAACTTATCGCAATAAGTTGCAACATGGCTTATGTGCTAGCAAATTGTACAATAATGCTTCATATATAATTTGTTTAGGAAGCACAAGTGTACTGCGTAACCCAGAAGCAATTCACAGTTGCTCCATATATGTTCGTACAGCTGAAAACTAAATACTGGCTCCCAAAACGTTAGTGTTATATGATTTTGGTTTGGCAACCCAAAAACAATACGTTGAAGAATATAAAACTTACCCTACATCCGGCTCCTAAAAGGAGGGTGTGATCCACTACCTCCTTTCTCTGCAGAGCAAAGAACACAGATGACATATCGTTTTCCTCTGTCCTTCTTGGAAGATTGGGCATGTACAACCTCTAGAAGATATTGAAGGTATATTTTATGGTTGCTCTCTGCTGAGTAACTAATTTGAAATCTGATTGGAATTGTGGACTAAAGAAGGATCTTCTCTCCTTTGTCATACTCAGTTAACTGGTATTGTTTTATTTTCTGTATTATTGTTTCATCAGCAATATGAAATATAGGCAAACGTTTTCAACCTATACTACCGTCTTACGCACAAAAACATAGATCTTACTTGAACCCTCTATAATATTCTTTAAAGATAAATGTTTTCTTTTCCGGCTCTGGGATAGTGTTTGTAGATGTCATTTGCGGCTTTCAAGACCTCACATGGTCTTTTTTTAGATCCACTGTGGGCTTCGATCTGAAAAGAGAGGAAAAGACATTACTTCTCTGTGTAATGTGATTGTCTGAAGCAGCTGCTGAAATATTCCCCATTCATTCATCAGCAAACTTCATGTTAACACGCAGAACAAAGACCATACCATCGCTTTTTGACAGGCTGTCCCATGTAGTAATAAATAAAGCCAAATTATTGATGATGATAACTGCTAATATTATTACGACCTCAATTAAGTGCTTTTTTCAGACACATTAGCAACTAAAAGGTCTTTTGAGCCTGCTGCCTTTCTTTCCCAGTTCCACTTTGCATTAGAATCTAATTGATCAAACCTGTTTGTCATTTCCCTGTGTGCGGATAAGTATAATGGGTAATGTATCAGCATGGTGCTTCAGAGTAAAAGCTATTAACACCTTTTGTTGTTTTTCTTTGAGGCCTATACACGCTGGGAGCTTTTAACCAACGTTGTCTATTGTCATGCTTCATACTTGAGGAATTTTAATTAATGTAATTTATTTACAAATAGAATATGTAATATATATAATATACATATAATATATATACATATATGGGCATTTAGATAGCTTATAGATAGATATAGGTAGATACTATTTATCTATCATTATTATCTCTGATAAAGTACACAACTGGACTAAGGCATAGTCCTCTGATATATCAAATTAATACTTTTGTCATAAAAAATGTTTGCACCTGACAAGAAAAACTAAATCAATAAAAGAATAAAAGACTGCATTTGATGGATTCAAGTACTTTTTCTTGTATCCTCTGAAATTCTATATTCTTAAAACCTTCAAAATGATTATAAGCAAATTGTATTATAAGCTTTTCTTTGAAAGCCATTAAGTATTGTTGGAACTAGACAGACACACTAGGTCCAAACAGTAGTTATCTTTGGAAATTACTGTCAAGTCAAATATTTATTTTTCTGATTTCTGCGCGTATGTTTTAATGGAAAAGGAACTGTCATCCCAAATATTTTTCTGTCATGACACGCAGTCACTGTTTCATCTCATTTCTATGACATGGATATCATAGCCTGCCTATCAAAAGACTTCTATACACTTGCCATGTGGGGGCTGTGCTTCATTTAAGTATCAATTCAAACTCTTACTGGGATTTCATTATAGATGAATTTAATGCATACTCATAATAAATAAGCTGGACATTCTTAAACCAACCCACGGACCTGTGCACTGGTTTTCTGTCCTCATTCCTAGATTGAATTCTTTGATTTGTTATGAGCTCACTTCATCATCCCACCAGGGCAGGTTTTCCCCATCAGTATCCCCGTTTTAGAGCTAAGAAGAGAATAGGGCCCCTAGTGTATTTTCGATGCAGTATAGCAACTAGTTATGTAGTCTGGATTTGTATCATTTTACTATCAGGGTTATCCAAAGAGATTCGAATGCTTGAGAAAGGTAACCGAACGCTGAAAATCAGGGTTCGGTTACCTTTCCTGGCCATCCGGCTATCCAGAGAGCAGCAATTCGCCAAATCCTGTCGAATTGCCTGAACATACGGTGCCTGTTCGGTCCCTGTTCGAGGGCAGTGAATCCCCATGAAAAAGCACTGCTTCGTCTATTCAGAGAACACAAACCAGCAGTGAAAGGTCCCCTAATGCCCTGCCATTCGGTGGTTTAATTCGGCAAATTTATTCAGGAGAATCCCATAGGCTTCAATGTTAAAAATATTCCCGTTTTAATTCAATATCTAATAAACCGTTCATTATAAAATTCTGCAGCAAAAAGTCTCTTTATTTATAGATTTTTTAGGATACTTTAAGCATTTTTCTGAATTTTTTAAAAAAAAATTAAAAGTCCGATTTTTTTTTTTTTTTTTTTCAGTTTGCTTATTTTTTTTGTAACAGCCCTCTTTATTATCATTCCCTGGACCTCCTGTGGAAATTTCAGACATTTTCGCTCAGTAGTTTCTTTGCAAACAGCGTTTCTTTTTCCCAGATTCATACAAATGTTTTTTCTAATTTATTCACTGCCTCCTCTACGTCACAGCTGCTTCGGCTCTGTGTGATTCGGCTCCTTTTCGGCTCCTGTTCGGCTCCTCTTCGAAGGTTAATCCAGATGTTTTTGCTTGTTTTCATAATGCATTCGGTTAGTTTTCGTCAGGTTTGCGGTAGCTTTTCCCTGCAATTCGGGGACCCTGTGCTGTTTGCTGAATACACCGCAGGGTCACCGAAATGCAATCGGCAAAAGGAACCGAATTGAAGAGAACGAAAAGTCACCGAACGTGCGGTGACTTTTCGAATCTCTTTGGATAACCCTGTATGTGTTTGTTCTGAGTGTATGTTCCTAGAACTATTCTCATATTATGAAATACAATATATATTATACAGATGAAATGTATAATTTTGGGTACATTTTCAGGTGTGAGTTTAAATACAAGTGACATACTTATTGGATATATGTATGAAATAGACCCACATACTTCATTAGCTGACTACAGAGAAATGTAGGTTTACTTTTAATGAGCGCTAAATTAATTTCGTACTTCAGAATTTAGATAAAATAATAACAAAAAGCAGGAAAAATTGCTGGATACACCTTTCTAACAGCAATAAAAATGAGATTAACTTAATTTTATTAGAAACAGCCTTACTGCATGCCATGAGACACTAGAATAGTTGACAGACCAAGAGACAGATGGTGGATTTCTATATATTTATGCTGTGTAAGATATGATAGATGTACCATCTTTACTTCTAGAAGTAATCATTTTGCTCCAAGCTATACTTTCAGTTCATCAATTGAAATGCGACACTATATAATCCTCTATTTGTTAAGGTCAGATATGTGTCCAGACAACTAATGAATAACAAGGCAAACCCCCAGTGCTTGCAGAAAAAGTGCTCTGCATGGAGTAGGTTATGGGGGACCCCTGCTTGGCTAAAATCTGGTAAAGTAATTAGAAACATCCAGCTGTTACGCATATAAGCTGTGTTGGTGGGCAAAGCCCTTCACATGATGTACAGTTACAAAAAGCAAAAATGTGGTCATGGAGTGGACTGGAAATGTCTTCCTCCTTCCTATGTCTGCTACCATAGGTTAACCTAAGAGATTTACATTTTTTGCTCTCTATGTTGCAATCAAGACTAAAATAATAAAAGGAAACTCAATTGTCTATAAATAATTACAATATCATAAAAGTATACACAAATCTTACTGTAATTGTATATTTACAATGAAGTTATGCATTCTGTAATGGCATATTATATAGTAAATCTGTTGCCTGCAGTGTAACTTAATATTGTGGTAAGTCTTATTTTAGGTAGATATAGAAGGAATCATCTGAAAATTAAACTTGGTTTAAAGCTGGTTTCAATCACTAAACAATTCATTTTTAAATTTAAAATATCGTGCAAGAAGGCCAATTTGGAAACTTTCCACAATTAGCTATTTTACAAACGATACCTTATTTTATAATACATTTTTTTTATATACACTAACAGGGTTATTCAAAGAGATCCGAATGGCTGGAGAAAGGTAACCGAACGCTGAAAATCAGCGTTCGGTTACCTTTCTTGGCCATTCGGCTATCCAGAGAGCAGGCAATACGCCAAATCCTGGCGAATTGCCTGCACATTCGGTGCCTGTTCAGTAACTGTTCGAGGGCAGTGAAATCCCTATAAAAAAGCACTGCTTCGGCTATTCAGAGAACACAAACCAGCAGTGAAAGGTTCCCGAAATGCCCTGCCATTCAGTGGTTTCATTCGGGAAGTTTATTCAGGAGAATCCCATAGGCTTCAATGTTAAAAATATTCCCGTTTTAATTAAATATCTAATAAACCGTTCATTATAAAATTCTGCAGTAAAGAGTCTTTTTATTTATAGATTTTTTAGGATATTTTAAGCATTTTTCTGATTTTTTTTTTTAAAAGTCCGATTATATTTTTTTATTATTATCTATTTATTTTTAAGTTTACTTATTTTTTCTGTAACAGCCCTTTTTATTACCATTCCCTGGACCTCATATGTAAATTTCAGACATTTTCGCTCAGTAGTTTCTTTACAAACAGCGTTTCACTTTTCAATCATTCATGCAAACTGTTTTCCTAATTTATTCACTGCCTTCTTCCGCGGTGTAGGGTTTTTCCGGAGGCTTTGCTGCGTGTGATTGGCTCCTGCTCGGGTTTTTCCGGCGTCTTCGATGGGTTAATCCAGATGTTTTTACAGGTTTTCGGCATGCATTTGCCGGGTTTTCGGCGGGTTTTCGGCAGCTTTTCGGCAGCTTTTCCCTACACTTCGACATCCCTGTGGTGCTTGCTGAATACACCGCAGGGTGGCCGAAATGGGAAAGTCGATTTGCACCGAATTGAAGAGAACGAAAAGTGACGTGCGGTGACTTTTCGATTCTCTTTGAATAACCCTGTACGTTTTATCGCATTTTGTAAACCTTAACATTTAAACAAAATAACAATTATCATTATTAGGGTTATTCAGAGAAAGGTGAAACTCTGGAGAACTTTTGGAGAAGTGAAAATTCTAGGTCAAAATAGCTGATTTGGAAAGTAAGATAAATGGGAGAATTTTTCTGGTTTGGTTATTTTGACCTAGAATTTTCGCTTCTCCAAAAGTTCTCCAGAGTTCCACCTTTCTCTGAATAACCCTGTATATATCAGATTAACTAACAAACAAAACAATCAAATCCTCTTTATGGAAATATTTAAAGAAATAGAGGCATTCTAGTGAAACAATTCAGCCTTGTGGATAGAGATGGATCTAGAAATCAGAAATACCAAGAAACATCACAATAATTCATTCACAAAGACTAAAGGGGTTATTCAGAGAGATTCAAAATGTCACTGCACATTCAGTGACCTTTCATTCCCTGCACTTTGGGGCGATTCTAGTTCGCCGACCCTGCGGTGTATTCAGCAAGCACCGCAGGGCGCCCGTAGTGCAGGGAAAAGCCGCCGCAAACCCAACGAACACTCGCTGAGCACTCACGGAACACTCACCGAAAACCTGCAGAAACCGCTGCAAAAACCACGCCGAATACGCCGGTAAAACACGATGAGCCACTGATTACAGCACAGAGCAGCCGCCGTAAAAAGCAGACAGGCAGACGAATGAGGAAAAAACAACAAAAAATCCCCCAGTATGCTTGAAAGTTTCAAAATGAAACTCTGTTTCCAAAAAAAGTACTGAATGAAAATGTCTGGAATTTACATATAAGATCCAATGAATGATAATAAAAAGGTCTGTTACAGAAAAATAAAATCCGATTAAAGAAAAAAAAAAAGGAAAAAAAATTTGCTAAAAAATTCCCTAAAAATGCTTAACCCCTTTGCTGCTGAGCCATTGTGTGCTGCGCTCATTTTTACCGCTTTTGCTCATCATGTTTAAAAGCATTTAAAAGCCACGTTTTATTATATGACCCAGACATATTATATATCATTCTCTCCGGCAGACTCCGCAGATTCATAATATATAATTTTTATATGTATATGTCATGTCCTGCCTATATATTATAACAAAAATGCAATTAAATTAGAATTTTCAAACATTTACAGTGTACTTTTTTCACATGAGCGTTTGCGGTTATATTTTCTATGGGGTGGCTTGTACAAAAATTAGAAATGGGGACTCGTTCCATTTTTTGGGGGGAATTACATGATTTTTTGCAAACGCACCCCATAGAAAAAAATCATTAATGCAGCATCATTGTTCAGTTTATAATTGAAATGTGAGCAATATTGCTGCATTAATAAAAACAACACACAAAAAAACAACATGTTTTTTTTTTTTTTACTATCAGGGTTATTCAAAGAGCTCCGAATTGCTTGAGAAAGGTAACCGAACGCTGAAAATCAGTGTTCGGTTACCTTTCCTGGCCATTCGGCTATCCAGAGAGCACGCAATTCGCCAAATCCTAGCGAATTGCCTGAACATACGGTGCCTGTTTGGTGCCTGTTCGAGGGCAGTGAAATCCCCATGAAAAAGCACTGCTTCGGCTATTCAGAGAACACAAACCAGCAGTGAAAGGTTCCCGAAATGCCCTACCATTCGGTGATTTCATTCGGCAAGTTTATTCAGGAGAATCCCATAGGCTTCAATGTTAAAAATATTCCCGTTTTAATTAAATCTCTAATAAACCGTTCATTATAAAATTCTGCAGTAAAGAGTCTCTTTATTTATAGATTTTTTAGGATATTTTAAGCAGTTTTCTGAATTTTTTTTTTTTAAAAGTCCGATTGTTCTTATTTTTTTTAAGTTAACTTATTTTTTCTGTAACAGCCCTTTTTATTATCATTCCCTGGACCTCATATGTAAATTTCAGACATTTTCGCTCAGTAGTTTCCTTGCAAACAGCGTTTCATTTTCAAACATTCACACAAACTGTTTTACTAATTTATTCACTACCTCGTCTGCGGTCTCGGCTTTCTCCAGAGGCTTCGGCTGCTTGTGATCGGCTCTTGCTCGGGTTTTTCGACGGGCTAATCCAGATGTTTTTGCGGGTTTTCGGTGTGCATTCGCTGGGTTTTGCGGTTAGTTTTCATCGGGTTTGCGGTAGCTTTTCCCTGCAATTTGGGGACCCTGTGGTGCTTACTGAATACACAGCAGGGTCACCGAAATGGGATCGGCAAAAGGAACCGAATTGAAGAGAACGAAAGTCACCGAATGTGCGGTGACTTTTTCGAATCTCTTTGAATTACCCTGTATTTTTATTTTTTTTAATTATTTTTAATTTTGTTTTACTTTGAACATGGTCAGGCCTTTTTGAATAACACCATGCATGATCCCCTAGCATGGTTCTGGAGAAAATGAACCCCATATCTCCACCAGGGGATTTCCTTGGGAAATCCCCAGGCAGCTAGGGGTTCCCCAGCTATCTGACATCATCGTGCTATGCACTAGGGATGAGCCGAAAACCCCCGAGTTCGGTTCGGGCCCGAACCCGAACTTCCCATATGTTCGGGTCCGAACCCGAACTCGAACTCCATGCAAGTCAATGGGGCTGAAAATTCGGTTTTTAGAGTGCCCTCCAAGAGGGCATATATGCTACATATTTGCCATAAAAGGTGTATGGGGGACTGGGTAGTGCCCTGGGGGACAGGAAACAAGGACAAAAAGTAAAAAAAAAAAAAAGTTTTTAAAGGGACAGTGAGTTTTCCATGAAATAAGGGTTAAAAATAAAAACGAAAAATTCCTTCAAATATCGTGCCTAGGAGGTCCCCATAACCTGCCCGTGAAGTGGCGGATTTCTAGGATGTATAGAAACACTTAAAAACAAAAAAATGACGTTTCATATGAGGGTAAATGCTTTTCCTTTAATCTATCCATAAACAACTGCTTGGGGCGGCAGTCTGTATGAAAAGAGGAGACATTTTTGTACACGCAGAAAAAGTTTACTGATTTTTATGGCTAAATTATTGTGAAACTTATGCAGGCTTTGGATGAAAGTAACAATAGGTGCTTCAAAATTGGTCCTTTAGCATCCCCAACAGTGCCGTCACACCGTAACCCCTCTGAGGATATGAATCTGATACAGGCGTCAGTGACAGTGCACCCAAATATTGTGCTTTTGGTGCCAGGCCTGCAAGTACTATCATACAGTAACCCCTCTGTGGTATTGTGGAAGAATGCAGGGGTGAACCTTGCGGTCCTATAATAAAAAGATATGCATCTGGTTAAGGCGTCAGTGCACTCAGATGCAGCCTTTGGTGCAAGACTGCCAGGCCAGCAAGTATCATCATACAGTAACCCCGCTGTAGTATTGTGGAAGAATGCAGGGGTGGACAATGTGGTCCTATATTGAAAAGATATGATTCTGGTCAAGGCGTCAGTGCACCCAGATATTGTGCTTTTGGTGCCAGGCCTGCAAGTGCCATCATAATACAGTAACCCCTCTCTGGTATTGTGGAAGAGTGCAGGGGTGGACCATGTGGTCCTATATTGAAAAGATATGATTCTGGTCAAGGCGTCAGTGCACCCAGATATTGTGCTTTTGGTGCCAGGCCTGCAAGTGCCATCATAATACAGTAACCCCTCTGTGGTATTGCGGAAGAGTGCAGGGGTGGACCATGTGGTCCTATATTGAAAAGATATGATTCTGGTCAAGGCGTCAGTGCACCCAGATATTGTGCCTTTGGTGCCAGGCCAGCAAGTATCATCATACAGTAACCCCTCTGTAGGATTGTGGAAGAATGCAGGGGTGGACCATGTGGTCCTATATTGAAAAGATATGATTCTGGTCAAGGCGTCAGTGCACCCAGATATTGTGCTTTTGGTGCCAGGCCTGCAATTGCCATCATAATACAGTAACCCCTCTGTGGTATTGTGGAAGAGTGCAGGGTTGGACCCTGCGGTTCAAAAAATTAAAATGATATAAATATGGCACAGGCGTCAGTGTAGCCAAATATTGTGCCTTTCATGGCAGCAAGTGCATTCACACCGTAACCCTTTTGTGGTATTGTGGAAGAGTTCAGTGCTGGAGGTTTTGTGAATGCAGAAGAGGACATCCCCGATCTATTCCATTACTTCAGCATCAGGGGATTGATAGCTGCTGATCCAGGACTGATTCATTTTTATAAATGTCAGCCGGTCTACACCGAGTCGGTGGACAGACGCACTCTTTTGTCTGTGACAAAACCTCCAGCAGCACTGAACGTCCTTTCGGAAAGCACGCTAGATGAAGGTTAACCTAGTAGCTGCATAGCATATTGGCTAAGTTCTGGCCAGTGATCCAATCTCAACACCCAGTAAGCCAGTGGATCATCTGCTGGAAAGGTATCCAGGTCTGCCCTTGCCCCTAGGTAGTCCTGCACCATATGGTGAAGACGCTGGCAATGGGTGCCTACATTTGACGTCCCTGGGCTTCGAGGACTAAAAAAATAAAAAAATGCATCAGTCAAGCGGCCCTGGCCTTCACCACTATTCCTCTGATCATCCGCAGCCTCAGAAGCACGTGTGTCAGCACTTGGTAATCTACCAGTGCCTGGAAAGGTGTTACACAAGTGTCACTTTAGAGCGTCCTCAAGTTTTTTCATCCTGTGCTCCCTCTGTGCGGGCAGGATGAGCTCTGCAACTTTACCCTTGTATCGTGGATCAAGAAGGGTTGCCAACCAGTAATGATCCCTCTCCTTGATAGCACGAATCCTGGGGTCCTTTAGCAGGCTTTGCATCATTAGGGATCCCATGCAGCGTAGGTTGGAGGTGGCATTAGCTTCCGAGTCTTACTGGTCAATGAGGATGACCGTATCGTGCACTTTCTCCTCCCAGCCACACACTAGCCCTTGTGTTTCTGGGCACACGAAACCCTCCCTTGAGGAATCCCCACCTTCAATGCCCCCACTACTTAAATATTCCTCATCCTCCTCCTGTCTGATCTGAGTAGGACCCGCTGGAATGCTGTCTGCGGAAAGACTGGGGCCTTGAGAGCTAGGGAAGGTCTCCTCTTCCTCCCGCTGCTCTGCCTCTAGAGCCACATCTATAATTCCCCGCAGAGTGTGCTCCAGCAGAAACACTAAAGGAATTGTGTCACTGATGCATGCACTGTCCCTGCTCACCATCCTCGTTGCCTCCTCAAATGGTGACAGTACAGTGCATGCACCCTTGATCATCAGCCACTGCGGGGGGAAAAAAAAACAAGTTGACCTGAACCTGTCCTTGTGCCATACTCACACAAGTACTCGTTGATGGCCCTCTGCTGCTTGTGCAGACGCTGCAGCATTGCTAATGTTGAGTTCCACCTGGTGGGCATGTCACAGATCAGACGGTTTGTGGGAAGGTGGGATTCTCTTTGAATTTCTGCCAGGCGAACGCTTGCTGGGAATGACCGTCTGAAGTGGCTGCAGACTTTTCTGGCCTGGATGAGAAGCTCTGGCAGCCCTGGGTACTTGGTTAGGAAACGCTGTACCACCAGATTTAGGACGTGTGCTAGGCATGGTACATGTGTCAATTTACCCTTGCATAGGGCAGAGAGAAGGTTGCTGCCATTATCGCAGACGATCATTCCCAGCTCAAGCTGGTGTGGTGTTAACCATCTCTGCACCTGCCCCTGCAGAACTGACAGAATTTCTGGCCCGGTGTGGCTCCTGTCCCCTAAACAAACCAGCTCAAGCACAGTATGGCATCTTTTTGCTTGAGCCATTGCGTAGACCCTGTCAGGCGTCGGTTTAACTGCCACTTTGCCAGAGACAGAGAAGGAGGAGGAGGAGGAAGAGGGAGAGGTGGTGGAGCAGACAGACCTCATACAAGCAGCTTTCTGGAGGCGTGGTGGATGAACAAGCTCCAGCACAGAGCCCCGTCTTGGATCCCTCCCAGCTGCAATCAGAGTTACCCAGTGTGCCGTGAAGGAAATGTAACGACCCTGTCCATGCTTGCTGGACCACGTGTCTAAAGTCACATGCACCTTGCTGCTCCCAAAGACTCGATAACATTGTCTTCCACGTGCTGGTATAGTGCTGGAATGGCCTTGCGTGAAAAGTAATGGCGTTTTGGAACCTGCCACTGTGGTACAGCACATTCAGCAAATTCACTGAAGGGAGCAGAGTCCACCAGCTGGAAAGGCAGCAGCTGCAATACGAGTAATTTTGCTAAGCTGGCATTTAGATGCTGTGCTTGGGGATGGTTGGGACTATATTTTTTCTTTCGCTGCAGCAGCTGCGGCAACATAATCTGACTGACTGCGTAAATCTTCAGCTGCTGGGATGATGTCACATTGTGAGGAAGGACCTGGTACATCCATTACTGTAGCATCATCCCTGTCGGTGGAGGTTGTAGACAATGACATGGCAGGACATACAGTGGGGGTAGAGACAGATGAGGAGGAGGAGGACCTACGCAAAGTTTTGCGCCAACGGGATGTGTGGAAGTTGTTCATATGTCGCCTCAAGCACGTGGTACCCAAGTGTCCGGTATCTTTCCCACGCTTAAGCCTCATCTGACATAGATTACAAATAGCAACGCTGCGCTCTACTGCACATTTCTTAAAGAACTCCCAGACAACAGAGTTGCTGCATGTGTTCTTTGAGACAACAGCGCTCTGCACCGGAGCAGCTCTGACATGTGATGCCTTAGACTGGCTAGTGCTACGGTTGGTCACAGAGGATGTTGTGCCTCATGTTTGCTGTGCCTCCTCCTACCCCTCTTCCTCACTTAATTCCTCTGTTCGATCAGGCACCCAGGCTGAGTCAGTGACCTCATCATCATTGTCATCATCACCCCCAATCTCCTCGTCACTGGAGCCAATTTGGCAGTTTGCTGCAGCTGCTGGGGCAACATGAGTGCCAGTTATTTGTGTGTCATCACTGGCACCCCCTTCCTCTAGGTTGATTATACTCCCTTCCTCAACCTCAGAGATTGAATCAGAGCACTGTACTTGCTGCGCATCCTCAAGCAGCATGTCACTCTCATTGTAGTCAAACAATTCAGCTGAATCCTCTTTGTGTGATAGCAAGGCTACGGCAGGAGTAGCTGTGGACATAGAGGCTGCATTAGATGCTTTGGCAGCTGAAGTGGACTGTAAAGCACTAGAAGCCTGGCTGGCAGAGGACACGGAGGATGAGGATGGCCTGGTTAGCCAATCCACCACGTCCTCTGTATGTTGCTGCTGCTTAAGACGGCCAGCACCAGTTAGAAAGGACAAGCGTGCCCCTGCAGAGGATGCACCACGTCCACCACGACCAGAGGCACAGCCTCCCGACACAGGGGCTGCTTGCCCTCTTATCTGTGTCTGGGAGCGTCTGCCTGTCCTTTTTGTTCTTTCAGACATGGTGAGTGATATATAGATTAATATATACAGAACTCTGATTCAACTCTGGTATAAAGATTTAAAGAACTCTGGTATAACTCAGTGAGACACCCTGATAGCTGGCAGCCAGTGACAAGACACAGATTACAAGTCTCAGACACCTCCTATAAATCAGTGAGACCCCTTGATGGGTGGCAGTGAAACCTCCTATAAATCAGTGAGACCCCTTGATGGGTGGCAGCCAGTGAGAACACACGGAATATAACAATTCCCAAATGTTTTAAAGAAATTAGTGAGCACCAAAATACTGCGTGGTACTGGCTGTGTGACAAGACACAGATCACCTCAATTCACAAATGTTTTGTAGAAATTAGTGACACCCAAAATACTGCGTGGTACTGGCTGTGTGACAAGAGACAGATCACCTCAATTCACAAATGTTTTAAAGAAATTAGTGAGCCCCAAAATTCTGCGTGGTACTGGTTGTGTGACAAGACACAGATCACCTCAATTCACAAATGTTTTGTAGAAATTAGTGACACCCAAAATACTGCGTGGTACTGGCTGTGTGACAAGAGACAGATCACCTCAATTCACAAATGTTTTAAAGAAATTAGTGAGCCCCAAAATACTGCGTGGTACTGGCTGTGTGACAAGGCACAAATGTTTTGTAGAAATTAGTGACACCCAAAATACTGCGTGGTACTGGCTGTGTGACAAGACACAGATCACCTCAATTCACAAATGTTTTGTAGAAATTAGTGACACCCAAAATACTGTGTGATACTGGCTGTGTGACAAGACACAGATCACCTCAATTCACAAATGTTTTAAAGAAATTTGTAACCCCCAAAAAGACTTGCTGGCACAGTGACAAGACACAGAAGATCACCTCGATTCACAAATGTTTTAAAGAAATTTTTAATCCCCAAAATACTTGCTGGCTGTGTGACAAGACACAGAAGATCACCTCAATTCGCAAATGTTTTAAAGAAATTTTTAACCCCCAAAAAGACTTGCTGGCACAGTGACAAGACACAGAAGATCACCTCAATTCACAAATGTTTTAAAGAAATTTATAACCCCCAAAAAGATTTGCTGGCACAGTGACAAGACACAGAAGATCACCTCGATTCACAAATGTTTTAAAGAAATTTTTAACCCCCAAAATACTTGCTGGCTGTGTGACAAGACACAGAAGATCACCTCAATTCGCAAATGTTTTAAAGACATTTTTAACCCCCAAAAAGACTTGCTGGCACAGTGACAAGACACCGAAGATCACCTCAATTCACAAATGTTTTAAAGAAATTTGTAACCCCCAAAAAGACTTGCTGGCTGTGTGACAAGACACAGAAGATCACCTCAATTCACAAATGTTTTTAAGAAATTTGTAACCCCCAAAAAGACTTGCTGGCTGTGTGACAAGACACAGAAGATCACCTCAATTCACAAATGTTTTAAAGAAATTTGTAAACCCCAAAAAAACTTGCTGGCACAGTGACAAGACACACATCACCTAAATTCCCTGATATTTGGTAGAAATGAGACCCCCCAGACCCCCCCAGTAGCGTGGCAGACCGGCAGTAACAACACACAACTATCTCCTCTGAAATCTCCTCTCAAAATGCGTGCTGTAGCTATGCGTGGAAACGTTATATAGTGTGCTGCGGGACTTAGCTCTGTGAGCACATGATTGGGCAAAATTTGCCCAATCAGGACTCTGAGCCGTGATTGGCATACTGTTGAACCTGTCTTGCACCAGACCTATGGTCAGGTGCAAGGCTGTAGCCAATTACGAGCTTCAGGCCAGTGGGAAATTGCATTGTGGTCCATTGTGATGCATTGTGGTTGAACATGCGGCAAACACCCGGAAATGTTCGGTGTTCGCGATCTAATCGAACAGGCTAAGTTCGGGTCGAACTCCGAACCGTCCGAACCGAACAGCTCATCCCTACTATGCACGACACGTCAGGAGCTGAGGGGAACCTGGACGTGGACCAGGATGGCGGCCCCCACCGGAGCTAGCTTGCGATCGGCTGCCGAGCGGCGCTGATCGTGACCTGGCAATTATTTGGTTAAAAACCAGGCATCGCGTTAAAGGGCAGACACTGAGGTATTTTTTTCTGAAAACCCTCCCAATCGGGAGTTAGAGGGATCCAAATGGATCCCCCCTCCCTTTCAGGCGATCTCCTGGCATTGCCGGGGGGTTGCCTGGATATTAAATCACCGTGCAGGCACGATTCCGTCATTTACGTCGGGGGCCAGTCTTTAGGGAGCGTCTGGCTTCCCTGAAGCCAGAATGCCGTGGGAACCCGGACAGAGAGGTGAGTATCTCCGCCGGGGCTCCCGCTTGCGGATGACGTGTGGGGCACGTCCTCCGCATATAGTGGGAGTCAATGAGGACGTGCCCCACACGTCATCCGTAGTGAAGGGGTTAACAGATCCTAAAAAATCTATAAAGAAAGTGACTTTTTACAGCAGAAAAAAAATTGGTTTATAAGATATTAAATTAAAACGGGAATATTTTTAACATTGAAGCCTATGGGGTTCGCCTGAATAAACCTGTCGAATGAAACCACTGAACAGCAGGGCATTTCAGCAACTCTTCACTGCTGTTCGGTGTTCTCTGAATAGGCAAACCACTGCTTCTCTATGGGGGATTTCACTGCCCTTGAACAGGCACCTTACGTGCAGGCAATTCGCCAAAATTTGGCGAACCGCCTGCTCTCTGAATAGCTGAATGGCCCCGAAATGTCCCCGTACGCTGAATTTCAGTGTCCGGTTACATTTCGGCGACATTTCGAATCTCTCTAAATAACCCCTTAAGACTGAGAATAATAGATTAAAATTGTAAATTTTTGGAAAATCATTCGAAAAATATAGGTCATGACAGTTTGCTGTCAATTTGCCAGTATTTGGCGAATTGGCTGCTTAGTGAAATTACAAATTACCTTGTAAGGTGCAATTTGGTGGCAAGTGTGGAGGTTATTGAATACCCCCTTAAGTCACCAACCCTAGATGAGCGGGACAATGAGAAGATTCAGTTTTTTAATATTGCACTTTTTCTTCAAAATCTGACTCTGTTTATCCAGTTTTGAGTATTAAAAACTATTGAATTATCCAGTGATGTAAAAAGCATCCGATCTGGTTGAAAGTAGAAATTGTTAGAAGCAACAAATTTAAACCTCTTGATTCACTTTCAAGATTGCTATTGCAAGCCGTTGTTGGACACAAGAGGAAATGTTTTGGATAGTTTTATTTTTCTTTGTGAAAGAATCCCTTAGCGAGAACAGAATTCACTAAGAGTATCAATTGTTAATGAAGATACCTCAACTCAAAGCTCAGGCTTTGTGTGGATACAGATTTTTTAGAGTTCTCCTAATATCCTGTTACTGCTTGCAAAGCTTGATATTTATTTTTATTTTTTTACATATTAAGTTTATTGATAGGCAATGCTACAGTACAGCATTTTACATTGCAGCATCATTGGAACAAAAAAGAAGGGTAAAACATATGATATGGAGGGTACAGAAAAAAAAATGAGGAGGGGGCATTTATCAGCATATTACATCAAGACATACAGGTCTATTCACTAAAGGGTGAAGTCAGGATAATTGGCAAGAGAAGTGAAAAATCTAGGTCAAAATAGCCTAATCAGAAAAAGCCTCCCATTTATCTCACTTTCCAAATCAGCTATTTGGTCTAGATTGTTCTTTTCTAGTACCAATTCTCCTGAGTTTCACCCTTTAGTGAACAGACCTGATAGTTGCATCTCTTAGAGGTTACTAGGCAGTGTTGAAATGAAACGGTCATGCCCCTCGCACCAGACGCCGCAAGAAGAACAAGCCCTGTGGTACTTCTTGCTAGATTACCCTGAAAGGTATGCATATGCATGTTCCTGGGCACTTACTTAAAATCCATGCTGATTCCAGCAGGCCTCAGGTTCATCTGATTCCAAGCTAATGAGGCCTCCTTAAGAGAAAGCTACGCCCTTCTTGCTATGCTTCCTCATTGAAGTCTACCTGTGCTTCTAACCTGCCTCCTGAATACGCCATTCCTGAACCCACCGAGACCCTAACCGCTGAAGGACCACTAACCGCTGAAGGACCCCTAACCGCTGAAGGATCCCTTACCTGGATTCCTACAACCACCGGTACCTGCATCCTCTGCTCGCTGTGCCCTGTTACTCGGACTACCTGTGTACCAGACCTATTTGCCACGGACTGTAACTACAACAATTGCCTGCTCCCAACCTGGAACTTCTGCCAAGGACATTTATTCTAATTTAATTTCTTAGTTCTGTGTCTATTTAATTGCTCTTGTTGTTTCCCTTATGTTTCTTGTTTTCTCTTGTGCTTCTTAATCCTTTTCTCCTGTTTATATTGTTCTACTTGCTTCCCTGTCTTTAGCTATTAGTAATAATTTGTTTCCCACTGCTACTCCCATTAATCCCGTGAATTCAGTTCAGCCCTTTTCCTGTGTCTCCTCCCTGCTTTAGTTTATTGCTTATCTCCTCCATCGCTTTGATTCAGTTTCTTCTGTTTTAGTTCTGCTGCTGTTTATTTCAAATAAACACCTTACTTTGCCCTGCAACCTGCCTGACTGCCTGTTTCACTGCACCTTGAGCTCACACTTGGATACAAACTACAGGTGTCCCCCTGACACCTGCATACAAACCACAGATGCCCGTGAGAGAAACATAGTATGAGAGCACAATATCATCCTCGGGTCAGTGTTACATCCAACCAGAAATCTGAGGAATCAGTCAGCACCAGCTTAAAATCCGTCAAAAATCAGACACTCGCCTCTCATCCTACGGCGAGGACAGTGGCCCAATCCACGCTTTTGGCCACCGGGACCAGAGTGAGACTGGGGAAAAAAAGTCCCCAGTCTCCCTCCGAGAATCACTAAGCAGACCTGCAGGATCTCGCGAGAGGCGAGATCCTGCAGGTCAGCTACCCCGGCAGCACAAGGTTCCATGGAGTCTTAAGGAGGGGTTACTGCGGCGCGTTAGCTGCTCAATCATAGCCTCCCCTTTAAAACGGGGAGGCTAAGGAGAAATCTGTAGGTGTAGGTTTTCCACCTTAGCGTCCCCATTTTACCAATAGCTTTGTAATAGAGCCCATAGTCTTCCATATTTACTGCCCTTTCCACCATAGTTTATGCTGAAGTTTCTTGGAATGGTTCTCAGAATAGGTTTCTATGGGATATCCACTGAAGTTTGTGATGTAATAAATTAGGGTAGATTTCAACATACTTTCCATCTTTGCTTCATTTGAGCTTGCCTAGCATTGTTTTCATTGTAGTTTTATTGAAATTCTATGGAGAGCAGCACTTTAAATATTGCCACAGACTGGTGCTGCAAACTGGTGAATCAACAGTAACTTGAGAGTATTTTACTCATTTTACATAAGAAAAATGGCAGTACCATTGTTCAGCATTGCTTGAAGGCATTGTTTGCAGGAGTGTCATCCAGGTGTTGGTTAAAAGTCTGTACAGTCTCTGACCCAACCACCTCAACAGGCAGAGAATTCCACAGCTTTATTGTTCTCACCGTAAAATAACCCTTCCTATGCCTTAGGCTGAATCTCCTTTCATCCAGTCTAAATGGGTGACCTCGTGTCCTATGTATAGTCCCATTAATGAATAGGTTTCCAGACAATGGTTTATAATGGCTGTCATGGGGGTGATGTAACGCTCCATGCTTCAAACCCCAAGAGACTTTATGTTCATTTATATCGTGTGATTTTAGATATATTTTACATAGTTTGGTTTTAGTTTAAATTAGTTTAGTGTAAAATGGCATAGCTTTAGTTTTAAAAATACTTATATATTCCTGTAGGTAAATGTGTTTCTGTATAGCCAGTAAATAAGCTTTACTGCTGTGTAATTTATGCACCAGGGCTTTTCCCCTTATCTGGCTGCATATTTGATTCAAGGGATCTGTGATAGTGTTTGTGTTTAATCTGATGTGTTAGAACAATGGATTATACAAATGTTGTGTGAGCTGAAGGCTAAAGAATGTAAAGAATGTTTATTGTAAATAACTGACATAATGTAATTAGTATATTGGTTGGACGAGGTGCGTCATTTTATGCAAATTATGACTGTTGGATTTCAGCATAAATGGTGGCGTTTTGTTCATTAAAAAGTCAGAGAACTCTCAAGCTCAGAGAGAGAGAATCCTGTGGGAACATACAGCTCGTCTGGTGTCTCATTCAGGGTACCCACTATCACCCTCAGAAGGCACAGAGCAGGACACCCTGAAGGACCTGCAGGAAAGCCATGGAAGGAACGAATAAAGAAGAAAGGGTCAAAGGCACAACATTGGTGCAACCAGGAGCGAGATGGAAACGCTCAGGGAGGTAAAAAGACGCCTCAAGCAATATGGTCCAAACCCTAGCATGGACCTGTTCCAGAGCGTTTGGAATGAGGTCTGTTTATTGCATAAAGGGGAAGCTGTGCAGGACCAGGAAGATATTAACCCTCTGCATGTGGAATACAGTAAATACAAGGTCCCAGGCTGGATGGAGCCAGGGGACATTCGTGGCCAGGAGGAGAACTGGCTGGCAACTATACCACACACCCAGAGGGTGTCTACAGACTTGGATTGGCAGAGACCAGGGATTTTGGAAGCATCGGCTTCTGCCAATGCCAAGACCCAAACAAAATATGCCTCCGCACCAACTGTGACGTCAACTCACCCTCAAGTAAGGCTAAAAGGAAGCGGAGGGGTGGAAGGGTGAAAGAAATGGAGGTGGTGCTGGAGAGCGAATGCAAATGTTGTGACCCGCTTCAAAGGGAGGTAGAGACCTTGAAAGGGCAACTAGACTTTGCAACCCAGAGCGAGAAAGAGACTGGCCTGCAATTGCACCGGCTACAGGATGAGCTGCGAGCTGTCACATTGGAGAGAAATGGTCGCTGCATGGAAGTACGAGAACAGTCGGTAAGTATACGAAAATTGTTATCCCAGCTGCAGGTCTGTGAGGACTGTAACATCGACCTACACACGGAGCTCAGTGGTGCTCAGGCGTAGATAGCTGAGCTGGAGCGCAGCTCCCATGTAATGATCGAGCAGCTGGAGGCTGAACGGCGAACTGGAGCTGCTCAACACATAGAAATAACAGCTTTTAAAATTCACCTGGAGAACTGCGAGCAGGAATTAGAGCGGACACAGCTCTCCCGGTATACTATTCAGGCATGGGCCTGGGAGCAGGAGGAGGAAATACAGCTGCTCCAGAACCATCTCCAGCTGTGCCAACACCAGCTACTAGAAGCAGACACAGCTCAGAAGGAGAGCCTCGCTCAAACTAAGGCAAGCGAGATGGAGGTGAGCCGTCTGACACACCAACTAGGTGTATTGGAGCAGGAGCACCAGGGCACTGTTAGCCACCTGCAGGCTGAGCTCAAAGGGACACGAGCACAGTGCCAACAGCTCCAAGATGAGTTGTCCCTGGCAAAAGCTGCCAGCACCCATGTGCCCACCACGGAGGAGAGCAGCACAACAGGGAGTCAAGTAATTGCCCCTGTTATATTTTGCATAGAGGAGCAATTGTACCCAGTGTTGCTGGAGGTGGATGCTGTGCTGGCATCAGAGTGTGCTTTGTCCCCAACGAAGATGGAGACCACCCAGCACTCCACCCCTGTGACCCAAGGTGCTACAAGAGAGGGGACCACTTCTTACCTGCCTAGAAGACCAGCAGAATCGGTGAGTGACTACCCTGAGAGACTACCAAATTCCTGGCCCCAGGAAGAATTGCGCCCTTTTGGGATTTTGGGGATTGCCGTGGGCTGGGCCATTTTTAAATGTACAGGAGGGGGGCATCAGCAGAAGGAGAGACTGGGAACTGTGACTGCTGACTGTATTCGGGTCCTGGGTCCGCAGAGGTGCCCTGGACAGAGCAAGATATGGGGGGTAATTTCAGGGTGCCCCCTAACAAACATTTTATGCCTGTGGACTGTGGTGGCCTGTTGCCTGGCGCACTGGACAAGAGGGTTGGCCTGCCTCTTGCCCCGGGACTATGGACCTTCCAGCGACCGTCAGACCCCGCTGACTTTGCTTATGTGCCCAAAACCATGGATCTTTGAAGATGGCACAGAAGAGGGGCAAGGTGAGAGGTCTCGTCAGTGGCAAGCGATCCGTTTGGGATCTAAGCTTGCCCTGCCGTTCTGGAAGGGGGGACATATGTCATGGAGCTGATGTAACGCTCCATGCTTCAAACCCCAAGAGACTTTACGTTCATTTATATCGTGTGATTTTAGATATATTTTACATTGTTTGGTTTTAGTTTAAATTAGTTTAGTGTAAAATGGCATAGCTTTAGTTTTAAAAATACTTATATTCCTGTAGGTAAATGTGTTTCTGTATAGCCAGGAAACAAGCTTTACTGCTGTGTAGTTTATGCACCAGGGCTTTTCCCCTTATCTGGCTGCATATTTGATTCAAGGGATCTGTGATAGTGTTTGTGTTTAATCTGATGTGTTAGAACAATGGATTATACAAATGTTGTGTGAGCTGAAGGCTAAAGAATGTAAAGAATGTTTATTGTAAATAACTGACATAATGAAATTAGTATATTGGTTGGACGAGGTGCGTCATTTTATGCAAATTATGACTGTTGGATTTCAGCATAAATGGTGGCGTTTTGTTCATTAAAAAGTCAGAGAACTCTCAAGCTCAGAGAGAGAGAATCCTGTGGGAACATACAGCTCGTCTGGTGTCTCATTCAGGGTACCCACTATCACCTCAGAAGGCACAGAGCGGCCCTCTGGAAATTCCTAACGGCTCCAGGGCAGAGAATCAGAAGCAGGAGGGTCAAGCTGCTTGAGGCGCTGAGAACAGCGCTCCCAGTAGCCGGGCTGACCGCAACAAAGGGGTGTCTGGAGAGTCAGGACAGATGGAAGAGAACGGTTCCGTCACAATGGCTCAGTATATTTTTATATAAAGTTATCAAATCCCCTCTAAGGAACCAATTTCGCTAAACTAAACAGGTTTAAGCTTGTTAGCTTTTTCTCATAACTTAAATCTTTCATATCCCTTATTAATTTAGTTGCCCGTCTCTGCACTTTTTCTAGCACCATAATATCCTTTCTTGAATCAGGTGCCCAAAATTGCACAACAAATACCAGGTGCGGTCTTACCCTTGATTTATGAAGAGCAAAATTAATGTTTTCATCCCGAGAGTGAATTCCCTTTTTAATGCATGCCAATACATTGCTGGCCTTGGCGGCTGCTGTTGACATTGGGCATTGTTACTTTGTTTGAAGTCTATGATTATTCCCAAATCCTTCTCCTGCTTTGATATCCCTAACTCAGTACCATTTAGGGTATAAGTTGCTTGTTTGTTTTTTACTTCAAAGTGCATAACTTTGCATTTATCTAGTTTAAATTTCATCTGCCATTTAAGTGCCCAGTCCCCCAAACTATATAAATCCCTCTGCAGCAATTAACACCTTGCTCACATTGTATTACTTTTCTTAGTTTTGTGTCATCGGCAAACACTGATATATGACTTTCGATGTCTAATTCAAGGTAATTTATAAGTAGATTGAATAGAATTGGTCCTATAACAGGCCTCTGAGGGACAGCCAGGGGCGGACTGACCAGTCGGGCAGATCGGACCCGGATCGAGGGCACGCCCGGGGTCTTGCCTGCTGGTAGTCGGCATGAAATTATGCAAGTTAAGCGATTTAAAAAAATCCCATTCCAGGAGTGGGGCGAGGAAGGTTAGGCAGCCTGAGGTAACCTACACTTCCACACGGGAGACGGCATTTCATTGTGATATAACGTCTCCTCAAAGCTAATTTTTCATTCTCCTAAACTCCCCATTAAATCGCATACTCACCTCTCATCCCAAGGTGAGAAAGGCAGAGCGATTCGCTGCTTCTTCTCCCCAGGAGCAGAGTGAGACTGGGATCAAATAGTTCCTAGACTCCCTCTGTGATTCATCTGTGGCGCTGCACGATCTCACGAGAGTGAGATCGCGCACATCTCAGGGCTGGGTCGCGCAATGCTCCATGGGTGGAGTCTGGGGTGGGGGTGGGGGGCCCTTGCTTTATTTGGTCCGGGTGCCCTGAGTCTTGTCAGTCCGCCCCTGGGGACAGCATTTACCACTGGTGTCCATCTTGAAAATTTACCATTTATGACCACTCTCTGTACCCTCTTTTAGCCAGTGTTCTATCCAAGAACAAGAATTTTCATCTGGACCAATTTTCTTAATTTAAATAGTGTCGAACTGTGTCAAAAGCTTTGACAAAATCCAAGTACATCACATCCACTGCGGCTCCCTGATCTATACTTCTACATACTTCATAGAATGCAATTAGGTTAGTCTGACATTATCCGTGTTTCATAAAACCTTGCTGATTTTTTTGCTAATTAGATTAGACCGCCCAATGAAATCCTGAATATTATCCCTTATTAACCCCGAAAATACTTTCCCAGCTACAGATGTTAAGCTCACAGGTCTATAAGTCCCAGGCATACAATTTCAACCTTTCTTGAATATAGGGACCACATCAGCTTTTCTCTTTTTCTTTACTTGACATGTTAATATTGGCTAAACTTTCTTGTACTCTTTTGATTTATTCGTCTTTAATTTTCTAAGTTTGAGTGGATTTGACTTTAACTCTTTAAATTTATATCTTGTTCTTTTATTAACATATTGCTACATGTACAAGGTAATTTTCAGTGGTTGGTTGCATTCTGTTATGACAGGAATGGTTAAAGTGAGTCTACTGATAAATTAGTATGTCAAGAGACAACAAGACAAAATAGGATAATTAAGAAGGGAAAAAAATGCACAGAAGAAGCTACATCTGTGTCCAAGCATCCACTTTTCAGTCCCCACTGCTGTACTTAGCACTCGTTAATGTAGCATTGTTTACTCACAATTAAACCATTTACCATTAATTTAACTTTCAGACGTTGAATCGGTCACATGTACAGAGGTCCCAGTGCCCGGACAGATGTGTTTTATACACTTGTATAAACACGGTTCTCATTAGGAAGCTAAGCGTGTTTAGCAAGCTGATTACAGCACAATGCAGGATGCTCCATTCATTATAGAATACTCTTCAGGGAGCCTAGCCAGTGTTTAAAACCTGTGTGCACAAACTCACTCTTACTGCAAATCTGGATACATATATTCTTTTCTGACTCATTTTCATGAGTATTTCTATATCTATTTATCTTTTATGTATTTGAAAAAATATAATCATATTTTCTGTCAAACACTTTTATTTAAAGGCTTTACAAATGCAATTTCTTTTGGCGATGATAGTGCCTTATTGGGAGGACGTTTTCACATACATTAAAGAAATCACATCTTTAAACATACATTTTACTCCCCAGACTGCGCTGTTGCACAGGGTCCCAGTCTCGACGAGTCACTATGTAAAATTCTCAATTCCCACGATGAAAAATCTTGTTTTTTACGTATTAGTTAAAATCATGTATTTTCTCAGAAAAATACAGTAACAGGTCCCATTTCTATTTTTTTTTTAACAAGAGCGCCCCATGCAATATAAAACCACAAAGGCTCGATGATAAAATGTTAAAAAAATTATTTTACATGCTGTAAATTATTAAAATCTGAATGGAAATCAGAATTCTTACATTTTTACATTTTTGTTATAGCATTCTGAAAGGACATGACGTATACATATAATCAGTGTCAGAGTCTTCCTTTTGTCCTTCAATTTCTTTTGCTTTTAGGATGCTGCCTACCTTCACTATTACGTTTATTTGATGCCATGTCCCGACGACACTGTCTTTTAAAGCTTGTTCATTTGAATAAAAATCATATTAAAATAATAGAAAGAAAGAATCTTTGAATTTTAAAAACAGCGCCTCGGGTATTACATGAATAATTTACTTGAACTCCAAGGCTAAATCCCCTCTGGCCCTCTACATTTCAAATTGGGCACTATCGTGTGCCCTGAGCTAAAACCGGGACACTAAGGGGAAAAATTAGCAATTGCTAATTTGCCCTTAGCGTCCCGGTTTCACCAGCAGATTATGGGGCAGGCGCTGAGTCCAGCAGCCAGCCCCATAGCGGCCGCTAGGCTTGCGGATGCTGTGGCCAGCGCTAATGTGAGGTGAGTATTTGATTTTTTTTTTGAGCTGCATCTAACTGATTTTGCAGAGGTAGACTCAGTTAGCTACACCTCTGAGCTGATGTTAACTTTTTTAGTTAGCGCCAGCTCTTAGGATCACTTGGTCCTAATGCTAGTTTCTAATGCTAGTTAATCTGTGCTTTCACTTTACGCTCCCCATGTTAAGTCTAGAGAGCACAAAGTACAGTAAACTCACACTACAAACAGCAAATTAATGAGCGCTAATGGGTATTTTAAGCCGTTAGCGAATCGGAGGCAATCTGTGCGGCGCGTTATGGCATTCTTTAAGCTAGCGCTAACGTGAGCGCTAGCGTTAGCTTGAAGGAGGTGATAGAGCCCCATATCCTCTGTTAGTCAATGATTTGTTTAGTGATACATTTTTGTAATGTTATTTTTCCATTCAGCAGGTATTGACTGTTCTTTACATGGAAGATAAACATGCATTTAAACTTAAGCTATGTTTTGATCTTTACCTACTATCATTCCATTATTCAATCTTAATGTACCAGATTTATTCTGTAAAAATTTATTGGCATTTATGTATGTATGTATGTTTTGGGGTGTGTCTTGCTGTATTTGGCCAACATTTTTTCAATGGATAATTTAGCCGGTCTAATGACCCTTTTACACGATTTTTTGGCATCTTTGTATTTTAGGTATGATGCAGCTAACCCATCTGACTTGTGTATTTAATTATGTTGAGTTGAAAAGCAGAACATACTATAATCCATTTTATCATTATTATGATTATTGTCTCTTGAAAAGCACAACCTACTATAATCCATTCTAATATCTATATTATTATTATGAGACCAAACTTTGCTGTGTAACTTTGCTGTGTAACTTTGCTGTGTAGAGCATTCAAACGAAGACCATCAAATTTGGTGCAGGCCCTCAGCATGTTTTCACTTTATGTGCTGTATCTTTTCTAAGCAGTCCAATTTACGGATTTTCCGTAGGGGGCTTCCGAAATTTAAAAATTCCCCATAGACTTTCACTGAGAGGCAGAAATCTCTGTTAGCCAAGTACAAATTTCAACTGACACTATGAGCTGAAGTTTTGTGACCGTGAGAGCTGAAGTTGTTTTAACTGAAAGAGTTGATTTTTTAAAATCTGTATTTTAACTGACAAATTGAGAGAAGCATTTTTAAAAAAAAATGTATTTAAAGGACCTACAGGGTTATTAAGAGAAAGGTGAAACCAAGAGAACTGGCAGGAGAAGAGAACAATCTAGACCAAATAGCCGATTTGGAAAGTAAATAAATAAATGGGAGAATTTTTCTGAATTTTGACCTAGAATTTTCACTTCTCCAGTCATTCTCTGAGTTTCACCTTTCTTTGAATAGATCTGCTAGTACACGCCGTGCATGTGAAACCCCATGAATGATTAGGACTGATCAAAACAGAGATTACAGATAATGAGTTTATTTCCATAAAGCCAAGAGCAACATTGACTCACTCGTCCGCTCACTCATACTCACTTACTCATTCATGCAGATTATGTAAAGGAGATCGCAGCTCTGCTTCGTGGTCTCAGTTCTTTCTGAGTTTTTCCCACAATGAGTTACCTATGGGAATTATCCATTGTGATAGTTTTTTTAAAGTCTGAGGAATAGTGAATGATTTGATTTGCTGAGAAACATAATGGAACCAGGGAGTTCTGAAAGCTAGCAAATTGGGGGAGTATTTATTATTTTTATTATTTTTACAGTTTTTCTGGCAACATAATCATCTCCATGATTCACAAAATTTATTAGCAAAGCTTGGTAAGTATATACATCAGGTGTAATGGTTATGTACAGTAGTATGACCTGTTGTGAGCTTTTTTCAATTCCCATATTTCAATTCACTTCTGTACCTCCCTGTAGCTGCCATTTACATTTTCAGCCTTAATTTGAAACGTAGTACTGATCTCTCAATTTACTACACTAGTTTTACTGAAATGTCACCTTTATCCCTTTATATGCCTACTGTCCCACTGACTAAGGTAAGTGGGTGTCCTTTATCATCTATCACAACCTCAGGCTTATTCTATATTGCAATTCTTCTTAAAATCATATCACATCACATTATATTTACCAGGGATGTCGAGTAGACGGGAGAGGACGCATCCTGAGGAGCTCTGCTGATTTTAGGATTTAAAACAGCTTTATTTGTGACTTTCTCATCCCATGCTGCTCTTTTGGAGCTCTGGAGCCTTTCAGTGGAATAGGAGTCATTGCCTCCGGTGTTCTTTGGACCCTTGGCCGACGCTCCCGCAGATCGATGGAACTCGGGCCTAGTGCAGCCTACCTGGATGGGCTTTACCACACAGTCTGGGGACTTTCCTGCTGCTCCCCGTGGACCTGCTTCCCGGTGACGAACCTAACATCCTTGGCACTGGACATGGGTAAGAAGGCACAGAAGCCACTTAGCACTGCAGGGCGCCCACGTCAGAGAGACATTAGGGACTCAGTGAGAGGCAGACAGGCCTCTTATGACGCGGCACTGTCCACCATCCTTGCCCCGGGATATGGTTTCTTGGACAGGGAGGAAGACTTCTGCTGGCTCCTCGGAGAGGAGACGGGAAGGAACTGGACTACCCCTGCGAATCGAGTGCGAAACCTGGGGACTATGAGCGCTGCTGCGAAGAAGAGGGCTCAGAAAAAATGTACAGCTTTGGCCGTGGCTGCTCTTGGGGCCTCAGCACCTGTCTCTGATCCCACACTGGGCAGCTCTGGGGAAGATGTGCCACTGGCTGTGGGGAGTGACCTGCCGCTGCTCTCCGGCTGCCCTTTACTCCACGAAGCCTTGGAGCGGAGGACACCTGATGCCTCTATGCAGGTGAGAACCCTCCCGGACTCTGGGGCATCCCCACAGCACCCCAGTTTTGACTCAATTGCTATGACGGATGATGCTCGCCCCACCGCCATGGGGGATTATCGCAGCTTTATAGCGGAAATTAGGTCCCTGTGGTCGACTGAATTAGCAGGGGTACGAGCAGAGGTGGACGTAGTGCGCTCCCAAGTGCTAACGACTCAGGCGCAGACCTCGGATCTAGCGATGGAGCAGGCTGTTCTCTCGACTCAAGTGACCTCACTCCAGTCCCAGGTCGACATTCTAATCCGATTGGTGGAGGTCCTGGAAACCCGTCACTGGAGGAGTAATGTCCGGGTGCAAGAAGTTTCGGAATCGGTGTCCTTGGCGGAATTGATCCCCTATGTGAACCGTTTGGCCCATTGGATGTTGGAATACCCCACGGGCACATTGGAGATTTTTGGGACTGCCTTTCGGATCCGCAGTGCTGTGACGGCACAGTGACCAGGGAAATGGTGGCCAAGACGCGCCTCATGTCGGTCCCGGGGTCCTGGGCAGCTATTCTGTTCGAAGGAGTGACGTTATACTTATAATGGGATTTACCCTTCATGACCTTGGTGGTGCGCCGATGGTTGCGTGAGGTGACAGCCTTCCTACACTTCAAGGAGATTCGCTACCCCTGGGGTTTGGCTGGCTTTCTCGTTGGGTCCTACAACGACATGCATATCACTCACCATCTCTGACCCGGCTGAAGCTTGGCCTCTGCTTCTTGGAGCAGGAATCGCCCCGGATCAGGCAGAGATTCCCCTGGGCTGAGAACTTACCTTACAGATAGCACCGGTCCACTCCACCAGCATTTTGTCCCCAGACTGTCTCAATTCCTGATGTGACTTCCCCCCTACCCAAGACCTCATTTTTCATAATATGTGACCTTTCCACACTTCTTGGGACACTTTTCTGAGGACGTTACAGCAGTTTTCCCGCCCTTCCCTTTTTTTTATATTCTATTATATATATATATATATATATATATGTATATTTTTGGCATGATCGGGATTCATTGGGGTTACTACCGTGGCCTGGTGCCCGGTCTAACCCTCGAATACCCAGGCCTGGTGCCTCTTGACCCTCTTGGCCTTCCTGTGTCCTTAGGAATATACCGGGGATGGCACTGTTATGGCCTTTGCCATTCACCCCCTTCTTTTCTTTTTCATAATTTTTTCGGCTGATGCCTACTGAGGACTTTGCTTTCTTTTAGTAGCTGCGACTATCCCTCTTTGGGAGACTGTTGCATTTGGTGCTTGGAACCTTGTCAAATACTTGTCTTTCCCATAACTCTTTGGTTGGATGTCTTATTTTAGCTCTGTGAGGCGCTTCCATATTTGATGGCTGTGACTATAACAGCGCCTTTCAAAAAATAAAGTTTTAATATATACCAGGGATGTCAAGCTCCGGCCCCCCAGATGTTCCTGAACTAAAACTCCCAGAAATCTCTGACTGCATTAGATGGAAGGAGAAGCATGGGAGTAGTTCATGGACATCAGGGGGGCCGGAGTTTGAACATCCCTGATATATACGTAAGTGCAATTGATGTGGTTATCTTCTATTAATTGCATAGGAAAGTGCAAAAATAGAATATAATAACTTGATTATACTAACATACTATTTACTCTACTCACATAACTGAATGGGTCACTAGTTTTTCTCAAGCAGTCTATTCATGTTTATTATATACAACTCAATAATACTGAAAATAGACTGCCACAAAACTAGCACACATATTAAACACTATTGATAATAATCTAAGTGTGATTGGATATCGCTGGAATCTAGACGCACCCTTCACCTTTCCAACCTGGTGTTTAAGAGCTTCTCTGGGAAGCTGCCACCCTACCTGAATAGACTGCTTCCCCCAGCAGTTCCCTCCTCCTATAACCTCCGATCCAGGACCAGCACCTTACTTGCAATACCACAATACAAAAAGAAAGTGGCTCGATCCTCATTTTCGTACAGAGCACCGCATTTATGGAATAACCTTCCAGACACCATCAAATCTTCCCCCAGTCTTAAGTCACTCAAGAGCTCCTTACTAGCATACCTTGGTACAGAATGCACCTGTAAACATGTAACATAGTAACTATATTACTTACATATTTATTTTCCGTGTTAATCTGTATATTTGTGTTTTGTTTATAATATCTTGCATTTATTACTTTGTATTTCTGTAACAACTGTAAAATTTCAATGCTCTTGAGCCCAGGACATACTTGAAAACGAGAGAAATCTCAATGTATCCTTCCTGGTAAAATCCTTTATAAATAAATAAATAAATAAATAAAATAAATGTGCTGCAATTTTTACAATGCTACTTTGGTTTTAATAATTTTTAACTTCATTTTGACTCGTTTAAAAATCACCAATTTGTGTCAACAGCATGAACTGCAAAATTGCTTAATAGGACATTCTTTACATTGTATCGCTTTAATTTAGCAACTATGATGTCAATGACAGGCTGCTTTCAGCCAATCATGGTACAAGCACCATCATCATCTTACCATGATTGACTGAAAGAGCAGTTTTGAGCCAACACACTGGATGATTGTAAATATGGTAACTAGGGGCCCTATTACATTTACAGTTACAGTTGCAAGCATTTCAACATATTTACAACAGATTTCTTAGCGCTGTACAATCGGAACAAACTTAACACTAGCGTTAGCGCTAGGTTAAGTGACTTGAACACATGCCCCCCATTACAACGTAGCCTACCCCAAAAAAATCCATTAACGAATAAGGGATTGCGCTAGCGTCAGCGAGCTCACTGTACTTTGCACTCCCTATGCTTAACATGGGGATCGCAATCAGTAATTAGCATTAGGATTACAAAATCCTAATGCTAATTACTGCACCACTGTGGTAACTAAATTGTTAGTACCAGCTTCCTAGCTGTGGTTAACTGATGCAGCTTCTGCAGAATCCGATAGCACTAGCTGAACCCCCCACCCAAAAATAAATAAGATACTCACCTCTCATCACAAGGCACAAACAGTGGCCCGATCTGCCGCTTCTCACCTTTGGGAGCAGAGTCAGACTAGGGACAAATAGCAACAAGGGGGGTGTTTGTGAGGGTCCTGAGAACGAGCAACAGCACAATGGCCTGCTCTACGGTGGGTGCCCGCTCAGGTCTCACAAACAAGGTTTTTAGCTTGCTTGTGCCATTACAGGGATGAATTTTCCATATGCAAATCAGCCTGCTCTCACCCAGAAAGGGTGGCCAGTGCTGACTGCCAGGACGTCATCCTGCACGAGAGGTGCAGCAACCCCCGACGATCGTTTCGGCCTTCTTGGCCTCGTCAGGAGGGTATAGCTGACACCCCTCTAGGCACATCAAGCAAGGGGTCCACGTCTGGATGACCCTTTACAATTACAGTGAGCAACAGGGGGGTGTTTGTGAGGGTCCTGAGAACGAGCAACAGCACAATGGCCTGCTCTACGGTGGTGACCGCTCAGGTCTCACAAACAAGGTTTTTAGCTTGCTTGTGCCATTACAGGGATGAATTTTCCATATGCAAATCAGCCTGCTCTCACCCAGAAAGGGTGGCCAGTGCTGACTGCCAAGGACGTCATCCCTGCACGAGAGGTGCAGCAACCCCCGACGATCGTTTCGGCCTTCTTGGGCCTCGTCAGGAGGGTATAGCTGACAAATAGTCCTCAGCCTCCCTCCGCAAATCAATCCGAAGCCTTGCACCATCTTGCGAGAGTGAGATCGCACTGGACTTGCGGCCTGGCAGCACAACCCTCCATGGAGTCCTATGGAGTATCCAGGAGGTTAACGATGCGTTACGGGGCAGGCTGCTGAATTAGTGCCTGCCTTTTAATATGGCGCTAAAAGGGGGATGCTAAGAGGAAATTTTCAGGCGCAGGTTTTCACTGATAGCATCCTCGTTTTATTGGCAATTTTGTAATAGAGCCCTAGATTGGCTGAAATTTTCAACTAATCTAGATAAAAGCAAAGCATGGCTTCTATAACTCAACTGGCTGCTGCAATCCAGCCAAAGCCAACTCTGGATTACAATCTGTCTGTATTCATTTCAGTTTTTGAGTCAGTTTGTTATTTTTAGCGTCTGCACTTTTTTGGACTTTAGCCATTTTTCAAAGGACAAAAAATGAGGAGTGAGGGCACTGACTGTCAAAGTAGTGTTTTAGGTTTGAGAGTTAACTAGGCAAAGCTAGTTTAGTTTAAATTGTAAGCAGCCTAGACTGGTATATGATATCCATCACATGACTGGACATTATAGTTAATTCATCATCGGGTCAGCAAGAACGTCCTGCTGGATTTTGTTATGTGTAATTCAAGAATTGATTAAATGTTTCATAACTCGGATATGATCGTTGTAAGGGTATATGATGTCCTTTGTTCTTGGGTGAGCTGCCTTAGTAGCCAATAGACTTTTGCAAATTGGTCTGATTTAAAATTTGTCTGAATATCTGTGACTTAAAATTTTGGAAGAATCCAATGTCCTGTATCAGGAAAAACGCCAAACAATGAAATCCAAAATAAAAGTAAATCAATACAACCAAATCAATGCTAATATAATTGGACTGATGATTTTTCATTCGGATTACTGAAATGGACTGAACTCACTGTGCAATGTAATATCCCTTAGCTAATCATAAAACAAGTACAAATATTAACTCTCAGCTTAATCCTAACACAAGCAGAAATCTAAATAAATAGAAAAGCAAAAATAGTAACACTGTACCTAATCTTAAAACAATCAGAAATAATAACCCTTAACATAACCCTAACCCTAAAACAAGCAGAAATATTAACCCTATCCTAATCCTACCCCTAAAACGACCAGAAAAAGTTAACCCTACCACTCACCCTAACCATAATACAAAGGGGGTTACTCATAGAGCACTGAAATGTCGATGAACACTCACCGAAAACCCCCTGGAACCGCCGCAAAAAACATGCTGACACATCGGTAAAAAGCCAACGAGCCACCACTAGAAAAAGTCAACAAGCTGACGAACGTGGTAATAAAACAAAAAAAACAATACGATTGAAAGTGTCAAGATTGAAATGCTGTTTGTAAAAAAACTACTGAATGAAAATGAAAAGGTCTGTTACAGAAAAAAAACACATTAAAAAAAACTGAAAAAAAATTTGCCGAAAAAAATCACGAAAAATGCCTAAAAGATCCTAAAAAAAAATCAATAAATAGACTTTTTACTGCAGATTAAATTAATAAACGGTTTATTAGATATTGGATAAAAATGGGAATATTTTCAATATTGAATCCTATGGGGTTCGCCTGCTGTTCGATGCTCTCTGAATAGATTAACCATTGCTTCTCTATGGGGGATTTCACTGCCTTCAAACAGGCACCGCACTTACTGGCAGTTCGCCAAAATTTGGCGATCTGCCTGCTCTCTGAATAGCTGAATGGACCCGAAATGTCACTGTACGGGGAAATTCCCTGTTCAGTGACAAATCGTGGCCAGATCGTCTCTCTCTGATTAACCCCTTAAGTCTAATCCTAAAGTACCCGAAAAACCCAAAACCTAATACTAACCCTAACCCTAAGGCTGGGCCTTCCACTGGATCCATAGTCGGATGACCGACTTTTTCATCAGACTATGAATGTCGTTGGTGCTCCGACCAGGTCCAACTAGGGTCATCCACTGCAAGAGACTATGGACGAACCATGGTTTCTGTCACCGGATAGCGACCTACGACCGGTGTCGTCCACTGTTAGTGATCGGTTGGACGACTCTGGACAATCCAGATCAAAATCAGATAGTGCTGGAGTGCAGCGACTGCCAATACCAGAATGAACTGGTTTTATATATAAAACCAGTTCATTCTGCTTCTTGAAACACTCAGTACTTTGCGTGAGAGAGAGAGAATGGACATGAATATAGATACAGATGAGCTGTTATTTTTGTTAGAAAATCCATATCTGATACAACGCTGGTTCAAGCGAAAACGTCGGTTTTGGGTACACCCGATATTGCTGAAAAGGAGCCGATTAGGCGAGTTCCACCATTTGCACGACGAACTCCAGAAAGATGCTGCAAATTTCTTCAATTACTATCGGATGGGTCTGGAGACTTTCACCAACATTTTAGATTTGATTCGGCCATCGATCGTAAAGTCTTCAAATTTCAGAGACACAATATGACCAGAGGAACGCCTAACCGTCAGGCTTCGGCAAGTGACTTTCATTTTGATATATCCACTGTACTTGCTTACATGTATACTTGTGTAGCGCTGTGATAGTTTGGCATTATATAATCGACTGATGCTACCACTAGAGGGAGACAGAGCCAGAGACATTGTGGACTATGTTGTGCCAAGAAACTCAATTTCCCAGAGACCTTTGCAAAAGGGAACAGGAAGTGGGCGTGCGGCACCAAGAGATACATCTGAAGCCTCGTGCAAGACAGGGGCAGAGCGAACAGAGCAACGGAAGGAGTAGGACGCATGCAGGACACTGTCGGGGATCGCAACCAGGCTGGAGTGTGGGCGCTACCATATCTAGTGCTGGAGATCAGGGACGGAGATCGAGCTGTCGCTTACCACCTTTCGCTGAATGACTGCAGGAGGACAACCAGGTTCCAGAAGGACCCCGAGTGAGGAGGCCACGAGGATCGAACGGGAGTGCACTAGACGGCGGATCGATTCTGGTAGTCGAGAATGGCAATCAGGAGAGCGGATTCACTAGCACCGGGTTCCAGTCGCAGTTAGAGATCCTTGGTCGAGTCATCGGTTCTGGACACTTTGTTCGTCGGATGGGTGAGAGGCCTCAAGGCCTACGGTTCCGAAATGAAAGTGCGCACTTGGTTAATTGCTTCAATTCACAGGGCCCCAACGTTGACTAGTCGAAGATAACTTTGCTCATTCACCGGTCAGTTGAATATACCCTATGACATCACCTTTGAGCCTTTTTGAATGGGACTTAAACTCGCGAACTGAGGGGTATTAACCGTTTCTTTTCTGCCGCGTGTTTTTCCCGCGTTGCGCATTCCTGTTATTATCTTCAACGTACATGTGTATTATATGCCACTTTATTGATCCAGTAAAGTATATAACTTAGAAAATCCACAAGAGTACTGGTGTATAGTGATTCCTAGTGCGGTGAGACTATCCTGGGTATATTCAACAGCTCCTCCGGGTTGAGCACTACATATGTATCAGTTTATACATGTATACAATACATGATGGGCCCTATCACCTGGCCCTCGCTAAACCAGGGACGCTAAGGGGAAAATTTGTGTTTGCTAATTTCCCCTTAGCGCCCTCATTTTACCATTAAATTGCCCACAGAATAAAATTATTATAAAACAAGAAGCTAGGTTACACATAGCAATTCATATCTGTTTTACGCTAGCCTCCTGGATACTTGGGGCAGTGTTAACGCGACGCCCCGAGCATCCCCTCCATGGACATTTTTTTCAGGTCTCACTCTGGTGACCAGAAGGGGATATCGGGCTGCCGTTCTCGCCAGGGGATGGGAGAGGAGTATGTGATTTGGGGGGCGGGGTTACAGCTGTTTCTAACTGATTCTGCAGCAGTGGAATCAGTTAGCACCAGCTCTGAGCTGTAGCAAACCTTTATAGTTAGCGACCGCTCTTTGTAATTAGCGTTAGGACTATGTGATCCTAATACTAGTGTAGCGCTGTTTAAAAACTCTGTTGATGTATTGCTCGGGTTTTGCCACCAGAGGGAGACAAGCGCAATGTAAAGTATACTGGACACAACGGGACTGTTTTCCATCATGCTTTGCGGCGGGGACAGGAAGTGGGTGGGAGAGAGTGAAGGACATCCGCAGCCTCGTCGAAGGAGAGCCAGTGTGATGAAAGGTGGAAGACGCACGTGAGACTGCCAGAGATTGAGACCAGGCCGGAGAGCAGGAGCTGCCTTGCGGGTGCTGAGAATCAGAGACAGTGCTGGCGGAGACCTATCCACACATCGCTGAGAGGTTTTGCGCAGACACAACGTTCCGGTTTGGACCCCGAGTAAGGAGACCGTGATGATCCACTGGGAGTGCAGGCGGTAGGCCGTAATTCTCATTACCGAAATCGGACAAGCAGGAGAAGCGGATCTGGTGGCACAGAGCTCCAGTATAATCAAGCGGAGAGAGATCCTTGATCAGACAGTGGAACAGATTGTCCAGTGGATGGGTGAGAGGCCTTCCAGGCCACAGTCCAAGTTTAAACAAAGCACGCTGCAGTATTGTTTAAATCTACAGGGCCCCAACGTGACTGGTCGAAGAATTGCTCAATCCATTCACTGGCCAGTTGAATATAGTACCCGGGTACCTGAATCGCACACACACACCTTTTTGGGACATTACGTTTGCGGGACTTACGCTCCAGAAATGAAGGGGTTAAACTTTCCTTTTGCCGCTGTGTGTTTTTCTCGCATTACGAAATCCTGTCGTTCATATACCGTATTCACATTATATATGCCGCTTTATTGGAATCAGTAAAGTATATAATCTATAAAATCCACAACAGTGCTGGTGTATATCTATTCCCTAGTGCGGTGAGACTAACCCGAGGTTAAATTCAGCGGCTCCTCCAGGAGTGAGCGCTACACGTGGGGGCTCGTCCAGGATTTGAACCCGGGACCTCTCGCATCGTTCCAATCCAAGTGGAGGGAGTCTACACTAAAGCTCTGTTAGACTCAGGGGCTCAAGTGACGTTGATCTATCGAGACTTCTACGAAAAGCACTTGAAGCACATACCTCTACAGAAATTAAAGGACCTTGAGATCTGGGGTATCGGAACTGAGAAACTTCCCTATGATGGATATCTACAGGTGAATTTAGAAATCGGATCTGAAGTCATCGGACAGTATGGAGGTTGTGATGCATTGGCCATTGTGTGTCCTCGGCCTTCAGGGGCCAACAGAGGTTCTATGATAGTGGGGACGAATACTGATCTGGTGCGACGTCTCCTGACTCCTATTGTAATGGAAGAAGGTTCTACCAGGGGAGTACACCCGATGTTACTTCCAGTCTATCAGCGAATGGTCAAAGAGCAGAGAGCACCTGCCGAAGTGGGGCGCCTGTGGAGATTGGGAGGAACAGAGAAGGTTCTGCAATCAGGAGAAGTGGTGAGTTTCCGGGCTTCAGTCAAGTTGAACGGATCACAACCAGGTCCGTGTGTGGTACTGGAAACTGATTTCAATCATGGGAATGAAGCCGGAGTAGAAGTAATCCCTGAAATAATCTCCACAAGAGCTTTGAAACGGACACGAGGAAGAGTCTCGGTTAGTATATGTAATGTATCTGATTCTCCAGTGATCCTGAAAGCACGAATGCCCATCGGGCAAGTAGCGTCCGCTACGCCTCTCTCCCCTACTGATTTAGGAGGGGGAGTGAACAAAGAGATTCCAGCTGAAAGGTTCTATCCTAAGGACGCTCCCATCTCATCTGAATGGAAGAAACATCTTCAGTCCCAGATCCTAAAATGGAGGGACTTGTTCTCGAAGGATGAGTTCGACGTGGGTCTAGCTAAGAGTACTGAGCATCGCATTCGACTACAGGAAGATAAGCCGTTTCGAGAAAGGTCAAGACGAGTTCCGCTTGGAGACTTGGATGATCTACGAGAACAGCTGAATGAATTACAAAGGAATAAGGTGATTCAAGAGTCCAGGAGTCCATACGCCTCTCCAATAGTGATGGTTCGGAAGAAGAATGGTTCTATTCATCTTTGTATAGACTATCGCACGCTAAATCAGAGAACCATTCTGGATCAATATGCCACTCCTCGGATAGAAAATGCCTTACAGTGTTTGTCTGGAGCAAAATGGTTTAGTGTACTAGACCTGCGAAGTGGGTATCATCAGATACCAATGCATCCTGAGGACAAAGAGAAGACTGCGTTCATCTGCCCACTGAGGTTCTTTGAGTTCAACAGAATGCCTCAAGGCCTCACTGGGGCTCCCGCCGCGTTCCAACGGTTAATGGAGAAGACAGTCGGGGATATGAACTTGATAGAAGTGTTGGTGTATCTGGATGATATTATTGTGTTTGGGAAGACTTTCGAAGAACATGAGCAACGGTTGGAGAAGGTCTTTAAGCGGATCCATGAAGAGGGGTTGAAACTGTCTCTGGAGAAGTGTCAATTTTGTTTACCCTCCGTTACGTATCTAGGACATGTTGTTTCAGCAGAAGGCGTTTCGACGGATCCTCGAACGTTAGAAGCCGTAGCTTCCTGGCCTAGACCCGAAACGTTACTGAACTTAGATCTTTCCTGGGGTTCTGCTCATATTACCGAAGATTCGTAGGAGGATTTGCCAAGATAGCTCAACCCCTGAACAAGCTCCTACAGAAGGAAGATGCAGGAGAAGGCCCAAAGGCCTCTGATCGAAGGTCGTCGGCTCCGGGGCCAAGGAAGGCTCGAGAATCCATCCAAGAAGAATGGACTAATCAATGCGAAAGTGCTTTCATGAAACTGAAAGAGAGTCTAACTCGAGCTCCTGTCCTGGCTTACGCTGATCCTCATAAGCCGTATGAATTGCATGTGGATGCCAGCAGAGAAGGTCTAGGGGGAGTCCTTTACCAAGAATATGGTGCATTATTGAGGCCTGTGGCGTATGTGAGCCGAAGCCTTACGCCTTCAGAAAAGAACTATCCTACCCACAAATTGGAGTTCCTAGCCTTGAAGTGGGCGGTAGTAGACAAGCTGAAAGATTATCTGTATGGAGCCGAATTTGTGATAAAGAATGACAACAATCCTCTTACGTATGTCCTTACTACTGCGAAGCTGGATGCAATGGGACATCGGTGGTTGGCCGCTCTGTCAGGGTTTCGGTTCAGCCTGAGGTATCGCCCTGGAGTGAATTATCGAGATGCAGATGCTTTGTCAAAAAGGCCCTACACTACAGAATGGACTCAGTTAACTCCAGATGGGGTGCAAGCCTTATGTCAAGGAGCGGAGCGCCGGGTCAAGGGAGGGGTTGAAGCAGAAGCTATAGGAGTTATGACTGCGGCTGTTACAGAGTTCTATTGTAATCCTACACAGCTGAGGGATGAAAGTCTGCCTACCTTCTCAAAACAGGACCTAAGAGCCGATCAGGCTAGAGACCCTTTGATTGCGTTAACCGTGAAGGCCCTAAACGGGAACCCACGGGAAATTCTACTGACAAATTCCCCAGAAGGAGCCCGATTGGTATACAAAGAGTGGGAACGGTTGAAGATGTTGGATGGGGTGGTCTACCGAAGGGGCCCCTCAAACAATGCTGAAGAGACCCAACAGTTGTTCCTTCCCACCAAACACAGAGAGGGTGTGCTGCGGTCATTACACGATGAACATGGGCATTTGGGTGCAGAGAGAACTTTTAAGCTAGTGCGAGACAGATTTTATTGGCCCTGTATGAGATCTGAAGTTGAAAGTTACTGTTATTCGTGTTTGAGGTGTATCCAGAGGAAAACCCTACCAACCCGAGCTGCTCCAATGAGCCACCTGCAAAGTCAAGGACCCATGGATTTGGTGTGCATTGATTTCCTGTGCTTAGAGCCGGATGCTAGTGGGCAGGGAAATATTCTAGTAGTGACTGATCATTTCACGCGTTATGCCCAAGCTTTTTCTACGAAAGACCAACGTGCTCCTACGGTGGCGAAGGTTTTGATGGAAAAGTTTTTTGTTCACTATGGCCTACCAAGGAGAATACACTCGGATCAGGGCAGAGACTTTGAGAGCTGGCTTGTTGGGCAATTTCTGGAACTGCTAGGAATTCAGAAGACCCGAACTGCACCATATCACCCTCAGGGTGATGCCCAACCAGAGAGGTTTAATCGCACGCTGCTAAATATGTTGGGGACATTGTCAAACAGAGAGAAGCAGAGCTGGAGTCGTCACATAGCTACGCTGGTGCATGCATATAACAGTACGGAGCGTGACGCTACTGGATACTCACCGTACCGTCTTGTGTTTGGAAGGGAAACTCGACTGCCGGTTGATTTGGCGTTTGCGCTATCTCTGGATCAGACGTCTGTGACCTCTCATAGAAATTATGTGGATAGACTTCGGAAAAATTTGGCCTCTGCGTTTGAACAAGCCCGTTTGACCTCAGGAGATAAGGAACAGAGGAATAAACAAAACTACGACTTGAGAGTTCGGATACAGGATCTACAACCCGGTGATAGGGTTTTGTTGAAGAACTTGGGTGTTTCTACAAGGCATAAATTGGCGGATAGATGGAGTTCTCAAGTCTACATTGTCTGCAAGCAACTGCCGGGTCTGCCAGTTTACCAGATCCGACCGGATGGAAAGGCCGGGCCTCTAAAAAACTGTCACCGAAATCATCTGTTGCCTTTGAGGGAGGCTGTGAGGATACCAGTTGGAGACAAATTTCCTCTGCCGAACCCACCTGCTCCACGTTTGACTCCTGTTACTCGGTCTCAGCAGACACGGGTTGTCGAAGAGAGTGAAAGGGATAGTGAGGAAGGAAGTTTTTGTCTGGACTGGGTGCGCTCGCCTGAGCCTGAAGAGGTCATTCCAGTTTCCGAACGGTGGGAAAGTAACCTGAGGCCTGAGGCTTCTGAATTCCAATTGGAAGTTCCCGAAACTTTGGAAATTCCTGTAGTTCCCAAAAATGTGTCTTTTGATTATAGTTCTATGCCTTCACTGGAAGGATCATATTCCGAAGAGATAACGCAGCTATATAAGCTGGCTAATACCACTTATGCTGGTTTCAAATACTCTTCAAATACAACGCTCTGGACGAAGCCGCCCGCTGTTGGTGGCGAAACGCGCATTAGCATTTCTAACATTTGATGTTTTATTTTAGCAGCTAATTTGGTACTCTTGTACTGTTGGTTTTGGAGACATGTTTATTCAAACAATCTTATAGCCATTGGGGCTACTTATTGCAGCAATTGATTTGACCTATCATTGGTGTGGCATTATGCTGCTTTAGAATTGGGTCAGTCTATTTAACTCCATTATATTTAGGGCTAAAGTAATTGCTAACTACCTTGATAACTTGAATGGTGGCTATATCTAAGGTATATGTTGGCGATATTTAATCTTTAGTTGTATTTGAATCAATGGGAATTGTAATTCGGTTTATTGAAGTATTCAAATCATGCCAAAACATGACCTTTTATGTGATTAATATCTATCAAGGCTATTTGTGGTAGGATCTTCTTACTATACAATCATGCTCATTAAGGAGTTCGAATAACTCCTCAATGTTATACCTGTTGTGTGATTACTATTTCAGTCAACAAAGCTCTATTTATTCATAGGAGCAAGTGACTTTATAAAGTCCAGGTGTCTATGCTGCAATCGAAAAAGCATTCCCCGTCGGTGGTCCGAACAGTACCACCTAATTGTGTTGGTCCATTCTAATCTAATTATTTAATGGTTCTTAATCTATGCACCAATAGTGGTTGTTCTACATATCACAGAGTGACCCGCTGTCCAGAATAATGATCCAATTTAATATGGTCACAATTGTGATCAAAAGATAGGGGTCATCTAATACCTGTGGTCCTTCACTATTTTCCACTGACGTGGAGCAAACTATCAATAAATTGAGTATTCTTATTTCATGTGTAATTGTTTGTCAATTTATGCTTTTAGAATTATTAAAATAAAAGTTATATCTAATTTGGTTATTTCATGTCTGTATTTGAAACCAGCATAAGTGGTATTAGCCAGCTTATATAGCTGCGTTATATTAGCCACAATCTACTTTTGTTTTCTGTAATTATATTATAGGTTTAATCCTAAATTGTGCTGGATCTGACTCCATTGTCCTTGTGACATAAATTTTTCTTTTTGTATTCCGAAGAGATGTCTGTTCCAGTGGTGGACGAAAGGACTGAACCCGTACCTGTAGTACTTCCACCTGAAGAGGAGCTGATTGAGCCGGAGTCAAAACGTTCTATCCGACCCCCTCAGAGACTTACCTACGACTCACCGGGACATAGCACTGAAGAGGCTGTCACCACAGTGCGAAGGTTGCCCGAAGTGTCTGCTATGTTAGCTGAGGTAGTCAGGAGCATGAGTCAACTTGAAGACGTATATCTGACCCATTGTATGTTTGCTGCTGAGCCTATATATATTGCCTAATGTAATGTTGAAATGTTATGTAAATGTTACACCTCCTTGGAGAGACCCAAGAGTTCTAGGAGGGGGAGAGTGTAGCGCTGTTTAAAAACTCTGTTGATGTATTGCTCGGGTTTGGCCACTAGAGGGAGACAAGCGCAATGTAAAGTATACTGGACACAACGGGACTATGTTTTCCATCATGCTTTGCGGCGGGGACAGGAAGTGGGTGGGAGACAGCGAAGGACATCCGCAGCCTCGTGCAAAGGAGAGCCAGTGTGAGCCGAGCGACGAAAGGTGGAAGACGCACGTGAGACTGCCAGAGATTGAGACCAGGCCGGAGAGCAGGAGCTGCCTTGCAGGTGCTGAGAATCAGAGACAGTGCTGGCGGAGACCTCCCACACATCGCTGAGAGGTTTTGCGCAGACACAACGTTCCGTTTGGACCCCGAGTAAGGAGACCGCGATGATCCACTGGGAGTGCAGGCGGTAGGCCGTAATTCTCATTACCGAAATCGGACAAGCAGGAGAAGCAGATCCGGTGGCACAGAGTTCCAGTATAATCAAGCGGAGAGAGATCCTTGATCGGACAGCGGAACAGATTGTCCAGCGGATGGGTGAGAGGCCTTCCAGGCCACAGTCCAAGTTTAAACAAAGCACGCTGCAGTATTGTTTAAATCTACAGGGCCCCAACATGACTAGTCGAAGAATTGCTCAATCCATTCACTGGCCAGTTGAATATAGTACCCGGGTACCTGAATCGCACACACACACCTTTTTGGGACATTACTTTTGCGGGACTTACACTCCAGAAACGAAGGGGTTAAACTTTCCTTTTGCCGCCGCGTGTTTTTCTCGCATTACGAAATCCTGTCGTTCATATACCGTATTCACATTATACATGCCGCTTTATTGGGATCAGTAAAGTATATAATCTATAAAATCCACAACAGTGCTAGTGTATATTTATTCCCTAGTGCGGTGAGACTAACCTGAGGTTAAATTCAACTCCTCCGGGAGTGAGCGCTACACTAGTTAATCTAGGCTTACACTTTGTGCTCCCCATGTTAAGCATAGGGAGTGCAAAGTACAGTAAGGTCACACTAAAAAGCGCTAATACAGATACGCTAACTGTTTTTTTTATTTACAAATATTTTTATTGAGATTTCAAGCATAAATCTTTTACAACAACTGCAAGAGGAGTGAGACTCCTGGTTTCGCTTATTCTCATTTATATTTAACAAATGCATCAATAACTTTAACACTTTTGTTCATTAATCGAAAGCAGAAAGAGGAAAAAAGAAAAAGGGGGGAGGGGAGGGGGGGACAAAAGGACACCAGAGACACCTAACATCATGCGCATAACAAACATTTCTCGTACAATCGAAGAAATCTTATTATTTCTATGCATCATTCGGCAGCGGATTCGACGGGGGGATGTCGGTACTCGATCTTGTGCACGATTGGTAGATTTTGTGTGTGTCCCATATCGACCATGGATCCAATTTAGAGGGTCGGTTCATATTTGAGTATGAAGAAACAGCATCAAAATGTCGATACTGATCCAGCAGTTGAGTTATCTGACGACACGTTGGAACCTTATCCGACTTCCAGTTCCTAGCCAATAATAGCAGTCGTGGATACAATGATAAAAAGCATTTTTGAATGTTTCCTTGGGAGGTGTATCATTCCGAGCAACAGTACTTCTGGCGAGCAAGGGATACTTCGACCCAGAACCTCTGTAGCCAATAGTGAGATGTCTTTCCACAGTGTAGACACTTTTGGGCAAGTCCACCAAACATGACCAGCGGTACCCACCGCCTCCGAGCATCTCCAGCAAACTTCCGAGGCCTGCGGTGAGATCCTATGGACCCTGTTCAGCGTGAGGTACCAACAGTACAACACTTTTCTTTGGGTTTCCAAAAGCGTGGAGCATTTTGAGGCGCCGTCCGAAAACTGGTGTGCTTGCGCCCATTGTGTAGGTGTGTATTTCGTTCCCAGATCTTTCTTCCAGGTGTGTTGAAATTTCCAGGTCGTCGCTTTAGTCGGGGTGTTCAACAGACGATAAAACATTGAGAGGGTTTTAGTCTTTGTATGCGGGTCAAGGCAGAACAGTTCAGTTTCGGAGAGGAGTGGTAGGTGTGCACTGAGCCCAGTGTACCCTCCATTCGATTTCATATACGAGTGTAGTTGCATGTAAGACAGATACATTGAATTCGGCACTTGGTATTTCTGCTGTATTGTTTGGAAGGGCAGAATGGCGTGGGGCTCAAAGAAGTGATGGAGATGAGTTATGCATCTCTGAGTCCACTGTTTCATCTGGAAATGAGGCATTAGTAACGGCAAAGATACTAGCGGGGTTGCCATTGATAGTGGGGTATGGTTAGTGATTCGACTAAAATGGATATCCCATGCCTTCAGATGTAGAAGGGTTGAGGATAATGCATTAGGTAATCGGGGTCTATTCCGTGGGGGGATCCACAGTAGACAGTCCAACCCGTGGCCTGCAGTCGATGCGTGTTCAATGACCAACCACTGTGGTATCGGTCCGGCACGGAACAGCTCCGCCAGGGAGGCCAGACATGTGGCCCAATAATACTTGTGCACATGGGATACATTTATTCCCCCGTCTCTGTGTCTAAGATACAAAAGGCTTCTGGGTACTCTAGGATGTTTTCAGTTCCAGATATATGACATTAAGAGAGCCTGCAGCTTGTCCAGGAAACGTCTCGGTACCGCTAACGGCAAGGCCCTAAATACGTATAGAATTTTCAGCATCATCATCATTTTGACCGCCGCCACTCTGCCCATCCATGATATCTCACGAAATCGCCATGAATGCAATAAAGTTTTAATCATTGAATAAAGGCGATCATAATTTTGCGTTATCAGTGAGTCTATCGAGTTAGTGATACGTAAGCCTAAGTATATGATGTGGGTGTGTTTCCAGTCAAAGTCATACGTGTGTTTAAGGTCATCAAGTTGAGTTTGCGGGAGTTGTAAGGGTAATGCCTGTGTTTTGAGAGCATTCACTAAATGGTAGGAAACCTCGCCATAAGCAACCAATTCTTCCTGCAGGGCAGGAAGTGAGGTAGTCGGGTCAGTCATTGTAACTAAAATGTCGTCCGCATATAGGTGTAGTTTGTGGGACGTAGGACCGATCTCCACCCCGCGAATATAGTCGTTCTCTCGTATAGCCTGCGCCAGTGGTTCCAGGACCAGTGCATAAAGAAGCGGCGAGAGGGGACATCCCTGTCTAGTTCCATTATTTATTACGAACTCCTCAGACAGGAATCCTGCAGTCAGGACTCTCGCCAATGGAGCATCATATAGTGCGTGAACTGCTTTCATGAAAGGGTCTGGAAAACCGAATCTATCCAAGACCATGCGGAGGAAAAGCCAGTTGACCCTGTCAAAGGCCTTTTCGGCATCAAGCGACAGGATCAAACCTGGCTCCCCTGATTCCCTTAGGAACTCTATCACATTCAATAACTTTTTCGTGCTGTCTAGTCCTTGGCGTCCGGAGACGAATCCCACCTGGTCCAGGCCTATTAAAGTGGGGAGGATGTGGTGCAGTCTGGACGCCCAAAGTTTACTATACAGTTTTATGTCTACATTTAGGAGAGATATGGGCCTCAGGTTCTGGCATCGGTTGGGAGCTTTCCCCGGTTTCGGAAGGGTAACTATATGTGCCCATAACATATCTGCCGGGAAGGAACCCCTGTCCCCCGCCTCCTCAAACACAGATAATAAGTGTGGTAGCAGTTGGCCAGAGAATGCTGAGTAGTAAAGCCCCGGGAGGCCATCCGGTCCCGGTGCCTTGCGTTTCGGTAGCTCCTTAAGCAGGGTTGACAGTTCAGTTATTGTTATTGGTTTTGAAAGTATGTCGCCCTGGGCTTGCGATAGTGAAGGCAGCTGAATACGTTCCAGGTACCTGTTAATCATCTCACATGTAGGGTGAGAGACCGTGTCGCTGACATCTAGATTATAAAGAGCCTCGTAGTAGTCCGCGAACTCGTTTGCAATATCTCTGGGATTATATAACGGACCAAGTTTTGATTTAAGAGAAGATATCTTTTTCTGTACTCTAAGGGGTTGCAATTTGCGCGCCAACAGGCGACCCGGTTTGTTTTTTAAGGCATAGAATTTAGCATTTAATCTGGACATGGCTTTAAAGTAACTATGAGCTTCCAGGTCGTGAAGGATTCTCAACAGGAGATCTAAGCTCTCCTCCAGTGCCAGGGAAGGGGATATTTTATTTTCCACATCAACTTTTTGAATGTCTGTAAGGATTTTTAGTCTATCTGACGTGTATTGTTTTTGGAGTCTAGCTTTCCAGTTTATGCACGTCCCTCGAACCACCACTTTGTGAGCTTGCCATAATGTGTGAGGTTGCACCTCAGGGGACACATTCTCCTTAAAGTAATTCGTCAGAGTGTCCTGAATGTCTTGTTTTGCTTGTTCGTGATTTAGTAAGTAATCGTCAAATCTCCAGGGGGGTTTCGTGTTATATTGATATGTGTCTCCCAATGTCAACATCACGGGTGCGTGATCTGACCAGGAGAAGGGTAATATGGCGCAGTCCACTATGTAGGGCAGAGTCGGTCCCGAGACCATAAAATAATCAATCCTCGTGTAGCTGTTGTGAACCCGAGATCTGAATGTATAGTCTCGCTCCGTTGGATGAAGGAGGCGCCATATGTCATTTAGGTTATGGGATCCCATGACTGTCTGAAGCCGTCGCAACGTTGCCATTGATTTTTTGGACGTATCAGGTCGAGACCAGTCTTTTGAGGGATCTACGCTTACATTTAAATCCCCCTAGATTATAAGTGCACCGGATAGAACTTCCGACACTTTATTGATCAGATGTGATAGAAAGGATAGTTGTGTCGTGTTAGGGGCATACAGTGATACAAGTGTGTATGTTCTGGAGTTTATTGTACCAACTAAAATGATGTACCTGCCCTTAGGGTCAGTGAGAATGCGGTGGGCCTGAAAGTCCAGTCTATTGTGGAGCAGGAGGGTGACCCCCCGTGATTTGGATCGAAAGGTAGAGTGATATTGGGTGGCATATTGTGGCAGATAAAGTTTAGGGTGGTCCATTCTTCTAAAGTGTGTCTCCTGTAAGCACACTATGTCTGCATCATGTGATTTGAGGTCTTTATATAGTGAATGCCTCTTGACGGGTAAATTTAGTCCCTTTACGTTAAATGTCAGTACTCTCATGCAGTATGGTGAACATGCAGCTCTGACCTGCTCCTGAATCGCGCCAGTCAAAAATGTATCGGGAGGTGCCATATTTGTGCAACAGTAGTAAGTAGTGTGTCTCTGGTGTCGAGAGGGGGGGGAGGAGGAGAAAAAAAGGAAAGAGAACATAATATGAGAAAGGCAAAAACTCTGCCATACAGCGGACCTATGTACAAATAACAGGTGAATTCTCTCCAACAGACTAACCCTATATGGGGAGTCCATTCCCTTGCGTAGAAGGGGGAGATGAGGGTGTTGTGGCGCTCAGGGAGACCACTGCACTCTATCGTGTACCATAGTAGGAGTACCCAGTGAAACAGGCAAACAAACCGTTCGTTGCTTCTTCAGTGGACATGCCAGTCCTTCTCCACCCGATCTAGGGACTTATGGTCTGTTTTTGGCACTTGTAGGTCCCAGCTCTCCAAGATCCGTCGGCCTTGTTCCAGTGAGGTGATCACATTGACGACTCCGTCTTTGAGGATCAGTATCTTGGTGGGGTAGCCCCATCGATAATTCACCCCCGCCGATCGAAGAGTGTCCTTGAGGCTAACTCTTTTTTTAACCCGTTAGCGATATATTCTACATTCATTCAATATATGTATGTCCTGAGGAAATCCCCGTGGTGGGGCTGAAACACCTATTGAACAATAAAAGCAAGATTCAGCAGTCCTGGAGTGCCGCTATCACTTTGTGAAATCACATACATAACTGAGCCAGACAGCAGGCACCGGGCAATTTGAGACGGTAAACGGCAAGAGAATATATATATTCAGAATGCCATGCACTCTTGCTGTTAACGTCTCAAGTTGCCCAGTATACTGTATGTATATATATATACACATAAACGAAAAACGATATACGTATTGGATGGCGCGTCTTATTGTATCATATTTTTTAACGTTTTCGACCACTTTGAATCGTATTCTCCTTCTTCCTTTAATGCACCACAGACCTGTATACATACACACAGACACACACATATAAAGGTATATATGTATATTATTAAGCCAAGCGAATAAATAGCAAAAATATAGTAACAATAAATTATTTATTATTCAGGTGGCAATTTCTAAATACTTACATCCTCCATACTAAGATGTGCCCACAGAATAAAATTTTTATAAAACAAGAAGCTAGGTTACACATAGCAATTCATATCTGTTTTACGAATTGTATTTTTAACATTTTGGTCCTTGTACACTGGTTAACCAGTCAATTTAACCCTTGTGCAACACAGGAACTAACAGCACTTTGCATCTCCCCTGTTGAGTAGGCTTTGAAGCCACCCTGGTTTGCTGCTGTAGATTACAAAATTCTCTGTATACCGAGCTTTGCTTAGAAAGCATTAATTGTTGTCAAGCTAAATTTCACACCAAAGATAACAGAGGCGCTGTGTAAATGAGATAAACAAGCTGCTCGCCTTGAGTTTAATGAGATGCAAGGGAAGGAAAAAAATTCAAGAGAGATGTTCCCAGAGCCACATGATGGCAGCTACTGGTGCCATCTAGCTCTATATTTAAAGGGTAACCTCGTACTGGTATTATTGTAATTCTGTATGATTTATACATATATTTAATCAAATGTCTTTTTATTTGCTATAAGCTGTTCTTTGCATAGTAAATACACATAAGTATGGATTTGAACTTTAGGCATAAAATTATATTTGAAAAGGATTTCACCTCTCCACCCCCTGAGAGTTTACCATATTACTGACATTTTAAATAAATACACAACTGAGGAGTGTGCTATTGGCAGGGTTATGTATTGGAATTTGTATACTAGAATTGCTGTCAAAATAAATTTGGTGTATAGTCACTAAATAAGAAGACTAATATATATATATATATATTTTTTTTAAGGCAATGTTTAACCCTCCATGCTTTTGTAATCTTTGTATTATTTCTTCCCTTGCTTTTAGCTACTTCTTCATTTATTAATTTTCCTTGTTCACTTTAATTCCTCGGTCTCTGTTGTTCTCTGATCCTCATAGAATGCCTTTTCTCTTTCTTCTCTACATTATAGCAGTAGCATGTTACCATATTTATGTTACAATCTGGTGGCTTTTAGCTACAGAACAAATATTTAATTATTGTTTCTCCACTGGACACATCTAAAGTGTTTTTTTTTTACTGGGTGACATATATACATACAGTTTTGGAGGTAGACATTATGATAGAAGGTGGTTGGGAATCGGCTCTTCACTTAGTTGGCTACTTAGTTGTATTACAAATGAGCAGCTTTCTCAGGAGTTCGAGCCGTAATACTAGCAAGACGTAAGATGCTAGCTCTTATCAGCACCAGGGGCCCATAGGAATCGATGGAGACCAATGTGATCTCGTGTGAATGAGATCCGGCCACAGCAGCAGATGGATATGTGGAGGAACGCTGGGAACTATTTGTTCCCAGCGTTCCTCTGCCCACAGAGTGAGGAAGTGTCCGATTGTGCTGCTCTTTCCACAGAGGGATTTGAGTGTACTAGATTTTTCGGTAGGGTTAGAGTTATCTGTTGAGTGATTGTGCAGAAACGCAATTACTTAACACCAAGGTTGGAAAGGCGATATTCCAACCTGAATAATGTTAGGCGCAGATGGTGAACAAACTAGTTGGGCAGCTCGTTCTACATTAGCTCAGTTCACATTAACCACTTCGCTGTGGAGGACGCGCCAGTGCGTCCTGCCGCAGGAAGGGTTGGCTGCGGAAGACGCGCTGAGCGCCTCCTCCCGAAGCAGCCCTCGATCGGCCGGATTCCGGCCGATCGCTGTGCCCTCCGGTGCGGGCTGACATCTTGGATGTCAGGCCGTCAATCCGGGACTGCCATGGGCACAATAGATGTCATCGCGGTGGCGCGATGACATCTATTTCAGGCACCCCGCGTGTGCGGAGGAGGCACCTGAAAGGGAGGGGGGGAGGTCCTTCGGACCTCTCTCCCTCCCGATAGCCGGGGAGCAGGGAGTTAATACAGGCACCACTTGGAAGGGCACAGCCTGCCCTTCCAAACGGTGGCTGTCATTAACCCCTGGGGAGCCGGATCACGAATCGGCGCTGAAAAGCGCCGGTTCGTGATCCTTTCCCGGAGCTGGCCGACATCTTGGATGTCGGCCAAGCCTCCGGGAACTCCCCCTGAGGACTTGCGTCATCGTGCATAGCACGATGACGCCAGTCCTGGAGTTAACCCCTAGCTGCCACCAATGGTGGAGATAGGGGATTCCAATGAACCCCCTATCTCCCGATCCGTGGTAGCTAGGGGTTAAAGTTTGGTACTGTTGGATCGGCCAGAGCATGGCCGTTCCAACGATACCAAACATGACTTTGAAAAAAGTTTAAAAAAATAAAAATTAAAAAAAATAAAACAATATTTAAAAAAAAATTATAAAAAAAAAAAACAAGTTTTTTTTCTCTTTTTTGGTTTGTTAATGCAGCAATATTGTTCCCATTTCAATTATAATGTGAACAATGATGCTGCACTAACGATTTTTGTATGCGATGCGTTTGTTAAAAATCGCGTAATTTTCCCCCAAAAAAATGTAACGAGACCCCATTTCAATTTTTTTAACAAGCGCACCCCATACAAAATATAACCGCAATTGCTCGCATTTTAAAATGTGAAAAAAAACCACTTTACACGTTGTAAATTATTGAAAATTCATATTTTATTGCATTTTTTGTTATAATATACAGACAGGTCATGACGTATACATATAATAATGACATATTATGAATCTGCCGAGTCTGACGGAAAGAACGATATATAATATGTCTGGGTAATATACTAAAATAAGCCTTCAAAACACGTTTAAACATGATGAGCAAAACCGGTAAAAATGACCTCAGCACAGAGCCGGGAAATGCCTCAGCAGCGAAAGGGTTAACGTCTCTCTTACAAAGTATAGAAGGCGTTAATGTACAGAACCAACAGCTGATCTTGCATCTCGGTTGAAATAGGATGTTGTAAAATCAAGCACAGCACTCAAGCCATTATGCTGTATGGATCGAATGCTGTGCTTTGCATCCCAGTTATGATCTGGCCTATTATTTCCCATTTCTTCCAAGTTTTAATGTGAAAATCACTGTATATTTATTCATTTGGATTTGTTTTGTTGCTGTGACTGAATAATTCCGAATGTATGACATTCAAATAAGAAAACACATTTGTTATGGGGATGACATAGTAAGGAAACAAAAAAAATCTATTATGTACAATCAAGCAAGAATAAACCCCAAAACTGTAAAATAACAGATTAATGTGATATTTAGTATTTACATTTTTATTGAACAAGCATAATGTTTGCCATTATTAAATCTGTATTATAGATACATAGCTTGAATGCAAACATACAGCATTTCAGAAATTCCCTGTAGTTGTCCTAATTGACCAAACAGACTGGCAAGTTTACACCAAATGCAGTAGCATAAATTCACAGACCCCCTCACCCCTTGCAGTGTTCCCCACCTCTTCACCATCTTACTGAAAATCTTCAAAGCAAACCAAAAAGTATCTGGTTACAAGACCAATTCACTTTTTAACCCGGTATAACAGTTTTGCGACCCCTAATGATCACACATTATGTGGCCAGATTACCCAATCAACGATCACTTAATAACAAAAGGAAATAATTAAGACCCTTTTGAAATTGCAACACAGGGCCAACAGTCAGGATGTTTTGACACTAGAAGGGCATGTGGAGAAAGTTTCTCAAGTGAATGGGACAGAGAGCAGTAACAAACTATCAATCCGTATTATTCCGCAACTGAGAACAATAGTTTGACCTATGAACCCACCCATTAAATGGCTCACAATAATTTTTAACCTCTGTGCTATTTGTTAAATCTGCAGGTGTAAGACTGTTGCTACCAAATCAAGCAGCAGTAAATGTGTAGGATGCCATATAGCAATGTATTCTGGGGCAGGGAGGCTATGTGAAAGAATCAATAGAATTGCCCTTTACATAGTGACTTATAGTGCAAGTGTTCAAAAAGCCTCTGCTTTCAGTTGAAAGACAATGGAGCCATCAGTAATGTGACAAGAAAAAATGGAGTCTTATTCCTGCGTAAAAGGGTCTGAAAGATATTGGAAAGTTAAAAAAAAATTGTTTTTAGTTGTGTTCAGACATCATACTTGCATTTTCTGGTTGTATAATGAGTAAAATAACAAATAATGCTCATATTAAATTCTATGACAATTGTACTTTATGAAATATTTCTCATAGCGTTATGATATTTGATGAGAATTAACTTGGCCTGAGACAAATTATTTGATAATTATCTTTTTCTCAAACCGGGAATAACCAATTTTAGATCACAGCTGGCCTAGAATTTATTGAGTATCACAGTTTTTCAACTTGATTATGCTGTACCAAAACTTGCTGTGCCATATTCAGTGGTTACAGATTCCGGTTCAATAATATTAAGATATTATTCAGCTAATGTGTTTTTACACAGACACAATTCAGAGTATCTTATGTATATTTTTATACTATCAGGGTTATTCAAAGAGATCCGAATTGCTGGAGAAAGGTAACCGAATGCTGAAATTCAGCGTTCGGTTACCTTTCCTGGTAACCAGGAGAGCAGTCAATTCGCCAAATCTTGGCGAATTGCCTGCACATACGGTGCCTGTTCGGTACCTGTTCGAGGGCAGTGAAATCCCAATAGAGAAGCAATGCTTTGGCTATTCAGAGAACAAAAAACAGCAGTGAAAGGTATAATGATTTGTATTCTGTTTTCTTTCCAGTGAAAAGCAAATTAGCTGCATTTTCTAGTTTTCTGTTGCATATTTTCTCTATTCCTCAGATTTTAAAATCATATGAAAACTGATTCCCAGTCGGTAAACTACCATGGGAAACCTACAAAATACAAGGTAACTGACACGCTGGCTAAAATATACAGGGTTATTCAAAGAGAATCGAAAAGTCACCGCACGTTCGGTGACTTTTCTTTCTCTTCAATTCGGTGCGATTTGGCGATCCCATTTCAGCTACCCTGTGGTGTATTCAGCAAGCACCACACGGCTGTCGTAGTGCAGGGAAAAGCCGCCGCAAACCCGCCACAATCTCACTGCAAAACCCGGCGAACGCACACCGAAACCCACAAAAACATTTTGATTAACCACTTCAATGCGGAGGACGCGCTCAGTGCGTCCTCCGCATTACTGCTGGTATGCGGAGGACGCGCTGAGCGCGTCCTCCCTTTGGGGTCAGCGTTTGGCCGGGTTCCGGCCGATCGCTGGCCCCTCCGGTGCGGGCTGACATCCTCGATGTCAGCCCAGCATCCGGAACCGCAGCCGCTGAAATTAGGTGTCATCGCGGCAGCGCGATGACACCTAATTCAGGCGCCCCCACGCATGTGCGGAGGAGGCGCCTGAAAGGGAGGGGGGGAGGTCCTTCGGACCTCTCTCCCTCCCCATCGGCGGCATTGCGGGGGTTAACCCAGGCACCATTTGGAAGGGCACAGCCTGCCCTTCCAAATGGTGCCTGGCATTAACCCCTGGGGAGCTGGATCGCGAATCGGCGCTGAAAAGCGCCGGTTCGCGATCCTTTCCCGGAGCTGGCCGACATCTTGGATGTCGGCCAAGCCTCTGGGAACTCCCCCTGAGGACTGGCGTCCTCGTGCATAGCACGATGACGCCAGTCCTAGAGTTAACCCTAACTTCCACCAACGGTGGAGATAGGGAGTTCCAATGAACTCACTATCTCCCGATCCGTGGCAGCTAGGGGTTAAGGTTTGGTATGGTTGGATCGGCCAGAGCATGGCCGTTCCAACGATATCAAACTCGAATGTGAAAAAGTTTTTTAAAAAAAATAAAAATTTAAATTAAAAATAAAAATATATTTAAAAATAAAATTATAAAAAAATAAATAAACATTTTTTTTTCTTTTTTTTGGTTCGTTAATGCAGCAATATTATTCCCATTTCAATTATAATGTGAACAATGATGCTGCACTAACGATTTTTGTATGTGGTGCGTTTGTTAAAAATCGCGTAATTTTCCCCAAAAAAAAATGTAACGAGACCCCATCTCTAATTTTTTTAACAAGCGCACCCCATACAAAATATAACCGCAATTGCTCGCATGTTAAAATGTGAAAAAAAACACTTTACACGTTGTAAATTATTGAAAATACATATTTTATTGCATTTTTTGTTATAATATACAGACATGACATAACGTATACATATAATAATGACATATTATGAATCTACCGAGTCTGACGGAAAGAACGATATATAATATGTCTGGGTAATATACTAAAATAAGCCTTCAAAACACGTTTAAACATGATGAGCAAAACAGGTAAAAATGACCTCAGCACAGAGGTGTGAAAAGCCTCAGCAGCGAAAGGGTTAATCCCGCTGAACATGCCGGAGAAACCGGAGCATCCGTCGATCACAGCGCAGAGCAGCCGTCGGAAAAAGTCGACACCGCAGACAAAAGGAGTGAAAAAAAAAAACACTACGCTTGAATGTTTGAAAAGTGAAACGCTGTTTGCACAGAAACTACAGAATGAAAATGTCTGGAATTTATATATAAGATCCAATGAATGATAATAAAAAGGGCTGTTACAGGAAAAACGAATTAAAAAAAAAAAAAAAAAATTCCAAAAGAAATTCCCGAAAAATGCCTAAAAGATCCTAAAAAATCTATAAATAATGAGTATTATTACTGCAGAATATTATAATAAACAGTTTATAAGATTTTGAATTAAAATGGGAATATTTTTAACATTGAAGCCTATGGGATTCGCCTTAATAAACCTGTCGAATGAAACCACCGAACAGCAGGACAATTCGGCAACTATTCACTGCTGGTTTTTGTTCTCTGAATAGACGAAGCATTGCTTCTCTATGGGGAATTCACTGCCCTCGAAAAGGCAACGAACAGGCACCGTATGTGCAGTTTGGCGAACATTTGGCAACATTTGGCGAACTGCCTGCTCTCTGGATAGCCGAATGGCCAGGAAAGGTAACCGTACGCTGTATTTCCCTGTTCGGTTACCTTTCGGCTACAATTCCGATCTCTTTGAATAACCCTGATAGTCATTGTGAGTCTCCTTCCCCCACTAAAGTCAGCATAGTGCTGTGCAAACAAAAGCAAATAAAGCACAAAAAATACGTCTCCTATTTTTTTTCTAAATCACAATAAAAGAGGTGAACGCACTCACAAATATAGAGGATCCAAACCCAAAAGCCAGATGGGTGCTCAGGGAATCAAGAGCAGCCAACGGGCCTTATTCCCTCCCTAATGCTAAAATGCGTCTGCAGGTTTCATTGTAGCATCCGCATTTTAGTATTAGATTTCAGAGCAGGCGCTACTTGCAACTGCGAGTTGCACTGCATGGACGCGAGCCCTGCGTGATCACACTCTCACGAGATCGCGTAGCACCGTAGATTGATCGAATAGGGAGACTGGGGATTATTTGTTCCCAGTCTCACTCTGCTCGAAGCCAGGATAAGCTGTGTATCGAGCCACTGTTCTCGCCGTAGGATGAGCGGTGAGTATTGAATTTACTGTTGGAGTTTATAGGGAGTGCTAAATGATTGTGCAAAAGCAGAAGTGTATTTACTGTTTGAGTACTCTTCACGTCAGCTTAAAATATGTCCTAAAATAGTGTTTGAGTTTAACATTGCAAGGCAGTTGAAAGTTTTTCCAGTGTTAAGTATAGTTATTATTACATTTTTGATGTTCTTGTCTCACACAGTGAAATGACAGATAGTGATTATGCAAGTCTCTATCACTACATTACTGAAGCACATAGCTGGAAATTTTGTAATCAAAATTTTTATTGACAGAAATAGACGTATATAAACATAAATCACAGCAGCATGTATAGTATGGTAACACAATTCTTTCGACACATACGATAGGAGTCACGACAGGGTAAGTGTAACACTTTACAGAGTTGCAGTTGGCAAAAAGCAAAATCCTGTCCCGACCAATATCGGAGTGCTATGTGAAACAACTGCAGACGTATGCTGTACCAAAGCTGACCAGCCGCTGGAAGAAATTTCCAAGGCCTTTAAGTACGTCTTCCGTGCTGTGAGAATGCAGGCAAACTAGCACAAACATAACATAACAACAGACAGACCAACAAACATAACAGACAAGACAGCGATAAAGACAAGAAGAAGGAAGATAATACAGAAAGAGGCAAAGTTCAGTGAATTGAAATAGTTCAGAGGGAGAAAAAGTTGAAAGAAAGGAGGAGGGGAAAATAAGAGCGAGAGATGCGCATTACTACATTACTGAAGCACATAGCTGGAAATTTTGGACCCTATTCCCTGGCTAATGCTAAAATGTGGACGCTAACGGGAAAAATCTGCGCCTGCAGTTTTATCTGTTGCATCCCCATTTTAGCATGAGATTCTGGGGTAAGCGCTACCTCGGCACCTTGCCTCGGAACACAGTGCTAAATACTTTCGCTCAGTATTACCTCCTGGAGTCCATAGGATTCCATAGAGGTTGCACTTCTGGGCAGCGATCCCTGCATGATCATGCTCCCGTAAGACCTTACAGTGCCGCGTAGTGGTCACCGAGGGAGAATGGGAACAATTTTTCTCAGTCTCACTCTGCTCCCAGTTATAAAAAGCAGTGGATTGGGTCTCCATTCTCACTGCGGGATGACATGTGAGTATTGGATTTACTGGGGGGGGGGGGTTTAGAGGGTGCTAAATGATTTTGCAAAAGGGGAATCATTTAGCACCAGCTTTTAGGTGTCACTAAAATTTTGCCTTGCGCGTCCCGACGATAATTAGCGCTAGGACTTTGTAATACCTTACTCACGAAATGCTAATAATTGATTGCAGAAATTAAAAAGAATAAGTATCTGGCGCCCCTAGTGGATATAACTGAACAGTGCAGCTATTAAGCGAGTATTGTTATACACCATTAGAGTCCATAATTCATTAAATCGCAGTTCCAAGTCAGCAGCAAAATAATCACACACAAGGTGGTTCACCTCCAACCACCAAATAGTAAACAGCAGAGGAATGTGGTGACTGTCTGCGCTTCCCTCTTAAATAACAGGTGTTCTCCAATGGGAGATCTTCTTATTGAAATGTAGAGTCACTTTTCAAATGCAGTCTTCAACCCTCGGAAAAAAAGGGGGATAAATGGCAACATAGTGTGATTTGCTTAAATTATCTGAGCCCCCCAGAAAGTGTGCAAAGGTTCAACTCACATGTAAAGGTGTCATAAATCAGACACTAGATATACTGCACCACCGATATTTTTAGGAGATACCGGACTCCCCTTTAACGCCTCCGTTTGAAGATATTCCTCCAAGGAATAAGAAATACAGCTGCAGGATCTTAGGTGAAGATATTAAAAAAATGTATTCCTTTAAAATAATTAAAACAATAAAATTAAACGCCAAAACGCGTTTCGCGACCCAGTCGCTTCCTCAGTCGGCAAAAAATGAATCTGCCGACTGAGGAAGCGACTGGGTCGCGAAATGCATTTTGGCGTTTAATTTTATTGTTTTAATTATTTTAAAGGAATAAATTTTTTTAATATCTTCACCAAAGATCCTGCAGCTGTATTTCTTATTCCTTGGAGGAATATCTTCAAACAGAGGCATTAAAGGGGAGTCCGGTATCTCCTAAAAATATCGGTAGTGCAGTATATCTAGTGTCTGATTTATGACACCTTTACATGTGAGTTGAACCTTTGCACACTTTCTGGGGGGCTCAGATAATTTAAGCAAATCACACTATGTTGCCATTTATCCCCCTTTTTTTCGAGGGTTGACTGCATTTGAAAAGTGACTCTACATTTCAATAAGAAGATCTCCCACTGGAGAACACCTGTTATTTAAGAGGGAAGCGCAGACAGTCACCACATTCCTCTGCTGTTTAATAATTGATTGCGCTCCCCATGTTAAGTAAAGGATTTGCAAAGTACAGTAAGATCGCGGAATGCAAGCGCAACCACAGATGCGCTAAGTGATTTTTTATGGGTTTAGCGCTAGGAAAGTAGTATAGGGGGGCATGCATTAAAGTCACTTATCTGAACACTAACGTTAGCTTTCACTAGGGCATATTGCCTCTAATATTTAGGGAATCTACAACATTGAAAAGTATTATCACAGCAGTGCTAAGTATTACAGGAACTTGATCTAAGGCTAAAACTGATGTTTTGTTCTCATAAGGCCACTAACCATTGTTCTACATGTATCCTCCATAACCCCTAGGTATATTTTATATGTTTTTTCACGTATGGTTTTCTTATATTCCTCAAGGATACATTTGTGATATCATTCTTTAAATTAGCATTGACTATTTATTCCTTAATCTAATGTCCAGGGCAGAAACACAGGAATATTTTTTTCCCATTCAATAATAATGGGTACAATGATCTTTCAGTGTAATGATACTATCATTATTATTATATTCTTGAGCTGAGCAAATTCCATATAGGACTGAAATGTTGCCCCTCTTCACAATATAGTCAGATTTATCCTAGTAAAGACCTCGTGTGCATGCAAAATTTTGTCCCCATATGAAACTGGCTTGGCTTTTGCAATGAGGCAATTATAGAGCTTAATTAAACTTTTGCAAGTGCCTACTGTGTTATATGTACACAGCAGAAGGGCAGCACTAAGACAAAATATGAATATGTCATATGCTGCTACAGAGACTGATAAATGGAACACACGAAATTCAGAGTTCTCCACCAAACATAAAGTCAAAGATTTAAAACACCCGACTTACAGGGTTATTCAAAGAGAGCCGATCTGGCCCCAGAAATGTAACCGAACACTGAAATTCAGCGTACGGCTACATTTCCTGGCCATTTGGCTATTCAGAGAGCAGGCAATTTGCCAAATCTTGTCAAATTGCCTGCACCTACGGTTCCTGTTTGAGGGCAGTGGAATCCCCATAGAGAAGCAATGCTTCGTCTATTCAGAGCACACTAAACAGCAGGGAAAAGTTGCCGAAATGCCCTGCTGTTCGCTGGTTTCATTCGACAGATTTATTCAGGAGAATTCCATAGGCTTCAATGTTAACAATATTCCAGTTTTAATCCAATATCTAATAAACCGTTTATTATTTTATTCTGCTGTAAAGAGTCTCTGTAGTTTTAGATTTTTTTAGGATCTTTTAGGCATTTTTGGGGATTTTTTGTCAACATTTGGTTTTCTTTTTTTTCCATTTTTTTTCATTTTTCATGAGTTTACAATCTAAAGCGTCCCATGAGTTTACAATCTAAAGTGTCCCATGAGCTTACAATCTAAAGGGTCCCATGAGTTTACAATCTAAAGGGTGCCATGAGCTTACAATCTAAAGGGTCCCACGAGTTTACAATCTAAAGGGTCACATGAGTTTACAATCTAAAGGGTCCCATGAGTTTACAATCTGAAAGGGCCCATGAGTTTACAATCTGAAAAGTCCCATGAGTTTACCATCGAAAGGGTCCCATGAGTTTACAATCTAAAGGGTCCCATGAGTTTACAATCTGAAAGGTCCCATGAGTTTACAATCTAAGGGGTCCCATGAGTTTACAATCTAAAGGGTCCCATGAGCTTGCAATCTGAAAGGTCCCATGAGTTTACAATCTGAAAAGTCCCATGAGCTTACCATCGAAAGGGTCCCATGAGTTTACAATCTAAAGGGTCCCATGAGTTTACAATCTGAAAGGTCCCATGAGTTTACAATCTAAGGGGTCCCATGAGTTTACAATCTAAAGGGTCCCATGAGCTTACAATCTAAAGGGTCCCATGAGTTTACAATCTGAAAGGTCCCATGAGTTTACATTCTAAAGGGTCTCATGATTTTACAATCTAAAAGGTCGCAGGAGTTTACAATCTAAAGGGTCTCCTGAGTTTACAATCTGAAAGGTCCCATGAGTTTACAATCTAAAGGGTCCCATGAGTTTACAATCTAAAGGGTCCCATGAGTTTACAATCTAAAAAGTCCCATGAGTTTACATTCTAAAGGGTCTCATGATTTTACAATCTGAAAGGTCCCATGAGTTTACAATCTAAGAGGTCCCATGAGTTTACATTCTAAAGGGTCCCATGATATTACAATCTAAAAGGTCGCAGGAGTTTACAATCTAAAGGGTCTCCTGAGTTTACAATCTGAAAGGTCCCATGAGTTTACAATCTAAAGGGTCCCATGAGTTTACAATCTTAGGGGTCCCATGAGTTTTCAATCTAAAGGGTCCCATGAGTTTACAATCTAAGGGTTCCCATAAATTTTGCAATCTAAAGGGTCCCGTGAGCTTACAATCTAAAGGGTCCCACGAGCTTACAATCTAAGGGGTCCCATGACTTTACAATGTAAGGGGTCCCATGAGTTTACAATCTAAAAGGTCCCATTAGTTTACAATCTAAAGGGTCCCATGAGTTTACAATCTAAGGGGTCCCATGAGCTTACAATCTAAGGGGTCCCATGAGTTTACAATCTGAAAGGTCCCCATAGCTTACATTCTAAAGGATCCCATGAGTTTACAATCTATCCCACGAGTTTACAATCTAAGGGGTCCCACAAGTTTACAATCTAAGGGGTCCCACGAGTTTACAATCTAAGGGATCCCACTAGTTTACTAGTTTACAATCTAAGGAGTCCCACAAATTTACAATCTAAGAGGGGTCCTGTTTCCGTGAGTTTACAATCTAAGAGGGTCCTGTTCCCATGAGCTTACAATCTAAGAGGGGTCCTGTTCCTGTGAGTTTACAATCTAAGAGGGGTCCTGTACCTGTGAGTTTACAATCTAAGAGGGGTCCTGTTCCCGTGAGTTTACAATCTAAGAGGGTCCTGTTCCCGTGAGCTTACAATCTAAGAGGGAAGAGGACCCTGTTCTAATATATAAATGCCTTTGTAATGCGCTGTCAGCTGCACGCACACCCATCACAGCTGCTCACTTGGCCCTCCTGTTGCGGATGGGATGCGACGGACGCATTACAAAAGCATTTATATATGAGATACTCTTGGATAGGACATTGGAAAAACAAATATGTGGACATGAATTCTGAGCTGGCGACAACAACAATAGACTGCCCTCCGGGCAGGCTGAAGAACTAGTATGGAATAAAGTGATTTAACAACCTTGTACCGTGCTGCTCACAACCCCGCCCACCCGGAAATAGGAAATGATGTGTTGGGATCGGCTCTGCGCGTCTTAATTAACAAAATAACAATCATAGTTTTAAGTTTACTTGGTTGCTAAGGTGACCATCCCGGCTGTTTAATCAGTAAACAGGCGGATGCAAGACTAAGGAGAGGTGGTGGAACAAGTATACAGACCAATCCATTCCTGCTTGGAGACATAATGCTACTCTGCATATTACATCAGTGTGTGCTAACATCCTATCAATATAAAATAAAATATTAAACAAAAAATGCTTAATATTACTATGTGTTAAAAATAATAAACACCTATTGTTGTGCATAAATGAATAAATAAGTAAATGGAACCTGTGTGTGGAAGAACTCCCCTTAATTAAGGTGAGATATGTGTCATCTGCAAGTTATATTAAGTGATTATCTGCAGCACATCTCAGTGTTTTAAGCAAAGGGTTAACTTTTGTACCCACCCAACCATCCACATCATTTCAACAGGAGGTTGAGTTATACAAAATAGAGAGAACTTTGACTATACAAGAAAATTTGCAACAAACAACTAATACACATCAACAGAACCTGAGATTGAAAAGTGTAAGAGACTTTAAACCCTCTAATCCATTTGTGAAATCTTTTACACAGATGGTTAAAAAATCCTCACAAGATATACAAGCAAAAAAACACCACATTCCCTTTAATCTATCTCTAGAAGAACACAAAGCTATTCAGGATTTGGCTAATGATTCTAATATTATTATACGATCAGCAGACAAAGGAGGTGGTATTGTTCTTATGGACTACCAAATGTACTGCACTGAAGTTCTATCCCAACTGGGCGATACGTCCACATATAGAAGATTGCCGGGCGATCCTGCTAAATCTTTTCATGGTAGAATCTCCTCAGTAATACAACTGAGAGTACAAGCTGGATATATCAATGAAAATACAGGCTGTTTTTTGGTACTAACACACCCATGAGTACCAGTCTTGTACACTATACCAAAGATACACAAGGACCCACACCAACCCCCCGGACATCTGATAGTTTTGGCCCAGGGAGGATTATTGGAGCCCTTGGGTAAATTTATCGATGGTTGCTGTAAGAACACTGTATTACATCTTCCTACATGTCTAAAAGATACAAACCATTTTCTCAAACTGATTACAACGTTAACATTACCAGATGATGACATACTCTTAGCCACTCTCGATGTTAAAAACCTATAGACGGTGATTCTACATGAACAAGGAATGGATGTTTTTAAGCATACATTGGCTGATTCACCTCAATATGATCGTCCACCGGTAGAATTCATGGAGTTATTACGCATCACGTTGGAATATAATTATTTTAAATTTGAGATTTTTGTTTACCTCCAACTTACCGGGACTGCCATGGGTACGGCTATGCCACCTTCCTATGCCATCGTCCACATGCATGCATTTGAGCATGAGCACATTTCTTCAGGGATAAAATTCTCTTATACACCCGTTATGTCGATGACATTTTCTTAATATGGAGAGGTTCCGCTGATTCCTTTGACAGGATGGTCAACAGTTCCAAGTGCACTCAGGATATTTGTTTCCTCGATGTTAAGGTTTTTAGAAATGGACAAAAATTGGGCTACACTTTGTATCAAAAAGAAACGGACAGAAATTCGTTATTACAGGCAACAAGTTTTCATCCCAAACATTTAAAAGCATCTTTACCCATCTCCCAGTATCTGAGAGTACTTAGATACAATACTGATTTGGCACAACGTGAAACACAGATCGTGGAGATGACGAACAACTTTTTACAGAGAGGATATACTAAAGGATCTTTACCTTAAAGATCTACTTGTCAAGATGGATCCTGTACTCAGGTATGGAGATAAAACCATCGTCCAGAAGACAGGCAGTTTTAAATGCCTGGATTGTGTTACATGTCGACATATGACATCGGGCAACACGTTTGCTCACCCACACAGGGGTAAAAAGGTAAAAGATGAGGCACCGCATTACTTGCCTTATGGAGTATGTAGTGTACTTAATAACGTGCCCTTGCGGATTGTCTTATGTGGGGAAAACTGATTTAACATTACAAGACCATATGTGAGGACATAGATCGGCTATTAATACAGCATGCTGGGATGGTAGTACCGACAAACTGGTGACCAAGCTCTTTCTTGAGCTATGACATTGTTACAGTGGCGGTTCCACCAGGCACGCGCCAAGGTGAGGCCCTGGTTCCTGAGAGAAGCCCCTATATGCAGAGATGCACTGTAAACTGCAAGGACAGATGAAAGCAACACAGGGTTAACTAAAGACCTCTGTACGGCAATACCAAAGATTCCCTGCACTGAAAGGCTGGTCTTTAAGATAGCCAGATCTAATCTAAAGGAAAGTATTACCTTGAAGCCGTACAGAGTCTTTTGTTGTATGCAGATGACAGGGTTTTTTGGAAACGGTATAGACAAGGAATATACTATAGAGTAGTCACATAGAGGAAAGACAAAGGTCATAACCAGAGAGAGTACGTCATACAGGATACAGGAATCAGAACCAGAAAGGAAGTCAGCCAAACCAAAATCGGTAACCGGGGAATCAGAATAGAACATAAACAGCAAACCAAAATACAGCGAATGACTGAACTAAATACACAGAAGGAACTGACATAAACTTGAACAGAATAACAGAGGCATAAACTGAACAAGGAGATACAAATGGAGGCAAAACAGGAACACAGCAAGGAGCTCTCAGGACACAGGCAAAGTAAAATGACACAGCAATGTACCATAGGTACCATAGGTACATTGCTCTAATATAGGCAGGGGAATCAAGGCAATGATCAACAGGTGAGTAGAGCACAGAACACCAATTAACCCCTGGGTAGCCACCCAGGAATTGGCAGCAACAGAAACACAAGGGAAAAAACACAATATACAAATACAGAGGGCAGGGAGACAGGGTTGCCAGCATGGAACGTAACAGACATTCATTGCCCACATTAAAATTCATCGCTATAGATCATGTACCACCCCCACCCAGGGGTGGGGATCGTTCACAATTTTTGCTTCAACGTGAGATTTATTGGATTAAAACCCTGCAGACACTTGCTCCTCGTGGACTCCTCTTATACTTCTTTTTTATATGATCGTTAATTTTATAGGGGCATACGCCCCTTTATTTACCTATTTATTTATCTATATATGCTCCTATTTCATTCCACCATATACATTCACCATTCATTTAATTTATATTATATATCTCACAATGTTCACATTTATTTACATCACAGATGCATGCACACCACTATTCGCACCACCCAATACAATATAGTAGCTAACCCGTCACTTGCATATATTTTATACACACAGTTCACATTTTTTCACACCGTCACCAGTATATCGTACATATCAAAGGCTTGCACCATATTTTCACATTCATACAACACTTTCACTTACTATAACGTGCATATGACATATGATATCTCACCTTAATTAAGGGGAGTTCTTCCACATACAGGTTCCATTTACTTATTTATTCATTTATGCACAACATTAGGTGTTTATTATTTTTATCACATAGTAATATTAAGCATTTTCTGTTTTTTATATAAGAAGTTTATTCACATTTCCCACAAAATACAAATCAGTGCAAAAGAACAGTACCAAAGTATCACAGATCTGTGGCGTCTCAACAAAAGACTAACATCAATACAGTGTATGATCAATGCACGTTACAGAAATAAACTAAGGCACTTATTCAATAGAACTGTTAAAATTGAAACAAAAAAAGAAAGAGTAGAAAAAGAGAGAAAAGGGGAGGCGGGGGAGGTAAAAAGGGAAAGAGAGAAGACATGACCGAATCGATAAGGCCTGGGATTGCATGACTCAGATAATACATACAGCGGATAGTAAGCTGTTCAAGTGCATAAATAAACATCCCAAGTATACCAATAATCTTGAGCGGAAAAGGGGACCCCTGCCACTGAGGCCGCTATTGCGTCCAGGGACCGAATCTCTCCTAGTCAACGTCAGAGATCTGTAATGGTAGGAAGAGAAGGCGTGCACCAATGGGATGCTATCAGAGTGTACACAGTGGTGAGAATATGTGCCAAGAGTTTTCTCTGATGTATCGTGGTCTCTTTAGGGAAGATTTGAAGTAGGAGAACCATCAGGTCAGTGGTTAGCAGACTTTGTTAGCCAGTTCTACAATTTCACCCCATAGCAGCAGTAATTGAGGGCAGTGCCACCATATATGAATAAAGGAACCATGAGTCGCGGAGCACCTCCAACATGTGGGGGATTGAACTGAGGAGAAATGGCTGAGTTTATCAGGGGTTAAATACCAACGGTAAAGCAATTTTTTCCTGGCTTCATGTAAGGTGGCACTCCTGAATTTACCCTTGTCGGCTTGAAAACAGTCCTTCCACTGGTTAAGAGAAATGGAGACCTTCAAATCTCGTTCCCAGGTTAATTGATATTTGGATTTCAGTTCAGGGGACGGAGTAGACAGAAGTTTATAACACATGGAAAGTAATTTAGCGGGAATATATGGGGAGATGCAGTACTTTTTGAAGGGGGACAATGCGTGTATCGAGAGTCTGTCAGGGCATGTCATTTCGTACGTTGTGAGTAAGGTTTTGAGTTGCAGATAGGCGAATTGGAGCAGGCGATCAAATTTGTATTTCTCACGTATCTGGTCGTAGGGCATGAAGGCACTAGGGGAGTAAAAGTTGGCTATATGTGTAAGACCTCGAGCCATCCAGACACGTGTGTCAAAGTTAGGGATTTTGTAGATTAAGGCAGTGAGTGGGGTCGCTAAGTGTATTGGATGATAATGGCATAAGCGGCCCCTTGCTTCTCCCCGCATCACCTCATCCCATGATAGACTGCAGGATTTCTCACGCGCAGCCCCCACTCTCTGGAACGCTCTCCCTCGTACTGTCAGACTTTCCCCTAACATCTCTTCCTTCAAACGCTCCCTTAAAACATTCCTATTTAGGGAAGCCTACCACCCAACTCACTGACCCAACCATCAATCACTCTCACCTTACAGTCCTCTCCTCCTGTTTCCAACCCCAACCCTCCCAGATTGTGAGTTCCTACGGGAATAAGGCCCTCATCTCCTCCTGTACTGTTTGTCAAATGTTGTTCAATGTATTGTAACCCTGTCTATACTGTGCCTATTGTACAGCGCTGCGGAATATGCTGGCGCTTTATAAATAAAGAATAATAATAATAATAATAATTGATGAGTCCCACACTCGTAAAAGCAGGGTCGCCAGAGGAAGCAGATTACGTAGACGAGGGCGCATACATTTAGGTAACCAGATGACATCTTTTAATCTGAAGGGAGAGAAGGAGGGATGAATGATAATAGTCCACTGTGGGGGAGGGAGAAAGTATGGAGCCGAGTAAAGCCATAAGGGCCGCTTTGTGGTATAATAAAATATTGGGGAGCCCCAGGCCCCCATTAGGAACTGGATTAGTTAGGACTTGAAAGCTAACCCGAGGTTTCTTATTTTTCCAGATAAAACAGTTAATAGTGGTCTGCAATGTTTTAAAAAAAAAGGGAATGCGGGGAGAGGGGTAATGCCCTGAACACATACAGGATCTTTGGGAGTATAGTCATTTTGGTAACAGCTATCCTACGAAGCCATGAGAATTCAAAACGGGTCTATTTCAAACACAAGTCCCGTATTGTCGTCAGGATAGAGCTATAATTAAGTTGATAAAGGGCGGCATGGGAAAAGGAAAATTTGATCCCCAAATAAATTAAGTATACCTCCCTCCAGTCATAACAGTAGGTGGCTTTAAGATACTGGAGGTCCCTACGTGGGAGATGAACACTGAGGGCCTGTGTTTTGGGTAAATTAATTTTGTGGTAAGACACCCTGCCGTATAAAGATAAGGCGTCATGGAGATGCGGGAGGGAAGATTTGGGGTTAGCTAATGTGAGGAGGATATCATCTGCGAAGAGGCTGATTTTACTCTCCATAGGGCCTATTTGAATTCCCTCTATCCGATCATCCGCTCGAATCGCTTGAGCCAGATGTTCCAATGCTAGGGCATAGAGGAGGGGAGAGAGCGGGCATCCCTGGTGCGTACCACAGTGACGTGCGGTGAGGTCAGTGGCTGGTGAGGCACTGGCTAGTATCAGAACCAGATATACACAGGGTTACGCAGTCACAATTTACGCATTTGATTATCGTTATATAGGAGAATAGAGTTTCACTATTTATACTCATGGTTACCAATTAAAATATATATTGCATGGCACTCTCACTGTGATATTTACAAATGCTGTCCCTTCAATATCTTTTTCAGTTACCCTTTTGCTGATTCTGCATATTACTGGCAAAGATTACAATAAATGTAGAAAAAAACAAACCAAAACAAATCTCTTTATCTTCTTTTAAATTTGGTAATCTCAGTAGACAATTAATGTTTGAACAGCTATTGCCCCCAGGTCTCATGGATATTGCCCCCAGGTCTCATGGCTATTGCCCCCAGGTCTCATGGCTATTGACCCCAGGTCTCATGGCTATTGACCCCAGGTCTCATGTATATTGCCACCAGGTCTCATGGCTATTGCCCCCCAGGTCTCATGGCTATTGCCCCCAGAAAATCTTGCTGGGAACCCCACAGGGTAAGCAGACACCGTGGGGCTCCATGCTCCTTAGCTGCCATCTCCTCACCCCTCCCGCCCCGGCTTCTTATCCGCAGCTAATGCCTAGGCCTCACGTACGTGTTGTCCTGGTTGAAGTTCGCGAACAACAGCTGCGAGGCTCTGGCCTCAACGCTTTGACTGACTAGGTTCATCTCGGCTCCCGGGAGTGACCAGAGTGCGACGTGCGAGTCACTCAATAGCTCCGAATTAATGCTCCCCGATGCCTCATCCCTCCTTGTTTACCGGCCTCTAATGCTCACTTTCCACTGAACACACGAGTGTTAAAACACACCACCACTGCGGATGCGCCGCCACGGCCAACCAGCTACACAGCGAAATCAACAGAGTGCTATGTAAACGAGTCTCAATGTAGATTCCTTTTTGTCGCCATTAACGTTCTACAAACCTTGTGGTGTCGTGCTGCGCATGCGTTATATATTATAGCTTCTTTTTACCTTCTCCTGTAAAAACGTGTTTATTTAGCACCAAGCTCCATACTCGGTATAGTTTGCAAGTCTCCTATTACTGCTGGACATTGTGACAACCCCCCCCCCAGTGTGCTGAGCGCATGTGCGCGCAAAGATAAACACACACACACAGTATGTGTGTGTTTATCACACACACACACATGCGCTCAGCACTTTCTGGAGGGAGTTTGTCACAGTCACACTGCTGTGATGTGCCTGCCCGCCCCCCACGATTGACGAGGACAGTCACATGACTGTCCTGCGTCAATCAAACCATGGGGAGCACTGCCTCCAATGGTGGGCTTTTTAAAAAAAAAAAAGACTTGCTTGAGACAATGGAACTTTCCCATTGGCTCAAGCTTCATTTGCTGTCATTGCCTGGAGGCAATGACGAGCTTGCCTGCCACCAGCTTGAGCTCCGCAATTAGCGTAGCGTTGGGCTGCGTAAATTGCGTAGCCTAGGCTGGCTCAGTGCTGCCTCTGCTGTCTTTGTAGTGTATTACACACACACACACACACAGCAGCCGGCAAACTGTGAAAGTGAAACTGCAGGAGAAAAAAAGCGGACAGAGAGAAGAAGCAAGCACAGCGAGGGAGCGAGGAGAGGTGAGTATGAGTATAAATAACAATTTATTTACAGTTAAAATGTACATACACACACATCACATGTCATTACACACAATGAGCTCATTAATTTACTGGCATGGCAGGGGAGGCTCTGCCTCCCCTGCCACCCCTGACTGCACGTCCCTGGCGTACCATTAGTAATATTGAAAGTGGACGAGAGAAACCCCGCGTTTAATACTTGGGCAGAGGGTGTAGAGTATAAGGTGAGAATTGCTGTTATAAAAGGTAGTGGGAAATTAAATTTAAGGAGAACATGACGTAAGAATAGCCAATTAAGTCTGTCAAATACCTTCTCGACATCTAGGGAGAGGAGGAGACAGGGCGTAGCATCGCAGTCAGCACAGTCCACCACATTCAGAAGTTTAACAGTGTTGTCCGTGCCCTGACGTCCCAATATAAAGCCCACTTGGTCATCAGCGTCCAGTGTAGAAAGAAGTGGCGCCAATCTGTTCACGAGGAGTTTAGCATAGATTTTAGTGTCCACATTTAATAGGGAGATGGGGCGGTAATTGGAGCAGATAGTGGGGTCCTTCCCAGGTTTAGGGAGCGTGACAATAGTGGCTTTCAAAAGTTATGGGGGGCTTGTCCAGATTCAAAGAGGGAGTTAAACAGGGACAGCATATGAGGAGACAGCTGTTCAAGAAAAGTCGAGTAATATTTGGAAGAAAAACCATCCGGACCAGAAGATTTACGTGGTGGGAAGGAGGAGATTACCTCTGAAAGTTCTAGAGCTGTGAATGTTTTAGTCAGGTCATCATGGTGCGTTTGGGAAAGTTGGGGAAGGGACACTGAGGATAAGTAGGAATCTGCTAGGGCGGGTCGATGCATCTCCTTATCCAAATGAAGATTGTATAATTGGCTATAATATTCCGCAAAATAGTCAGCAATCTGCTGTGGTTGATATACATAATGATTTGGCTTGATTTGTAACTTAGCAATTTTGGTCCGCAGAAAATGACCCCTCAACTTATTGGCAAAAGGTGCCCCGTTTTATTGCCATAAAGATAAAATTAAGTCGTCGTGCCCGCCACACATATTCTTTCTTATGAAGGTCGCTAAGTTGTGACATCAGTAAGTGCAATTGGGCTGCCAGATGTGGGGTGGGTGAGGACTTATAGAGCCCTGAGACCCTATCAATATCTTTCAATAAATCTAGTTTCTGTTGTTGGCTCTCACGTTTCAGCCTTGATCCCCATTTAATAAGTATGCCCCTAATAACCTCCTTGTGGGCTCAAAGAGTAATAGGAGAAATGTCAGGGGACCCATTTTTTCTAAAATATTGTAGAAGAGCATCGTTTAATTCCTGTTTAGCGTCAGGATGGGATAATAGAGATTCATTCAATCTCCATGGAGATTTACCAAAGGATGCAGAAGTGTCTAGGAGTGTTGTAAGCATAGGGGCATGGTCCGACCACGAGATGGTGCCAATCGAACAATCAGAAATAAGTGGGAGCGTCGAGTTATGAACAAAAACGTGGTCAATCCTAGAGTAAGTGTGATGTGTTAGGGAATAGTACGTGTAGTCAACTTCATTCGGATGATGTAAACGCCAGGTATCATGCAAGTGGTATTCAGAAAACAAATTTTAGATGGACTGTGTCGGCTGCCGGGAGAGAGAGTGGGGCGTGCCAGAGTCAAAAGAAACATTAAAATCCCCACATATTATAACCTGACCCATTTGTATTGGTGTTTGTTTGTCAAGAACGCGTTTCAAGAAAGGGCGTTGGCCAGAGTTAGGGCAATAGGCATTGGTGATTGTATACAGGGCTTGATTAAGGGAACATATTATTATCAGGTACCTTCCCTCAAGGTCGGCCATCTTTGGCTGCGTGATGGGCCAGGTTTAATGCCGTGGAAACCGCCTGACACTGAAAAGTAAAAGTGCTCATCAAATAAAGATGATATGTTACTCCAAATCATTTGAGGGTATTAACCCTGTGCCACTCCGGGGACACTTTAGAAGGCGAGGTAGACAAGTTCCTAGGAGGGGAAAATTCCTCAATCAGGTTCCAGGATACCAGATGTTTCATCCCCTCTGCCACCAAGGAAGCCACATGAAAGCGGTTATCTTTCCAGATGAGTAATTTCGTCGGGAAACCCCAGCGGTATTGTACATCGCGGTTGCGGAGGATCTTCGTCACCGCCTGAAATTCTCTCCGTTTAGCCATCGTATGGGAAGAAAGGTCAGGGAACAGTAGGACATCTGCATAGGGTGCTCCAAGCCGCTCAGCACGGTATGCCTTCATAATAGACTCCTTGACCGTGTAATAGTGTGTAGCGCTCACTCCCGGAGGAGCCACTGAAATTGAACCTCGGGTCAGTCTCCCCGCACTAGGGAATAAATATACTCCAGCACCGTTGTGGATTTTATAAATTATATAGTTTACTAGAATAAATGGCATATAATGAATAACACGGTGTTCGTAGATATATTTACAGTACTTCGTAATGCAGGAAACGCGCAGCGGAAAAGAAATATGATGCTTCGTAATTCGAGAAATGCGCAGCGGAAAAGAGAGAATACAAGGCTTCGTAATTCGAGAAACGCGCAGCGGAAAAGAAAAAAGGAAAATATATCTTTAACCCCCTTTTGTGTTTGGGGAGTGAGTCCCGCACAGGTTATGTCCCAGAATGTACGTGTGTGTGTGTGTTATGGTACCCGGGTACAATATTCAACTGGCCAGTGAATTGCTTATGAGGTATCTTCGACTAGTCAAGTTGGGGCCCTGTGGGTTTTGGAAACAAACAGCAGCATGCTTTAATTTTCACAATGGCCTGGAAGGCCTCTCACCCATCCGCCAGATACTTGATGCTCCGCTCGACCCAGGACTTCTCTCCGCTCGATCTTGGCTGGGATTCTCTGGGCTACCGGATCCGCTGTCTTGCCTTTCTGTAGCTGCTGCAAGATGTCCAGCTCACCGCCTGCTCTCCCTGTCCGATCGATCTGCGGTGTTCCTAACTCGGGGTCCTCTCGCTCACTTGGTATCAGCGTGGGTATTCCTGTGAATCACTGGGTCTTCCTCTGGTATGGCTGAATAACCCAGTCTTTAGCTCTGTCAGGCCCCAGCTGCGCTCTGGCCTAGTCACTGTCTCGTTCTGCTGCTCTGCGTCTTGCTCCTCTCACTCCCTGGCGCGCTCTGCCCGCTCTCTCCACGAGGCTCAGGATTTAAGGGTCTGTGTCCCACCCACTTCCTGTGTCCGCTCCCAGAGCATGCCGGGAAATGTAGTCCCAATGTTCAATGTCTCTCATCGCGCTGTCTCCCTCCGGTGGCCAAAAATAGGTACTGCCACGACAGGGAATTAAACCCAGCGCTACACTCTCCCCCTCCTAGAACTCTTGGGTCTCTCCAAGGAGGTACAACAGTTGCATTACATTTCCACACAATTTAGGTAACATATACAGGCTCAGCAGCAAGCATAAAATGGGTTATATACACTTCCTCAAGTTGACTCATGCTTTGGGCTACCTCAGCTAACATAGCAGAGACTTCGGGCAACCTTCGCACTGTGGTTACGGCCTCTTCAGTGCTATGTCCTGGTGAGTCGTAGGTGAGTAGCTGGGGCGGTCGAATAGAGCGTTTTGGTTCTGGCTCAATCAGTTCCTCTTGAGGTGGAAGTACTATAGGCGCTGGTTCCGTTCTTCTTTCTACCACTGGAGCAGACACCTCTTCAGAGTATGATCCTTCCAGTGAAGGCATCGAACTGTAGTCATAAGATTCGACTTCAGGAACTACAGGGATTGCAATAGTCTCAGGAACTTCTAACTGAAATTCAGGAGCTTCAGGCCTCAAATTACTTTCCCACCATTCAGGAACCGCGATAACCTCTTCAGGCTCCGGTGAGCGCATCCAGTCCAGACAAAAACTCTCTTCCTCACTGTCCCTTTCGCTCTCTTTGACAGCCCGGGTCTGCTGAGACCGAGTAACGGGAGGCAAACGTGGACCAAGCGGATTTGGCAGAGAAAGTTTGTCCCCAACTGGTATCCTCACAGCCTCTCTCAAAGGTAACAAATGATTCCGGTGCCAGTTCTTAAGAGGCCCAGCCTTTCCATCCGGCCGGATTTGATACACCGGCAGACCCGGCAGTTGCTTGCAGACAATGTAGACTTGAGAACTCCATCTATCCGCCAACTTTTGCCTCGCAGCAGCACCCAAGTTCTTCAACAAAACCCTATCACCGGGTTGTAGATCCTGTATCCGAACTTTCAAGTCATAGTTCCTTTTGTTCCTTTGCTCCCTGTTTCCTGAGGTCAAACGGGCCTGTTCAAATGCAGAGGCCAGATTCTTTCGAAGTCTATCCACGTAATTTCTATGGGAAGCTACCGACGTCTGGTCTAGAGATAACCCAAACGTCAAATCAACCGGCAGTCGAGCTTCTCTTCCGAACATAAGACGGTACGGTGAGTATCCAGTGGCGTCACTCTCCGTACTGTAATATGCATGCACCAGAGTAGCTATGTGATGACTCCAACTCTGCTCTCTGTGTTTGACAATGTCCCCAGCATATTTAGCAGCGTGGTGTAGTTCGGGTCTTTTGGATTCCCAACAGTTCCAACAATTGCCCAACAAGTCGGCTTTCAAAGTCTATACCCTGATCAGAGTGTATTCTCCTTGGTAGGCCGTAGTGAACAAAGAACTTCTCCATCAGAACCTTTGCTACTGTCGGAGCGCGTTGGTCTTTCGTGGAAAAGGCTTGGGCGTAACGTGTGAAGTGATCAGTCACTACTAAAATATTCCCTTGCCCACTAGCATCCGGCTCTAAGCACAGGAAGTCAATGCACACCAAATCCATGGGTCCCTGACGCTGCAGATGGCTCATTGGAGCGGTTCGGTTCGGTAGGGTCTTCCTCTGAATACACCTTAGACATGAATGGCAATAGCTTTCCACTTCAGCTCTCATGCAAGGCCAATAGAACCTGTCTCGCACCAGCTTAAAAGTCCTTTCAGCGCCCAAATGTCCATGCTCATCATGTAGCGATCGCAGCACACTCTCCCTATGTTTAGTGGGAAGGAATAACTGTTGGGTCTCTTCAGCATTGGTTGAGGGGCCCCTTCGGTAGACCACCCCATCCAACATCTTCAACCGTTCCCACTCTTTGTAGACCAATCTGGCTCCATCTGGGGAATTGGTCAGTAGAATTTCACGCTGGTTCGCAGTTCGGGCCTTTATGGTTAATGCAATTAAAGGGTCTCTGGCCTGATCAGCTTTCAGGTCCTGGTTTGAAAAGGTAGGTAGACTTTCATCCCTCAATTGCGTAGGGTTGCAGTAGAACTCCGGAGCAGCCGCAGCCATGACTCCTATGGCCTCCGCTTCAATCCCTCCCTTGACCCGGTGCTCTGCTCCTTGACACAAAGCTTGGACCCCGTCTGGAGTCAACTGAGTCCATTCTGTAGCGTAGGGTCTTCTCGACAAAGCATCAGCATCTCGATTATTCACCCCAGGGCGATACTTCAGGCTGAACCGAAACCCTGACAGAGCAGCCAACCACCGATGTCCCGTTGCGTCCAGTTTCGCAGTAGTAAGGATGTAGGTAAGAGGATTGTTATCCGTCTTTATCACAAACTCAGCTCCATACAGATAGTCCTTTAACTTGTCTACCACTGCCCACTTTGAGGCTAGGAACTCCAACTTGTGGGTAGGGTAGTTCTTCTCTGAAGGCGTAAGGCTCCGGCTCACGTACGCTACAGGCCTCAGCAATCCACCATACTCTTGATACAGGACTCCTCCTAGGCCTTCTCTGCTGGCATCCACATGTAACTCATACGGCTTGTGAGGGTCCGCATAGGCCAAGACAGGAGCTCGAGTTAGACTCTCTTTCTGCTTCAAGAAAGCACCTTCACATTGACTAGTCCACTCTCCCTGTATGGACTCTCGAGCTTTCCTTGGTCCTGGAGCTGACGGATTTCGGTCAGAGACCTTGCAGCCTTCTTCTGTGCTTTCCTTCTGTAGGAGTTTGTTCAGTGGTTGAGCTATTTTTGCGAATCCTCCTACAAATCTTCGATAATAGGAACAGAACCCCAAGAAAGATCTAAGTTCAGTGACGTTTCGGGGTCTAGGCCAAGAAGCTACGGCCTCCAACTTCCGAGGATCTGTTGAAACACCTTCTGCTGAGACCACATGTCCCAAATACGTAACAGACGGTAGGCAGAATTGACATTTCTCCAGAGACAGTTTCAATCCCTCTTCATGGAGCCTCTTCAAGACCTTCTCCAAACGTTGCTCATGCTCTTCCAGAGTCTTCACGAACACAATTATGTCATCCAGGTACACTAATACTTCGATCAGATTCATGTCCCCGACTGTCTTCTCCATTAACCGTTGGAACGTGGCTGGAGCCCCCGTAAGGCCTTGAGGCATTCTGTTGAATTCAAAGAACCCCAGTGGACAGATGAACGCCGTCTTCTCTTTGTCTTCAGGATGCATTGGTATCTGGTGATACCCACTTCGCAGGTCTAGTACACTAAACCATTTTGCTCCAGACAAACACTGTAAGGCATCTTCTACCCGAGGAGTAGCATATTGGTCTGGGATGGTTCTCCGTTTCAGCGTGCGATAGTCTATGCATAGGCGGACAGAACCATTCTTCTTCCGGACCATCACTATTGGAGATGCGTATGGACTCCTGGACTCTTGGGTCACCTTGGTTCTTTGCAGTTCATTCAGCTGTTCTCGCAGATCATCCAAGTCTCCCAGCGGAACTCGTCTTGACCTTTCACGAAACGGCTTGTCTTCTTGTAATCGAATGCGGTGCTCAGTACTTCTTTTAGCTAGGCCTACGTCTAACTCATCTTTCGAGAACAATTCTCTCCACTTTAGAACTTGAGACTGAAGACGTTTCTTCCATTCAGGTCAAATGGGAGCGTCCTTGGAGTAGAATCTTTCATCTGGAATCTCTTTATCCACTCCCCCTCCTAAATCGGTAGGAGAGAGAGGCGTAGCAGACGCTACTTGCCCGATAGGCATTCGTGCTTTAAGGACCACTGGAGAATCAGACACATTGCACACGCTGACTGAGACTCTTCCTCGTGTTCTTTTCAAAGCTTTAGTGGAGATTATTTCAGGAATTACTTCGACTCCGGCTTCACTCCCATGATTAACATCGGTTTCCAGTACCACATAGGGACCTGGTTGCGATCCGTTCAACTTGACTGAAGCCCGGAAGCTCGCTACTTTTCCTGCTTGCAGAACCTTCTCTGTTCCTTCTAATCTCCATAGGCGCCCCACTTCGGCAGGTGCCTTCTGTTCTTCGACCATCCTCTGATAGACTGGACGTAACATTGGGTGTACTCCTTGAGTAGAACCTTCTTCCAATACGATAGGTGTCAGGAGACGTCGCACCAAATCAGTATTCGTCCCCACTATCATGGAACTCCTGTTTGCCCCTGAAGGCCGAGGACACACAATGGCCAATGCATCACAACCTCTGGACTGTCCGATGACTTCGGATCCGATCTCCAACTTCACCTGTAGATACCCGTCATAGGGGAGTTTCTCAGTTCCAATACCCCAGATTTCCAGGTCCTTCAATTTCTGTAGAGGAATGTGCTTCAAGTGTTTCTCGTAGAAGTCTCGGTAGATCAATGTCACTTGAGCCCCTGAATCCAACAGGGCTTTCGTGTAGACTCCCTCCACTTGGATTGGCACAATAGGAGAAGGACCTATCAGCTGGTCAGGAAACTTGGTGGTGGCACCAGGACACTTAGACCCAGTTTGCTGTACCCTGGCCTTCTTCTTGGCCCGTTTAGGTTTTGGGTGTGCATTGCTTCCCCATGACGTAGGTCCGGATGCTAAGGGAGTGACTCTTTCAGTCCTGGCAGGCTCAGCAGTTGGCCGGACTTTGGGTCCTCTCGCCCTCTTAGTCCTGGCTTGATTTTTGGAGCGGGTTTCAGCCTTCGGGCACCTAGGTTGCTCCTTCACTTGTGCCCTCTGGCGTTTCCCGCCGGTGAGGTAGATAACAGTCCTTCTAAGGCTTTCAAAAGCTCCTCAACTCTATTCCCTTCAGGCTTTCGGCCTTTGCATTGTGCGCGGAAGTGGCCCATTTCTCCACAACCGAAACATCTCTTCTTAGAAAGCAGAGACGCAGTCACCTACTGTGATTCGGTTGAAGGACCCTGGCTAAACGCCACAGCAACTCTGGTTGTCTGCATGCCTGTAAGTAACTTCTGCATTTCTGTCTGCATCTCTGTCACCTTCAACAATACTCGGCACAGTTCCGCGTGCGCCTGTTGCAATTCAGCTTGAGCTTCTTGTACCTCCTTAACAGTTTTTCGCAACTCGCCTTGTGCAGAGAGCTTTAATTCTTTGACAGCCTTCTCGGTGGATTTAAAAGCGATCAGGTGCTCTTGTTCATCCACGTCAGATCCGTAGGTATCCAACGAGTCGCTTTCAGGCTGCAAACAGTCGTTATGCCTCACAGGTTGCGCGTAAGCTCTTTCTCCTCGCCTGAAGGATTTTTCTTCCAGTAAAGCCTCCTCCTCTCTGACAGCTCGGATCAGTTCCAGGTACTTCAGTTCTTGATTACCTTCTCGGCTTCTCAGCTGCAGCATCACTGCATCTAGAGGTTGAGAGCCCCTCAGGATCTGTTTTATTCGGATCTTATCCACTTCAGCCGGTTCGGCCCCTTTCTTGAGGAGAATCTGGTGCAGAATCTTATCTAGGCGCCTCATATATTCGGTCATTCTCTCACCTTTCCGCTGGTAGGTGTGTTCATACTGATATACGAGCTCTGCAGCCTTTTCCGTTTGCCCAAAAACTTCCTCCAGAACATTTAAATAATCTAAAGCAGTGCAGTCTTTCTTACTAAATTTTAGGTTTCTTACAGCTTCTGACGCAGGCCCCTTTAAGCTCTCGTGATCCTTTGCTTTTTCTGGGCTTCAGGGACGTCCCACTCATCCAGACCCTGCATCGCCTGTTCCACCCATTCTTCGAAGGTTTCTTCTCCCGCCGGAGTTGGTACGTTTCCTGTAAAATTTCTCAACCGTCGATAACCGAAGTTAGTGTGTGGAGGGCTTGTTCTCTGACACTTAGCCAGCAAATCTCCAAAAGCCACTATAAATTCAGGCCCGATCATGGCCAACTGACTGGGCACAGGAACACTTGCGGATTCGCCACGTGGCACACTTGGCTGAATCAGTTGGACTTCCACCTCATCGGTCAGCTTCACGCTCGCGCCCTGAAAACATACTGGAACACCCTTTCTCCACTCAAAAAGAACATACGTGTGAGAGGTATCTGGGTTCTCTTTAATGTCCAGGATTAACCCCCGATGATCTGGTGTCAGTGCGGCCACGGCCTGGCGAATCTGATCTTCGGCCCAAGTGTCTGCGGGAATATCCATGACTATACAAAATTCTAGCTGACTACTGTGCTCCTCACACCATTCAGCAGCAGTGTCTGGATCCATATTTAACCCTTTAGATGCGGTTTTTCCAGAGACTGGATCCCGGACGAGCCCCCACGTGTAGCGCTCACTCCCGGAGGAGCCGCTGAAATTGAACCTCGGGTCAGTCTCCCCGCACTAGGGAATAAATATACTCCAGCACCGTTGTGGATTTTATAAATTCTATAGTTTACTAGAATAAATGGCATATAATGAATAACACGGTGTTCGTAGATATATTTACAGTACTTCGTAATGCGGGAAACGCGCAGCAGAAAAGAAATACAATGCTTTGTAATTCGAGAAACGCGCAGCGGAAAAGAGAAAATACAAGGCTTCGTAATTCGAGAAACGCGCAGCGGAAAAGAAAAAAAGGAAAATATATCTTTAACCCCCTTTTGTGTTTGGGGAGTGAGTCCCGCACAGGTTATGTCCCAGAATGTACGTGTGTGTGTGTGTGTTATGGTACCCGGGTACAATATTCAACTGGCCAGTGAATTGCTTATGAGGTATCTTCGACTAGTCAAGTTGGGGCCCTGTGGGTTTTGGAAACAAACAGCAGCGTGCTTTAATTTTCACAACGGCCTGGAAGGCCTCTCACCTATCCGCCAGATACTTGATGCTCCGCTTGACCCAGGACGTCTCTCCGCTCGATCTTGGCTGGGATTCTCTGGGCTACCGGATCCGCTGTCTTGCCTTTCTGTAGCTGCTGCAAGATGTCCAGCTCACCGCCTGCTCTCCCTGTCCGATCGATCTGCGGTGCTCCTAACTCGGGGTCCTCTCGCTCACTTGGTATCAGCGTGGGTATTCCTGTGAATCACTGGGTCTTCCTCTGGTAAGGCTGAATAACCCAGTCTTTAGCTCTGTCAGGCCCCAGCTGCGCTCCGGCCTAGTCACTGTCTCGTTCTGCTGCTCTGCGTCTTGCTCCTCTCACTCCCTGGCACGCTCTGCCCGCTCTCTCCACGAGGCTCAGGATGTAAGGGTCTGTGTCCCACCCACTTCCTGTGTCCGCTCCCAGAGCATGCCGGGAAATGTAGTCCCAATGTTCAATGTCTCTCATCGCGCTGTCTCCCTCCGGTGGCCAAAAATAGGTACTGCCACGACAGGGAATTAAACCCAGCGCTACAAGTGCATCCGGAGAACTATGTCCCGAGGGGTAACAGCGGACAGCGACTTTGGTTTCGGGACTCTATGGGCTCTGTCCATAAGTTGCAGGGACATCAGGGAGCAGGGTTTGAAACAGGGACTGCCAATACTGTGGGAGATCGGGAGATTTCACAGGTTCGAGAACACCGCAGACTCAGATGTTATTACAGCGTGAACGGTCTTCCTGGTCCGTCATCTTCAAGACCAGAGTTTCATGTGATGATTTAAGTGTTTGAAAAGCATCAATCAGCTCATTATGCGCTAAGCAGAGTTCATCCGTTTTGGATTCTAAATTGTTAGTGCGTTCTCCCAGGTCATTAAGCTCCTTATGAATGTCAGCGGTGATAGATCTAAAGTCTGCTTGGAGGGTAACTCTGAGATTTTGTAACATGGAATGGAGTACCTTACTGGTAGCTGGTGTATCGTCAGGGAGCAGTGTCAGAGCATCCTCCTCAGTCTGTTCCTGAGAAAGCTGGTGAGTCCGGGTCTCCGGCGCCGCCATCTTGTGGTCCGCGGCCGTTATCTTTTTTCATTGACCGCGTTATTTCTGCCGCTCGTTGCAGCTTGGAAGGAGCCATGGAGGAGCCTGGAGGTATGAGGGAGTCCGAGGAGATAAAATGGAGGGTCTGCGTGGCAGCTTGTAGCCGTAGGATTAGGCAGTGTGGTGCGGTCCGCCAGAGCTCCGCTTACATGAGGCTGTTCGTAATGGCCGCTAGCTCCGCCCCCAGCATTTTTTGTTTTATATTGATAGGATGTTAGTTCATCAAGACAATGCACACACTGATGTAATATGCAGAGTAGCATTATGTCTCTAAGCAGGAATGGATTGAGCTGTATACTTGAAATGGGTGTAGTAGATGGCTCTATTCGGCATAGGCAGGAAAATAAAAGGAAATGGACTGTATATAAAAAACTAAAAATAAGTAGGAGACTCACTGCATGAGAGGACTGTATTGACCAGAAATAGAATAAAAAAGGATAAAAATTATTATTAAGCAAAAAAATACATATGGAGCCACAAAAAAAGTGACATCCGTGAAATTACATAGGACGTGACTTAATAGTAAAATGTGTGCTGCAAGAAAAAAAGAAGAAAAAAAACAATAAGATCAAACAGTGTTAAATGTAATGAACTCTGCAAAAATAGATGATTTGTAGGTAGCTCTAAGGCTAAAACACCATAGATATGGGCTGAACACAATCAGTGAGTAAGGTGCACTATAAAAGGCATGGTAATTTGTCCAGATGCTGGAAATAAGGCACAGTGCTTGATCCTTGTGCTGCAGTTAAAGTACTAAGCAAAATACAATAAATAAGTGCAAAAAAAAAAAGGGGGGATTAATCCTTTAAGTCCATAAAAACGAAAACAATTAAAGGTGAAAAAATGAAGTGAACAAAATTAAAAATGGAATAAAAGATAGTGTGTATAAAAATAGTCCATACATAAAAAGAAAAAAAAAGCTGTTTATACTGGCCAGATTCGAGATGCAGCAGCCGGGCTGTCCAAACAAACGGCAAATCCCCCAAAACGTTTAGGTATAAAGATGCAGGTTACAGAGCTGGTGTCCGGCGCTAGCACTCACGATCTTCAGTTTCAATAAAAAATATTGTCATGTGAACCCTGCATGGATTGCGGGTGTGAGCCCAATGTCCAGTGAACCATAATGAAGTATGCAGGTTAAGGGGTTCAAACAAGATATTTATTATAAACAAATCAGCAGAAATAAATGAATAAAGATGGATAGGTAAGATAGAGGGAGGTAAAGAGCAGAACGAAAAAGGATTAAACTGGATGAAAACTAGGAAACACAGGAGGAAACTGAAAATAGGTATAACTAAATGGGGTAGCAGATACTGAATAGAAAACAGAATATTAACTAGACAGAGAAATGAGAATGTCCATGGCAAGGTTTCCAGGTATAGGGTAAGGCAGTCTCGTAGTCAGGTTTTCAAGCAGTAGTCGTGGGATACAGAGAACAGGATAATCAGAAGTCCATAGCCAGGGGTCATACACGTAAATCCAATGGAGGAACTGGGTAGCAAAACAAATGGGGTTTACCGGTATAGCAGAGGTAGTCCAGAAGGGTAGTAAATCGGGTTCTGATGAAGGTCCAGGGGGAAAACAGATAGGAGTACAGTGGGTCCAAAAACAAGGAGCTTTCCAGATACAGGTCACTCTGGTACAAGGCTCTGACTTCAATGAGGAAGTGCAGCAGATAGGGTGTGACCTCCTTATAAGGACTAGGAGGCCTCATTAACAAAGATGAGGTGAACCTGTAGTCTCTGATATGCATAGGTTTCAGCCAATTCCATAGGAACCTATGTAACACATGGGAAAAAGGGGCTGCCAGGGTTAAAAATATGCGATCCCTGACAGCAACCCAGGTGGATCATGACAGATATTCAGCCAGGGATCGAGTCCTCAATGAAACAGTTGATGGAGGTGGAAGAAAAAAAGGGGAAAAAAATGGAAGGGAGGATCTAAGTGCAGACTGTATTGTCCCGGATAGGAGTGAAAAAATAGGAGATATACTTACATAATCTGGTGCCGATTTAAATAAATGGGCACCAAACAGAAGGCAGATCGGTGGATTTAAATCAAGGGGCACCGATTCCCAACCTCAGGTCCACAAGGCAGGAAACCAGATCCTTAGAAATATCTATTCAGGATGCCGAAGGAATAGATCACCCAGGATCATACAGGGTGGAAAATCACAATCGGATTTATTAAAACAATAAATAAAATACACCGCAAACTGCGGTGTATTTTATTTATTGTTTTAATAAAACCGATTGTGAATTTCCACCCTGTATGATCCTGGGTGATTTATTCCTTCGGCATCCTGAATAGATATTTCTAAGGATCTGGTTTCCTGATCTGTATACTTGTTCTACCACCTCTCCTTAGTCTTGCATCCACCCGTTTACTGATTAAACAGTGGGGATGGTCACCTTAGCAACCAAGTAAACTTAGTTTTTTGTTAATTAAGATGCGAAGAGCCGATCCCGACACGCCATTTCCGATTACCGGGTGGGCAAGGTTGTGGGCAGCATGGTACTGTTACATCCTCAGCTCCTGCAGCACTGCCTGGGGGGTCTGGGCACCAGGCGGTGTCGCTGGCTGGCTGGGTGCCAGCACTTAGTAATGGCCGATTGGCGTCTGAGGGGGCGGGGCCTGGCGTGGTCACGCTGAGCCACCGGGTTTAAAGCAGGAAGCGAGTATCTGCTCATTGCCTTGACGTGAAGTTAAGTTTCCACATCACCTGCTGTGTTTATTCTTACTGATTTGACTACCCAGTTGCCGACCTGCTTGTATTACCCTGTATTACGTTTCTGACCCGGCTATTCCTTGTGACGATTCTCTTGCTGATTCCCTTGGTGTTTTATGTAGAGGTCCTGTGTTTATATTTATGTTTAACCTCAGGTTTGCTGTTTGGAGTTCTGCCCGCCACCTTGGCAAACTCATCTCTCACCCACAATCTGGTTTGAGTCCTAATCACAAGGCAGCCGATTGTGAGTCTATCTGCCAATTCGTGAGACCAAATCATCGTGAATCAAAGTGATCGTTGTATGCACTTGCTGGTTATAGCATTAACACCAAGTTCATTGATTTTGTGACTGTCCTGCAGGCTGCACAATTCACCTACCACGCTAACTCCTTGTTAAAAAACAAATGTAAATTTGATTACGCTGTCAGGTATATTGGAAGGGAAAAAAGGTAAAATGGATGCCTGTAGCCACTTTGCTTTTAAAGACAGTCTTTTTCTTTTTCCAAATTGCCCTAGTTTTAGGAATGAACAAAGATTTTTTTTATATGGTTCATGGGTAGGTGAAATCTTTTAGAAATACCAGACATGAAGGAACCTTAAAATGTCTTTGTGTGATATAAGGCCCAAGCTAAGTGCTAAGACCTGTCATAATTAAATTTATTGGTCTGTTTTAAGTTTTTAAAACAAAAAGATATTTTGTCTTTTGGGTATAGGAAAATAAGAGTTAAATTCTATAATGTATAATTATATTCACGAAATATATTTCTATAATCAAAGTATATTTTATTATATTTATAGTAGAAAATGTATGCTCCAATAAATATTGTATAAGTATATAATTGGTAAATAGTATAATTATGGAAGAATAGATTCTGTGAGTTAACTAGAGAGGAATGTAAAACTTTGAAAGGAGTGAGGACATAAATCTAATTTTGATATGTAGACACTAAATGTCTACATTGGGAGAGAGAGGGTCTTTGTTAAGTCAGATTGACCTTTGACATGAGATAAGACATATAAAAATTAAATGTTGGAATTAATTAAGAAGTGCAACACTGCCCTCTAGAGGATAGCAAATATTATATTTGATATGATGAAAATATTGCTAGTGACGTCAAATTTACTATAATTGAAGCGGCAATGTTGGTTGCAGTCATTGAGAGACTCACACCGCAATGCATTCAGACTTCCAATACACATGAGAGATTCCGAGATTCCAGAACATGAGTGTCGGGTATATTACAGAAAGGAAAAAGGTAAAATGGATGCCTGTAGCCATTTTGTTTTTAAAGACAGTCTTTTCTTTCAATTTTCTCTAGGTTTAGAAATGGACGAGATTTTTTTTATAGAGTTCATTCATGGGTGAAGTCTTTTATATTTTTTTTTAGAAGTGCCAGACATGAAGGAATCTAAAATGTTTATGTGTGATAATGCAAGAGTTAAGTGCTAAGACGTGTCATAATTAAATTTATTGGTCTGTCTTAAGTTTTTAAAACAAAAGATATTTTGTCTTTTGGGTATAGGAATAAGAGTTAATATCTCTGTAATATAGATTTATATTCACAAAATATATGTTTATAATCAAGGTATATTTTATTATATTTACAGTAGGAAATATGCATACTCCAATAAATATTGTAGAAAGTATATAATTGGTAAATAATAAAAATTACTAAAGAATAGATTCTGTTGAGTTAACCAGAAAAGAATTCAGCTGATAGTAAGAAATTAGGAAAGGAGTGAGGATATAAATTAGATATAACAGGTAGAGACACAGTGTCTATATATGGAGAGAGAGAGTCTTTGTTAAGTCAGATTGAACTTTGACCCGAGATAAGAATATTAAAAAGAAATGCTGGAATTAATTAAGAAGTGCAATACTGCCCTCTAGAGGAAAGTAAATATTATATTTGATTTACCAATAATATTGCCAGTGACGTCAAATTGACTATAATAAGCGGCAATGTTGGTTGCAATGCAGTCTGAGATTCCAACATTCAGAGACTCACACCACGATGCAGGCAGATCCCAGGACATGAGGCAATCAAGACTCTCACCAAAACTCTGACACTCACCAAATCTCTAATTTACGTGCATTGATTATCTGATATCGATAATCTTCACATATTCCAAAACAAAGCATCACATAGAAAATTCCAAGATTTATCAAAATCCAGATTGGAGAGGTAATGTATGAAATTAAGGAATTAATGTAAATATATATATATATATATTTGTAGATATTCTTGCAACATAGACTGAGATTTCTCAGATACTGTTAGGTCCAAAATCTAAATATCTTTATTCTGCAGATAAAGATGTGAAGAAGTGGACATAAGGATTTATCCTAAAAAGAAATGTTGTAAGATTGATACCAATATATATATTGAATTTGGAAATTACTGTGATTAAAATTAATAAGCAAGGGATTATATAACTACAAAATAAAAAGCAAAAGATTAGAAATTTAATTCTCGAGATTAGGGGAGGATTCACTAAATAAGTTTTATTACTTATCTTTTTAAATTAGCTCATCTTTTGTTGATCCATGTAGTATAGAGATATATATATATATCTATAAGAGCTGGCTGGTTAAACATTGTTTGCTGGGAAATGCATGTTGTATTAAGCAGAAATGTTTATTAACCATTTGTGTATTAGTTACTAACTGATAAGGTAAATTATATTGATCATATATGCAGTTACTAACCGGAGATACATATATTGTGAAGCTAGTTTTTATATGCTGATGGATTGTGGCTTATAAATTTTTGTTTATGATATGAGATTTGAAACTTTTTTGTATCTACAATATAATAGAGTAAGGCTTGGCGTGTCCGTCGCCAAGCCTTACTCTGCGCATGTGCGCGCAACCAGCGGCGGTTGGTTGCGCGCGCATGCAACCGCCGCGGCATGAGCCGGCTGTGCGCTCGCCGCGGCGGTTACAAGATGCACACAGCAGCCGGGTAGAGGCTGCGCTCGCAGCCTCTACCTGGCTGCCGCGCGCATCCAACCCCCGAGCGGCGAAGGGAAAGTTCCCTCCGCCGCTCGGGGGTTGGATGCGCGCGGCAGCCGGGTAGAGGCTGCGCTCGCAGCCTCTACCCGGCTGCCGCGCGCACCCATCCCCGAGCGGCGAAGGGAAAGTTCCCTCGCTTCCGCTCTTTGAAGGACCCAAGCCGCGGTCACGTGACCGCGGCTTGGGTCCTTCAACGACCGGAAGCGGGGAAACTTTCACTTCGCCGCTCGGGAAGGTAAGTATGAGGAGCTCATGGGGCGGCTGTCCGAATGCCGATAGAGCATTCGAACAGCCGCCCCATGTCTGGTCTGGGGTCTGAGCTGGGGGCATATAGCCATGAGAGGTGGGGGGCAAATATCCGAGAGGTGGGGGGCAAATATCCATGAGCTGGGGCATATATCCATGAGAGGTGGGGGCCAAATATCCATGAGCTGGGGCAGTATCCACGTGCTGGGGCAGTATCCACGAGCTGGGGCAGTATCCACGTGCTGGGGCAGTATCCACGAGCTGGGGCAGTATCCACGTGCTGGGGCAATATCCACGAGCTGGGGCAGTATCCACGTGCTGGGGCAGTATCCACGAGCTGGGGCAGTATCCACGTGCTGGGGCAATATCCACGAGCTGGGGCAGTATCCACGTGCTGGGGCAATATCCACGAGCTGGGGCAGTATATCCACGTGCTGGGGCAGTATCCATGAGCTGGGGCAGTATATCCACGAGCTGGGGCAGTATATCCACGTGCTGGGGCATATATCCACGTGCTGGGGCAGTATATCCACGTGCTGGGGCAGTATATCCACGAGCTGGGGCATATATCCACGAGCTGGGGCAGTATATCCATGAGCTGGGGCAGTATATCCACAATAGACTGCCCTCTGGGCAGACTTTCCACCTTGTACGTAATAAATATATATATTTTTATCCGTATACAAAAATCTTCACATATTCCAAATTATTACATAAAGAATTCCAAGGCAGACTCATCAAAATCCAGATTGGAGAGGTAATCTTTATAAATTAGCTCGTCTTTTGTTGATCCATGTAGTATAGACAGATATATATATATCTATAAGATCTAGCTGGTTAAACATTGTTTGCTGGGAAATGCATGTTGTATTAAGCAGAAATGTTTATTAACCATTTGTGTATTAGTTACAAACTGATAAGGTAAATGATATTAATCATATATGCAGTTACTAACAGGAGATACATATATTGTGAAGCTAGTTTTTATGTGCTGATGGATTGTGGTTTATAAATTTTTGTTTATGATATGAGATTTGAAACTTTTTTTGTATACGTAATAAATATATATATATGTTTTTATCCGATTATTGATTATTGTATTCTTCAAAGCAAAACACAGACAATTAAAAGAATTTAGGAGAATTTCTAGGAAATATAAACAATTGATATTTGTGTCTCGTATAAATTTCTTATGAAATAATAATCCCTGCCATATTGGAGGCTTGGCTGAGAAGTCCAATATATGACGTGTTGTAGTCACGTGCAGAGATTATATCCGACAACGCCTATCTTGTACCTAGTCATGCTCATGTTTCCAGGCAATGTATCTATGTGAATAACGTTTATGAGTTTACACTAAGTAATCTCTTGGTCTCGAAACCGATTGAGCTTAATTGGTATTCAGGATTTTGTACTACCTCCCTGGCTTGTGATATCAGGTCTTAGGCTAGGGTCAGACGAACGCATTTTTCACGTGCGTTTAGCCGCACGAAATCACGGCCGTGCTAGCAGCAAATGACATCCAATGCCGGGGAACATACGACGAACGGCCGCACGAAAGTTCGTCCGTGCAACGCAAGTGGCCAACGAACGCATTTTTTCGAGAACGTCAAACCGCTACTACTGACGTACAGAGTGCGCTGCGGCCGCATAGCGGTGTGTGTGTGTGATTAGGAGACGTCAGACGCTGCTAATGTCCGGCTAACATAACGTCCAGACACAAAAAGTGTTTTATTGACGATCCGTACAAAATCACGGACGGAAAAGGCGCATCGTATGACCGCTATCCCGTATTCTGGGAAACAAAACGTACGTTCGTTCGAACGCACTTTTTCACGGACAACGTGAAAAATGCGTTCGTCTGACAGTCCTTCTTGCTTTGAGATTTTGTACCAGAGGAATCTGTCCATTAAGATCCTAACAACGCTACTCCAGGGTGAGCGCCATAGCACCCGTTACAGGTACAGTACAAGGTTGGTAAATCACTTTATTCCATATAGTATATAAATCATGGTGTTTCATTATTGGTTTTATCCCTGATGAAAGCTCGTTTATGAGCTGAAACGTTGGATTTGTCTTAATGAATCACCAATAAAATTTATTGTTTTAACTACAAGACCGTGAGTGCTCCTGCAATCTTTGGTATAATATTTCATAAAAATGTCACTCTTATGTTCACCGGAGGCATATGAAATGCTGGCCAGCTTTGATTGCGACACTCACGCTGACAGTGACAACCTCACAGCCTCTGATATAGAGCCCCTAAGTGAACCCTTGTCAGGGTTCCGCAGTCGCGCCGCCTGCACTTGGTTACCGATGCACCACCTCGGTGTGCCACGGCGCCATCTCGGGTTGCCTCACAGTGCCATGCGTTGTTGTGTTCATCCTGGTCACTGGCTTTCCTGTCTCCCTAGAAGCGCACACGCCTGCCACAGCTCCCTTTTATCCCCTGTCACCTGTGGGTGCCCGGGAGTGACGTCATCAGCCCGATTAGCATATGAGGGCGGGATCTGTAACCCGGTACTATTTAAATCTAGCTCTCCCTTGGTACAGACGCTGTAGTATAGCATCCTGTTCATATAGCTAGTTGTTCCCTTGACTCCTGTTCTTTTGCCTCCTTTGTGTATGGATCCTTTGCTTCTTTATTCGTATATGACCATTGCTGCATGTCTACTATTTTCTGCTAGTAACTCGACTTCTCTGGTGGATTCTCCTGTTGTACACTAAATACGTCTGAGTTCTGCATATTGGGGTCCACTCCTCCACTTAGTCCCACCAACCTTACAACCCTCCAGTGATGGTGACCCCCCATCCCTCAAGGCCAGAGAGCAATTGGGTACCCCCAAATATGACTGCTCCAGAAATACCCCCATTTTGGCTACACCTGGCATCACAGTAAGGGTAGAGGATTGTGAGCCAGTGAGCTATTTTAGCCTCTTTATGTCAGACGACATATTTGAGATGGTGGTTGAGCAAACCAACCCATTTGCCAACCAGTACCTTGCTGCGAATCCGGGGTCAGATCGTAGCAAGCGAAACACGTGGCACCCAACAGATCTCGTAGAAATTTTAAAAAATTGGGCTCTAACCCTTGTAATGGGAATAGTTAAAAAGTCAAGTATAAAAGAGACTCGTTCTTTGGTCTCTAGCCTGAGGGACTACGAAATATTGGTCACTCAGACTTTCGGACTTGCCACCGCCACACGTTACCACTGGTCTCTCTGGGATATTGTGGGAATAACTTAAGGTTTTTCACTCAGTAAGGTTGATCATCGACAGGGTGAACTCCACTGGGGTCGCGACAGATCTGTGGTGATTACTATATTATTTTTACTTGCAGAAGAAAAAAATAATAGTATCTTTTCCGGATTCCTTTACTTCTAAAGCTCATGAATTACGGCTCATGGTGTGTTTATTTGTTAATGTAATTGGATGTCTTCCCCTGTTTTCTTTTTGTACCCTATCTTATGTGATTTTGAAAAATAAAAAAACCTTACATTTCAACAAAAAAAAAAGACAAGTATAAGATCCTACTGGCATGAAAACCCCATCCTGGCTACACCGCTTTTCCCAAGGGATATGAAGAGGGAGCACTATGAAAATATCCTGCTGTTCCTCCATTTTAATGATAACGCACTGTGCCTACCGAGAAACAACCCATTGTATAAAATTTATAAAATTCAGCCCCTTATCAAACTCCTGTCTGCCAAATTCACTGATAATTATGTCCCCGACCAAAACATAAGCATAGATGAGTTCCTTATGAAATTCAAACGTAGACTGCTCTTCAAGCAGTACATCCCGAGTAATCGATCCGGGTATTGTGTAAAATTTTATAAATTATGGGCTCTTTCACATTCTTCAATCAAAAATGCACGGTAAACGCATGAATTTTTGCGCGAAGCATTAAACATTAACGCGCGTAAATTAACGCTGGTATTACAATCCTCGCACATTATTTCATCCGTCAAAAAATAAAACGCGCGAGCATTAACGTTGCGCACAGAAATCGGTGTGCGGACTGTTTTTTCATGCGATTCAGCCAATCAGAATTAAGAGTTGATTAAAAAGTGTGTATACGAGTATACACTATACAGTGTGGGCGCTTGTTAATTTAAGTTAGTTAAAGTGCTATGTGAATAAATAATTAATTGCTGCCTAAGTATGGTAAAAAGCACATAAAAAACAACCAAAATACGTGCCAAGATTAAGACAAAAGGATAAACAAGACCATACGGCGCATAAAACAGTGAGCAGTTGGTTAAATGAACAACTGATTAAATAGAAGTAAAATGTGAGAGGTGTTCTTTAGGGTATAAAAAGTGTCCTTTAAAATGCAAGAAATGTCCTTTAAAATACCAAACAGATGAGGTAAAAGAGTACAAAAAAATCCTTTTTTTTAAAAAAATTATTATTAAGTCAATTTGTGCAAAAACAATGTAAAAAAAGTGCAATGGTTTAATACTCAAAGAGTGTTGTTGATTGAAGTCAAGTGCAACAATCTTCTCTGTGGTGTAGATATCAAATCTTCTCTTTAAAGGTGTCCCTCAGAGAGAAATAAAGGCAATAATAGTGCAGATGGTCATACTGGGATGAAGTAATTTAATAAAATGAATATATCACTCACATTTATTAGAGCCTAAGGGAAATCCAGGCTCAAGGAAAATAGCTTGCGGCCAAATATAGGGTGGCACGTCCCTCCTTTCATCTATGGTGGTTACTAGATAAAGCAGAGAAAATCGGGAGACGGCACTCCCATAGCGTAACTCTGTGCAATACAAGTGGAGGATTAAATTACAATTGGTCACACTCACCAGTTATAGAGCCTCTCAATTCCAGGCTCAAGGAGTATCGCCTTGGGTCCTCTTAAGGTGGGAGCCCGAACCTCTTTGGTGTAGCAGCAGTTGATCCAGATGTCCAAAAAAAGTGGAGAGATAAGGAAAAGTGGCGAATGCAAAAAATATAGGTAATGAATTTATTTGAATTAATAAAATCCTGGACAAATTGTACCGAGACGCGTTTCGGCTAAAAGCCTTCCTCAGTCGGTATATTTAGTGTCCATAAAGTGCAAACAAAGTCTTTGTTTGCACTTTATGGACACTAAATATACCGACTGAGGAAGGCTTTTAGCCGAAACGCGTCTCGGTACAATTTGTCCAGGATTTTATTAATTCAATAAATTCATTACCTATATTTTTTGCATTCGCCACTTTTCCTTATCTCTCCACTTTTTTTGGACATCTGGATCAACTGCTGCTACACCAAAGAGGTTCGGGCTCCCACCTTAAGAGGACCCAAGGCGATACTCCTTGAGCCTGGAATTGAGAGGCTCTATAACTGGTGAGTGTGACCAATTGTAATTTAATCCTCCACTTGTATTGCACAGAGTTACGCTATGGAGTGCCGTCTCCCGATTTTCTCTGCTTTATCTAGTAACCACCATAGATGAAAGGAGGGACGTGCCACCCTATATTTGGCCGCAAGCTATTTTCCTTGAGCCTGGATTTCCCTTAGGCTCTAATAAATGTGAGTGATATATTCATTTTATTAAATTACTTCATCCCAGTATGACCATCTGCACTATTATTGCCTTTATTTCTCTCTGAGGGACACCTTTAAAGAGAAGATTTGATATCTACACCACAGAGAAGATTGTTGCACTTGACTTCAATCAACAACACTCTTTGAGTATTAAACCATTGCACTTTTTTACATTGTTTTTGCACAAATTGACTTAATAATAATTTTTTTTAAAAAAAGGATTTTTTTGTACTCTTTTACCTCATCTGTTTGGTATTTTAAAGGACATTTCTTGCATTTTAAAGGACACTTTTTATACCCTAAAGAACACCTCTCACATTTTACTTCTATTTAATCAGTTGTTCATTTAACCAACTGCTCACTGTTTTATGCGCCGTATGGTCTTGTTTATCCTTTAATCAGAATTAAGAACCTTTATGTCTCACGTTAAGTTCTGTCAAAGTCAATCTGCGCATATATGCTACATAAAAAAAAAAACACGCACAACTTCTCAAATTTATTGTTTGGTATGTGTAGAATGTGTAACTATACTTTGCTGTATTTTTTTTTTTTGGGCTGGTGTATTTGGTTTCGGCCAGGACGTTCAGATTTGCCTTTAACACCAGCTTTTCAAAGACGTTAAAATTATGCACGCAAACGCTGTGCGTTAAATTTTGTGCATAGATTGTAATACCATCTGCGTACCAGTGCACAAACGCATTTGCGCTCACAATGTTAAGAATAGGACGCGCGCAGTACAGTACGCTCGCGCAGGTTCACCCGCGGTAGACGTTAACGCGCATTTTTTGCACGGACATTGTAATACGACGTTCAGCGCAAGGGTTTTGCCCCTTGCGTTAATGCGTTTTTGCGCACGCGTTAACGTTTGCGTGAAGAATGTAATAAAGCCCCATGTGAGTCCATGACAGGGTATACATGGGCATTTAGAATATATGAAGGGAAAGATAACCACCTTGACCCCCAGGATGCTTAGATTCTATGGGTACCAATAGAAATATTGTTTGGGATCTCATCTGTCCTGTGTTTAATAAGGGCTATCATTTATGGGTCAATAATTATTACAGCAGTATTGACCTATTTAAAAATTAATTTTGTTTTTGTTTTTCACCTCTCTGAATAAAATAACCTGTAAGTTTGGCCAGGGTTGCTGGGGAAGGGGGGGGGGGTGTTGGAAGCATGTGAAAACAAAGGAATCCATTACTCACAAATACACATAGGAATAAAACAGCACAGGGGACTCCACAATAAATACATACATAAGGGAATATTAATTTATCACAGATACAGGGTGACTTTGACAGAGGAAAGAGCAAGGAGACGATATGAAACATCAGGCCTGCACCTCTCAAATACTAGGGTTGTGCATGACTTTTTTTCCGTTTCATTTAGGGTTTTTTCCAGTTTTTTTTTGTTTCGGAACATTTCGGACAGTTTTTTTCCCGTTTCGGATCATCTCGATTGGGTGATTCGGATCGATTCGGCGATTCGGATCATTTTGGCGATTAGGATCATTTCGGCAATCTGGATCATTTCGGTGATCCGAATAATTTTGGCGATTCGGATCATTTCGGGTGATTTGGGTCAATTGGTTTTTCACTTTTTTATGAGTTATTTCATTTTTTTTGCTTATTTAAGAATGGGAAGTAGATTACTACCAATAGAATGAAAGTTTTTTTACTTAATTTTTATTTTAGGATTTTTTAGGCATTTTTTGGTGAAATTTTAGGTTTCCTAACTTTTTTAAAGAAACAAGGCTTCTTAACCCATAGGTTTCAATGCAGCATATGAATCCGCACACTGCCAGGCAGCGCCTCTCTGCAGTATAATTCAGTATGTGAATTTGCACACTGCCGGGCAGCACCTCTCTGCAGTATAATTAATGCAGCATGTGAATCCGCACACTGCTGGGAAGCGCCTCTCTGCAGAATAATTAATGCAGCATATGAATCCGCACACTGCCGGGCAGCACCTCTCTGCAGTATAATTAATGCAGCATATGAATCCGCACACTGCTGGGAACTTCCCAGAACTGTGTGGATTCATATGCTGCATCAATTATTACTCAAAAAACCCCAAAAACTAACTGATCAAAAAATGAATCGATCCGAATCAATGAATCGATCTCCAGAGAGTTGTTGCCCGGCAGTGTGCGGACTCATATGCTGCATTAATTGTACTGCAGAGAGGCGCTGCACGGCAGTGTGTGGATTCATATGCTGCATTGAAACCTATGGGTTAAAAAGTCTTGTTTCTTTAAAAAAAAGTTACTAAACCTAAAATTTCCCCGAAAACTGTCTAAAAAATCCTAAAAGAATAAGTAAAGAAACTTTCATTCTATTGGTAGTAATCTACTTGCCATTCTTAAATAAGCAATAAAAAATGAAATAACTCATAAAAAAGCAAAAAACCAACTGATCCGAATCATCCGAAATGATCCGGATCACCAAAATTATCCGAATCGCCGAAATGATCCGAATCGCCAAAATGATCCGAATCATTGAATCAATCTGAAATTTCAGATTGATCAGAAATTACGGGTGGTTGATATTTCGTTTTCAGAAATGCTACCGAAACACGAAAAAGGTGAATTTCGTCCAAATTTCAATTCGGAACGAAACGAATTGCATCATCTGCTACGTGGACTGCAGGCCGCCACTGCCTGGGCTCCCCTCCACTGGCAGGAATGCCAAGGCCCAGTCGCATGTGCGACTGCTGCGACCAAAGTAGTTCCGCCACTGTTATAGACATTGTTAATGATAAACAGAGGACATTTTTATTATCAGGAAAAATAAGTGATTATAAATATTTCTGCATTACTCTTTTTGAGTAATATTCCACAATTCATTGTTACATGCATGTCTTTTCAAAGCTTCCATTGGTCATCAATTCAGTCACTTGCTTTGTGATGCCTCTGTTCAGTGGCCTAGAATCACTAACAGGGTTATTCAAAGAGAATCGAAAAGTCACCGTTCGGTGACTTTTCGTCCTCTTCAATTCGGTGCAATTTGGCGATTCCATTTCGGCGACCCTGCGATGTATTCATCAAGCACCACAGGGCCATCATAGTGCAGGGAAAAGCCGCCGCAAATCCGACTAACACTTACCGCAAAACCCGGCGAACGCACACTGAAACCCGCAAACATCTGGATTAACCCTGCCGAACACGCCGGAGAAACCGCCGATCACAGCGCAGAGAAGCCACTGGAAAAACCCGACACCGAAGAAGAATGGAGTGAAAAAAAAACCTCAGTACGCTTGAATGTTTGAAGTGAAATGCTGTTTGCAAAGAAACTACAGAACGAAAATGTCTGAAATTTACATATAAGATCCAATGAATGATATTAAAAAGGGCTGTTATAGAAAAAAGAAAAAACAATAAAAAAAAAAACGGAAAACAAATTCGCAAAAAAATCCCGAAAAATGCCTGAAAGATCCTAAAGGATCTATGCATGAAGAGACTTTTTTCTGTAGAATATTATAATCAACGGTTTATTATATACTGAATTAAAATGGGAATATTTTTGACATTGAAGCCTTTGGGATTCACCTGAATACACCTGTCGAATGAAACCACTGAACAGCAGGGCAATTCGACAACTTTTCACTGCTGATTTTTGTTCTCTGAATAGAAGAAGCATTGCTTCTCTGTGGCCATTTAACTGCCCTCGAACAGACACCGAACAGGCACCGTATGTGCAGGCAATTCGCCAACATTTGGTGAACTGCCTGCTCTCTGGATAGCCGAATGGCCAGGAAAGGTAACCGTACGCTGAATTTCACTGTTCGGTTACGTTATGGCCATAATTCGGATCTCTTTGAATAACCCTGTAAGCCTTGAGATTGTAATGATGCTCTAAAACCTGAAAGTTACAAAGACTACAGCAGCACAGCATCGCCATGATCTTTATAGATATATTTAGAGATGCGCATTCATTTCGGAAAAATTCGGCATTCGGAGCGAAATTCGATAATTCGGATTTTGGAAGTACTTCCGAATAACGAATTGATAAGATCCGAATTCGAAACAAAATGAAATGGCATATAACAAATTTATTTTGTTTTAAACTGTGTCATCATGCTAAATATAATGTGTGCTACTCACTGCTTATACTTCTTGACCTTTCTGTTGCCTTTGATACAGTTGACCACTCAATCCTTCTTCAAACTCTTAGTGACATAGGCCTTCAAAGTACTGTTCTTTCATGGATCGCTTCCTACCTGTCCCAACGATCGTTTAGTGTCTCATTTGCTGGAAGTACCTTCTCCCGGCAGCCTGTCTCTGTTGGGGTGCCCCAAGGGTCAGTACTCTTTTTTTTTCAGTCTACACTGCCTCTCTAGGAAAACTGATCAGCTCCTTTGGATTCCAGTACCACCTATATGATGATGACACTCAAATTTACCTCTCCTCCCCTGATCTCTCTCCAGGTCTCCTGGATCAAGTCACTGACTGTCTCTCCGCTGTCTCACATTGGATGGCTTCCCGCTTCCTTAAACTCAATCTTGCCAAAACTGAAATTCTCATCAATCCTCCCTCCAAGAAGAACCCAATACCACCTATCTCTCTCCGAGAAAATGGAACACCCATTAGCCCAACACCCCAAGCTCGCTGCCTTGGTGTCACTTTTGACTCTGACCTAACGTTCTCTTCCCACATCCAGACAGTGAGCAAATCCTGTTACTTTCAACTCAAAAACATTGCCCGTGTCCGCCCCTTTCTGAGACAAGATACTGCAAAGGTGCTGGTTCATGCTCTTGTCATTTCACGACTTGACTACTGCAACTCACTCCTCCCCAACTCCCGTATTGTCCCTTTGCAATCTGTAATGAATGCAGGGGCCAGGCTTATTTTTCTCACTAAACGCACCTCGCGTACTTCCCCCCTCTGCCGGTCCCTCCATTGGCTTCCTGTATGCTTCAGGATACAGTTTAAAATACTGATGCTCACGTTGAAATCATTTAATAATTCAACCCCTCCCTACATGTCTTCGTTACTCCGCAAGCATATCCCATCTAGACAACTCCGTTCAGCAGGTGATCTCCACCTGTCATCGGTCTAAACGCACACAGCCAACTCTCGCCTCCAAGACTTCTCAAGGGCAGCACCAGTCCTGTGGAATGACTTGCCTCGCCCTATCAAACTCTCCCCTGACCTTCAGGCCTTCAAAAAATCCCTCAAAACCCATCTCTTCAGATTAGCGTACCACATCACTGATGCAACTCCTCCCTCTGCTCACCTACTCACACTTGATTGAAGCCGCTTCTATGGCTCCACAGTTCCCAAACCACTGGCACTAATGATCCTGCTATCTAGTGAAATTCCTCTTGTCTTCCTCAACCCCAATCCCTCTAGACTGTAAGCTCCTATGAGCAGGGCCCTGTAGACCTCTTGTTTCCATCTTATGTCCGTTTGTACTGTATGTATTTCGTTCCCTTTGGTTGTTGTAAAGCGCTGCGGAAACTGTTGGCGCTATATAAATGATGACAATAATAATAATAATCATCATCATCATAAAAGAAAAATTTGAATATTTTTTTTGTGTTCCGGAATTCGAATCGATATGAACTATCGAATCGATACCAAATTGATATATAAACTATCGAATTGATATATCAACTATCGCATTGATCTTAAATTAAAATACATACAATACAAGTAATGCAGTCAGCAAGCAACTTTATGAAACAAATTAATTTTGTTTCACAGTTTCACAAGCACCTGTCCCTGTTAAATTGACTCAAATACTAACAGGGTTATTCAAAGAGCTCCGAATTGCTTGAGAAAGGTAACCGAACGCTGAAAATCAGCGTTCGGTTACCTTTCCTGGCCATTCGGCTATCCAGAGAGTAGGCAATTCGCCAAATCCTAGCGAATTGCCTGAACATACGGTGCCTGTTCGGTGCCTGTTCGAGGGCAGTGAAATCCCCATAAAAAGCACTGCTTTGGTGAAGCAGTGAAAGGTTCCCGAAATGTCCTGCCATTCGGTGGTTTAATTCGGCAAGTTTGTTCAGGAGAATCCCATAGGCTTCAATGTTAAAAATATTCCCGTTTTAATTCTATATCTAATAAAACGTTCATTATAAAATTCTGCAGTAAAGAGTCTCTTTATTTATAGATTTTTTAGGATATTTTAAGCATTTTTCAGATTTTTTTTATTAAAAGTCCGATTTTTTTTAAAATTTTCTTTTAAAGTTTTCTTCTTTTTTCTGTAACAGCCCTTTTTATTATCATTCCCTGGACCTCATATGTAAATTTCAGACATTTTCACTCAGTAGTTTCTTTGCAAACAGCGTTTCACTTTCACACATTCATACAAACTGTTTCGCTAATTTATTCACTGCCTCTTCTGCTGTGTTGAAGGCTGCGATCGGCTCCTGTTCGGGTTTTTCTGTGGTTTTCGGCAGGTTAATCCAGATGTTTTTGAGGGTTTTCGGCGTGCATTCGCTGGGTTTTGCGGTGAGTTTTCGTCAGGTTTGCGGCAGCTTTTCCCTGCAATTCGGGGACCCTGTGGTGCTTGCTGAATACACCGCAGGGCACCAAAATGGGATCGGCAAAAGGAACCGTATTGAAGAGAACGAAAAGTCACCGAACGTGCGGTGACTTTTCGAATCTCTTTGAATAACCCTGTAAATCTGTGAGACAGCTTAATTTAACCCTAGCTTGTCTTTTAACAGCAAAATTTGATTCATTGGGGTTTTATTTAGTGATCCGAAATTCGAATTGATATCAACTATCAAATTTGAAATGAACTATCAAATTGATATCAACTATCGAATTGATCTTAACTTACAAGTAATAGTCAGCAAAGGACTTTATGAAACAAATTAATTTTGTTTCACTGTTTAATTTGACTCAAATCTGTGACACAGCTTAATATTTAACCGTAGCTTTTCTTTTAACAGCAAAATTTGACTAATTGGGGTTTTATTTAGTGATCCAAAATTCAAATTGATATCAACTATCGAAATGATATATGAAATTCAAATCGATTTAAAATTTCGAATCGATACGAAATTTTGAATCAATCTAAAACGAAACGAAATTAGTTACGAAATTCCGAAAACAAAAGTATTTAAAAACAAAACAAAACGAGACTAAACAAAACAAATTTTTCAGCCATGCGCATCCCTAGTTAGGAACCCGCACTCTTAGGAAGGCATGAGTAGCTGTAAGCACATGCAAAATAGAGTCAACATTAAAACACCTGAAAATAAAATTAGCCTTGTGCAGCTGATGAAAAGCAAGTATAAAATGGAAAAAAAGTTGTGCCCCCTTAAAACACACAATAACGTAAAAGCACAGAAAAACATGTAAGTTCACTAACAACTGTCCACATTGACATCAACTGGCCCTTTGCACCGCAAATGCTTACTTTAGTGAATCTCGGGACCTGTCCCATATTCAGTATGAAAAATGAAGGATACCTATTGAAAATTATGACTTCATACCACAAAGAGTAGTGACAAAAACAAATATATCTATGGACGAAAATAATGGTAATATTCTGACTTTAAGGTAGCCTGTGATTTAGCAAAGCAAATAACAATGGAAAACATACTATAAACATAGACGAGATCCCCAGGGGTCATGATCATAGAAAGGTCTATGCCAAGTCCATTTTAGTTCAACAGGTTACAAAAGATTATATTAAAAGTGTATACTACCTGCAAATTGTTATTTTTTTTGCAACACTGAGCAGTAGTTCCTGAGCCCACTTGTTTTCAAAAGTGCTGCATCAAATCAGCTTTTGTCAATATTCATCAGTAAACATTTTGCATTGATATACTTAGTTTAAGCACTTAAATAAGCTTTTCTGTGATCATTAACTAATATATACTGCGAAGTTACTAATTATATCAGCTGGTAACAAGTGGCAGAGAAATGGTTACATAAAGTTCTCTGTCACATACCGTACATTACATTGCTTAGTGAAATTGTGCCTGCAGAGTCTAATAACATGCAATGTCGTCTTCTAATCTCATTGTAGAGATTGGCGACAGCAGAGGGGTCAGAAGCTCTTAAAGATTCTCAAAAAGACAATTCTAATCTAAACGAACCCTCTGCCACGTCCCCAACGCTGCTAATCTTAATTGAATCAATCTTTTGGCGTCTCCTGACAATGAAAGATTGCAGGAACCTGGGAGGCCTTTTATTTTACACAAGTCAGCCATATAAAAAAAAAAACCTCAACCCCCCCCTTAATCATTAATTTCTACATTTGATGCCATTCTTCACTGTCTCTCTAGCAAGACCCCATCGAACTGCCCTCTACCACCTCCTCCTCTCTAATCAGGTCTGAGTGTTTGTCCTTATATCTTTGTGTCTTCTCTACTGTCTTCAGGGGAAAGTAATTTTGCTAAAACTGCCCTAATACATTGCCTATTTATCAAAATCTGCAGACTCCTTTTTTGTTTATTAATGTTCTGTGTTGACAATACACTGACCTGGTGTATGAAAGAATTAAGTGAGAAGTATTTGTAAATGTAGTACCCCTTCATTGCTGAAGCACTCCAAAAGAGACAGCTTTATGTCTCAAAGGAAGAGGAATTAATCCACTATTCCATTAATAATGTGCCAACCTTAGATACTTAAAACTGATTTTAGGATTTGGCTTAATGCAGTGGCGTCACAAGAAGGGGGGGCCCACACTGGGTGACACCCTGAATTTTTTTTTGTAACACAAAAATATTTTACCAGGAAGGATACATTGACATTTCTCTCATTTTCAAGTATGTCATGGGTAGTGATGAGCCGAACATGCCCGAATTCGGCAAGAGGGCATATATGCTAGATATTTGCCATAAAAGGTGTTTTGGGGTCCGGGTAGTGCCCTGGGGGAGAGGAAACAAGGACAAAAAGTAAAAAAAAAAAGTTTTTAAAGAGACAGAGAGTTTTCCATGAAATAAGGGTTAAAAATAAAAACGAAAAATTCCTTCAAATATCGTGCCTAGGAGGTACCCATAACCTGCCCGTGAAGTGGCGGATTTCTAGGACGTATAGAAACACTAGAAAACAAAAAAAATGACATTTCAAATGACGGTAAATGCTTTTCCTTTAATCTATCCATAAACTACTGCTTGGGGCGGCAGTCTGTATGAAAAGAGGAGACATTTTCGGACACGTAGAAAAAGTTTAGTGATTTTTTGGCTAAATTATTGTGAAACTTATGCAGGCTTTGGATGAAAGTAACAATAGGTGCTTTAGAATTGGGCCTTTAGCGTCGGCAACAGTGCCGTCACACCGTAACCCCTCTGAGGATATGAATCTGATACAGGCGTCAGTGGCAGTGCACCCAAATATTGTGCTTTTGGTGCCAGGCCAGCAAGTACTATCATACAGTATCCCCTCTGAAGTATTGTGGAAGAATGCAGGGGTGGACCTTGCGGTCCTATATTAGAAATATATGAATCTGGTAAAGGCGTCAGTGCACCCAGATATTGTGCCTTTGGTGCCAGACTGCCAGGCCAGCAAGTACAATCATACAGTAACCCCTCTGTAGTATTGTGGAAGAATGCAGGAGTGGACCATGTGGTCCTATATTAAAAAGATATGATTCTGGTCAAGGCGTCAGTGCCACCAGATATTGTGCCTTTGGTGCCAGACTGCCAGGCCAGCAAGTATCATCATACAGTAACCATTCTGTAGTATTGTGGAAGAATGCAGGGGTGGACCATGTGGTCCTATATTAAAAAGAAATTAATCAGAAAAAGGAGTCAGTGCACCCAGATATTGTGCTTTTGGTGCTAGACTGCCAGCAAGTACTATTATCATACAGTAACCCCTCTGTAGTATTGTGGAAGAGTGCAAGGTTGGACCCTGCTGTTCAAAAAATTCAAATGATATAAATCTGGCACAGGCATCAGTGCAGCCAAATATTGTGCCTTTCATGGCAGCAAGTGCATTCACACCGTAATCCTTTTGTGGTATTGTGAAAGAGTGCAGGGTTGGACCCTGCTGTTCAAAAAATTCAAATGATATAAATCTGGCACAGGCGTCAGTGCAGCCAAATATTGTGCCTTTCATGGCAGCAAGTGCATTCACACCATAACCCTTTTGTGGTATTGTGGAAGAGTTCAGTGCTGGAGGTTTTGTGCATGTAGAAGACATCCCCGATCTATTCCGTTATGTCAGCATCAGGGGATTGATAACTGCTGATCCAGGGCTGATTCATTTTTATAAATGTCAGCCGGTCTACAGAGTTGGTGGACAGACGCACTTATTTGTCTGTGACAAAACCTCCAGCGGCACTGAACGTCCTTTCAGAAAGCACGTTGGATGAAGGGCAACCTAGTAGCTGCATAGCATATTGGCTAAGTTCTGGGCAGTGATCAAATCTCAACACCCAGTAAGCCAGTGGATCATCTGCTGGAAAGGTATCCAGGTCTGCCCTTGCCCCTAGGTAGTCTTGCACCATATGGTGAAGACGCTGGCAATGGGTGCCTACATTTGACGTCCCTGGGCGTCGTGGACTAAAAAAAATTAAGAAAATGCATCAGTCAAGCGGCCCTGGCCTTCACCACTATTCCTCTGATCATCCGCAGCCTCAGACGCATGTGTGTCATCACTTGGTAACCTATCAGTGCCTGGAAAGGTGTTACACAAGTGTCGCTTTAGAGCGTCATCAAGTTTTTTCATCCTGTGCTCCCTCTGTGCGGACAGGATGAGCTCTGCAACTTTACCCTTGTATCGTGGATCAAGAAGGGTTGCCAACCAGTAATGATCCCTCTCCTTGATAGCACGAATCCTGGGGTCCTTTAGTAGGCTTTGCATCATAAGGGAGCCCATGCAGCGTAGGTTGGAGGTGGCATTAGTTTCCGAGTCTTCGTGGTCAATGAGGATGACCATATCGTGCACTTCCTCCTCCCAGCCACACACTAGCCCTTGTGTTTCTGGGCACACGAAACCCTCCCTTGAGGAATCCCCACCTTCAATGCCCCCACTACTTAAATATTCCTCCTCCTCCTCATCCTCCTCCTGTCTGATCTGAGTAGGTCCCGCTGGAATGCTGTCTGCGGAAAGACTGGGGCCTTGAGAGCTAGGGAAGACCTCCTCTTCCTCCCACTGCTCTGCCTCTAGAGCCACATCTATAATTCCCCACAGAGTGTGCTCCAGCAGGAACACTAAAGGAATTGTGTCACTGATGCATGATCATCAGCCTTTGCGGGGGGAAAAAAACAAGTTGACCTGAACCTGTCCTTGTGCCATACTCACACAGGTACTCGTTGATGGCCCTCTGCTGCTTGTGCAGACACTACAGCATTGCTAATGTCGAGTTCCACTTGGTGGGCATGTCACAAATCAGACGGTTTGTGGGAAGGTGGAATTCTCTTTGAATTTCTGCCAGGCGAACGCTTTCTGGGAATGACCGTCTGAAGTGGCTGCAGACTTTTCTGGCCTGGCTGAGAAGCTCTGCCAGCCCTGGGTACCTCGTTAGGAAACGCTGTACCACCAGATTTAGGTCGTGTGCTAGACATGGTACATGCGTCAACTTACCCAGGCGTAAGGCGGCGAGAAGGTTGCTGCCATTATCACAGATGACCATTCCCAGCTCAAGCTGGCGTGGTGTTAACCATCTCTGCACCTGCCCCTGCAGAGATGACAGAATTTCTGGCCCGGTGTGGCTCCTGTCCCCTAAACAAACCAGCTCAAGCACAGTATTACTTCTTCTTGTTTTTTTTTTTTGTTTTTTTGAGAAAGGATTTTACCAGGAAGGATACATTAAGATTTCTCTTGTTTTCAAGTATGTCCTGGGTGGCGAGTATGTACCGTTAGGTGTCTTGTCAAGGACACTTACTGGAGAGGTTGCTCGCTGGGATCGAGCCCATGACTCCACAGGCTCTCTCCATGCAGAGCGGTGACATTACCTCTACTCCACCCAGCCGGTACTTGGCTTGAGCCATTGCGTAGCCCCTGTCAGGCGTCGGTTTGACTGCCACTTCGCCAGAGACAGAGGAGGAGGAGGAGGAGGAGGAAGAGGTGGTGGAGCAGACAGACCTCATACAAGCAGCTTTCTGGAGGCGTGGTGGATGAACAAGCTCCAGAACAGAGCCCTGCCTTGAAGGAAATGTAACGACCCTGTCCATGCTTGCTGGACCATGTGTCTAAAGTCACATGCACCTTGTTGCTGACTGCCTTTCCCAATGACTGGATAACATTGTCTTCCACGTGCTGGTATAGTGCTGGAATGGCCTTGCGTGAAAAGTAATGGCGTTTGGAACCTGCCACTGTGGTACAGCACATTCAGCAAATTCACAGAAGGGAGCAGAGTCCACCAGCTGGAAAGGCAGCAGCTGCAATGTGAGTAATTTTGCTAAGTTGGCATTTAGACGCTGTGCTTGAGAATGGTTGGGACTATATATTTTCTTACGCTGCAGCAGCTGCGGCAACGTAATCTGACTGCGTAAATCTTCAATTGATGGGATGATGTCACATTGTGAGGAAGGAGCTGGTACATCCATTACTGTAGCATCATCCCTGTCAGTGGAGGTTGTAGGCAATGACATGGAAGGACATACAGTGGGGGTAGAGACAGATGAGGAGGAGGAGGACCTACGCAAAGTTTTGCGCCAACGGGATGTGTGGCAGGAGGTCATATGTCGCCTCAAGCATGTGGTACCCAAGTGTCCAGTGTCTTTCCCATGCTTAAGCCTCATCTGACATAGATTACAAATATCATCGGTGGGGTCTGCTGCACATTTCTTAAAGAACTTCCAGCAGACAGCAGAGTTCCTGCGTGTGTGCTTTGAGACAACAGCGCTCTGCACCGGAGCAGCTCTGACATCTGATGCCTTGGACTGGCTAGTGCTACGGTTGGTCATAGAGGATGTTGTGCCTCGTGTTTGCTGTGCCTCCTCCTCCCCCTCTTCCTCACTTGATTCCTCTGTTTGATCAGGCACCCAGGTGGAGTCAGTGACCTCATCATCATTGTCATCATCATCCCCTATCTCCTCGTCACTGGAGCCAACTTGGCAGTATGCTGCAGCTGCTGGGGCAACATGAGTGCCAGTTATTTGTGTGTCATCACTGGTACCCCTTCCTCTAGGTTGATTATACTCCCTTCAGAGTTTGAATCAGAGCACTGTACTTGCTGCGCATCCTCAAGCAGCATGTCACTGTCATTGTATTCAAACAATTCAGCTGACTCCTCTGTGTGTGATAGCGAGGCTACGGCAGGAGTAGCTGTGGACATGGAGGCTGCATTAGATGCTTTGGCAGCTGAGGTGGACTGTAAAGCACTACAAGCCTGGCTGGCAGAGGACTTGGAGGATGAGGATGGCCTGGTTAGCCAATCCACCAAATCCTCTGCATGTTGCTGCTGCTTAAGACGGCCAGCATCAGTTAGAAAGGACAAGCGTGCCCCTGCAGAGGATGCACCACGTCCACCACAACCAGAGGCACAGCCTCCAGACACAGGGGCTGCTTGCCCTCTTATCTGTGTCTGGGAGCGTCTGCCTGTCCTTTTTGTTCTTTTAGACATGGTGAGTGATATATAGATTACATATATACAGAACTCTGATTCAACTCAGGACAAGGTTTTCACAATATATTCCACTGGTTAATAAATATAAAAGAAACAGACTGAAACCAATGTGGCTTAGTAGGAAGGTAACTTAGGAAATGAAAAATAAAAAGAAGGCATTTAAAGCTTTTAAATTTGATAAATCTGAGGCATCCTATAAAGCATATAGGGCAGCCAATAAAGCATGTAAAAATGCGATTAGATGGGCTAAACTAGAAAATGAAAAAGAAATAGCCAAAGAGAGCAAGACCAACCCTAAAAGATTCTTTAGGTACAAAAATTCTAAAAAACCCAAGAGTGAAAATGTAGGTTCACTAAAATCTGTGTCAGGGTTATTGTTAACTGAAGATCAGGATAAGGCAGAAATTTTAAATGATTATTTTTCTTCAGTATTTATCAAAGAGAAACCTATAACAGGAGACATGAAATTCATTAATAAAAACTTACTAATACAAAGTGACTGGTTGACTCAGGACAAGGTTTTGCAGAAATTAACCCCTTAGTGACCGGGCGGTTTTACACGAATCCGTCCGTTCGTGACCGCTGCTGTTTTTACGTTTCTGCGCTCTTAGTGTTTACGTCAAATTTTCCTCTTACTCGTTTATGTAACCCACACATATTTTACACTGTTTTTCTCGTCACTAAATGGACTTTATAAAGATACCATTTTTTTCATCATTTCATATAATTTACTATAAAAAATATTGTGAAATATGACACAAAAATTGAAAAAACACCACTTTTTTGAACTTTGACCCCCAAAATTTCTTATGTATCAACAACCGTCAAAAAAAATTAATTCTTTAGTAGTTTCTAAATTTAGTACTGAGTTTAGCAATACCCAATGGTTTACATATTCCTCGCTTTTTTCCTTATTTTATGCAACAATAAGTGCAAGTAGCACTTTGCCATTTCCAAAGAGTTTATTTTCAAAACTAGTGATAGTGACATTGTAACACTGATATCTGTCACTAATTCCTGAATAACCCTCCACATATACATATTTTTTTAAAGTACACAAATCAAGGTATTAAACTTGGGGTATTTTGACTCTTTCCATGCAAACCATTTTACCACAAATCTATGCCAAAGTTGAGAAAAAAAAAATAATTTGGTGATTTTTTTTTTTTTAACGCAATTTTAAGAATACATGTACTGTGAACTTTAAGTTTTACTGCCAAAAAGCACCCCAAAATATGTTCAGCAACATCTTCTGAGTAAATTGATACCACCCAAGTATAGGTATGTCGGGTCATTTGGGGGCTAAAAGGCCTTATTTGGGGGTGCGCATTTCAGTTTTTCAACTTGGAATTTTCACATTTCGTCATCATGCACCCATGTCCTATTTGGGACATTTTTGAAGCCGGCCAAAGTAATTTACCCCCATCAAAATATATATTTTAGAAAGGGCACACCCTGGGGTGCTTCAAAGAGTTGTATTTTAACACTTTCCATGCACTAGCTCTATGTCAAACTTTCAGGTAGTCACTTTTTGTGTTATTTGTTTTACACACATTGTACTTTAGGCATGAATTGTCAAATCCAGTTATGGGTTACTGCCAAAAAAACACCCCAAAATATGTTCAGCAACATCTTCTGAGTAAATTGATACCACCCATGTATAGGTATGTCGGGTCATTTGGGGCTAATAGGCCTTATTTGGGGGTGCGCATTTCAGTTTTCCAACTTGGAATTTTCACATTTCGTCATCATGCACCCATGTCCTATTGGGACATTTTTGAAGCCGGCCAAAGTAATTTACCCCATCAAACCATATATTTTTAGAAAGGGCACACCCTGGGGTGCTTCAAAGAGTTGTATTTTAACACTTTCCATGCACTAGCTCTATGTCAAACTTTCAGGTAGTCACTTTTTGTGTTATTTTTTCACACACATTGTACTTTAGGCATGAATTGTCAAATCCAGTTATGGGTTACTGCCAAAAAACACCCCAAAATATGTTCAGCAACATCTTCTGAGTAAATTGATACCACCCATGTATAGGTATGTCGGGTCATTTGGGGGCTAATAGGCCTTATTTGGGGGGTGCGCATTTCAGTTTTCCAACTTGGAATTTTCACATTTCGTCATCATGCACCCATGTCCTATTTGGACATTTTTGAAGCCGGCCAAGTAATTTACCCCATCAAACCATATATTTTTAGAAAGGGCACACCCTAGGGTGCTTCAAAGAGTTGTATTTTAACACTTTCCATGCACTAGCTCTATGTCAAACTTTCAGGTAGTCACTTTTTTGTGTTATTTTTTCACACACATTGTACTTTAGGCATGAATTGTCAAATCCAGTTATGGGTTACTGCCAAAAAACACCCCAAAATATGTTCAGCAACATCTTCTGAGTAAATTGATACCACCCATGTATAGGTATGTCGGGTCATTTGGGGGCTAATAGGCCTTATTTGGGGGGTGCGCATTTCAGTTTTCCAACTTGGAATTTTCACATTTCGTCATCATGCACCCATGTCCTATTTGGACATTTTTGAAGCCGGCCAAAGTAATTTACCCCCATCAAACCATATATTTTTAGAAAGGGCACACCCTAGGGTGCTTCAAAGAGTTGTATTTTAACACTTTCCATGCACTAGCTCTATGTCAAACTTTCAGGTAGTCACTTTTTTGTGTTATTTTTTCACACACATTGTACTTTAGGCATGAATTGTCAAATCCAGTTATGGGTTACTGCCAAAAAACACCCCAAAATATGTTCAGCAACATCTTCTGAGTAAATTGATACCACCCATGTATAGGTATGTCGGGTCATTTGGGGCTAATAGGCCTTATTTGGGGGTGCGCATTTCAGTTTTCCAACTTGGAATTTTCACATTTCGTCATCATGCACCCATGTCCTATTTGGGACATTTTTGAAGCCGGCCAAAGTAATTTACCCCCATCAAACCATATATTTTTTAGAAAGGGCACACCCTAGGGTGCTTCAAAGAGTTGTATTTTTAACACTTTCCATGCACTAGCTCTATGTCAAACTTTCAGGTAGTCACTTTTTGTGTTATTTTTTCACACACATTGTACTTTAGGCATGAATTGTCAAATCCAGTTATGGGTTACTGCCAAAAAACACCAAAATATGTTCAGCAACATCTTCTGAGTAAATTGATACCACCCATGTATAGGTATGTCGGGTCATTTGGGGGCTAATATGCCTTATTTGGGGGGTGCGCATTTCAGTTTTCCAACTTGGAATTTTCACATTTCGTCATCATGCACCCATGTCCTATTTGGGACATTTTGAAGCCGGCCAAAGTAATTTACCCCCATCAAACCATATATTTTTAGAAAGGGCACACCCTAGGGTGCTTCAAAGAGTTGTATTTTAACACTTTCCATGCACTAGCTCTATGTCAAACTTTCAGGTAGTCACTTTTTGTGTTATTTTTTCACACACATTGTACTTTAGGCATGAATTGTCAAATCCAGTTATGGGTTACTGCCAAAAAACACCCCAAAATATGTTCAGCAACATCTTCTGAGTAAATTGATACCACCCATATATAGATTTGTTCTGTTGTTTTTGGGGTGCTACGCCAATCTTTGACATGTGCTTGTCAATTTTCTAATTTGACATACAGTATCTTCTTTGCTTATCTTCTTTTTAGGGGCCTTTTTACATACCCCAGTTTTATAAACGTGCATATATTTGGTAAGCTAAACACCCCAAAGTATTGTAAATGGAGTGTTTTTATGCTATGGATGCATCCGTTTGCTCCAAACAAATTGGATACAGTTTGGTGGTCATTTTTCATTTTCACACCCACATCAGTTTTGGACTGTGATTTAGGAGACACTGTTGTTTGTTACTGCATGAAAACTCTCCAGGTTGTTTTCTGCACGATCTCCTGAGTACACCCATGCCCCCCATGCATAGGTTTGCCAGGATTTTGGGAAGGTTCAAATACAATTTTTATGACTTTGTCATTGGAGTTGAAATTGAGATTATTTCTTCAACTAGGCCTATCTTTGGTTTTGGGTCTACCACATACCCCAGTTTGAATTATTGCCAGAAAATTGTTTATATTTGTTATGTTGGCACCCTAAGGTATTGCATATGGAGTGCTTTGATGCCATGGATGCAACGGTTTTAGCCCAAAACATTTGAGAAGGTGTGTGGTGTAATTTTTCAATTTTCAGATTTTTACGCCCACAGTAGTTTTGGACTGTGATTTAGGAGACACTGTTGTTTGTTACTGCATGAAAACTCTCCAGGTTGTTTTCTGCAAGGTCTCCTGAGTACACCCATGCCCCCATGCATAGGTTTGCCAGGATTTTGGGAAGGTTCAAATACAATTTTTATGACTTTGTCATTGGAGTTGAAATTGAGATTATTTCTTCAGCTAGGCCTATCTTTGGTTTTGGGTCTACCGCATACCCAGTTTGAATTATTGCCAGAAAATTGTTTATATTTGTTATGTTGGCACCCTAAGGTATTGCATATGGAGTGCTTTGATGCCATGGATGCAACGGTTTTAGCCCAAAACATTTGAGAAGGTGTGTGGTGTAATTTTTCAATTTTCAGATTTTTACGCCCACAGTAGTTTTGGACTGTGATTTAGGAGACACTGTTGTTTGTTACTGCATGAAAACTCTCCAGGTTGTTTTCTGCAAGATCTCCTGAGTACACCCATGCCCCCCATGCATAGGTTTGCCAGGATTTTGGAAGGTTCAAATACAATTTTTATGACTTTGTCATTGGAGTTGAAATTGAGATTATTTCTTCAGCTAGGCCTATCTTTGGTTTTGGGTCTACCGCATACCCCAGTTTGAATTATTGCCAGAAAATTGTTTATATTTGTTATGTTGACACCCCAAGGTATTGCATATGGAGTGCTTTGATGCCATGGATGCAACGGTTTTAGCCCAAAACATTTGAGAAGGTGTGTGGTGTAATTTTTCAATTTTCAGATTTTTACGCCACAGTAGTTTTGGACTGTGATTTAGGAGACACTGTTGTTTGTTATTGCATGAAAACTCTCCAGGTTGTTTTCTGCAAGGTCTCCTGAGTACACCCATGCCCCCCATGCATAGGTTTGCCAGGATTTTGGGAAGGTTCAAATACAATTTTTATGACTTTGTCATTGGAGTTGAAATTTGAGATTATTTCTTCAGCTAGGCCTATCTTTGGTTTTGGGTCTACCGCATACCCCAGTTTGAATTATTGCCAGAAAATTGTTTATATTTGTTATGTTGACACCCCAAGGTATTGCATATGGAGTGCTTTGATGCCATGGATGCAACGGATTTAGCCCAAAACATTTGAGAAGGTGTGTGTGTGTAATTTTTCAATTTTCAGATTTTTACGCCCACAGTAGTTTTGGACTGTGATTTAGGAGACACTGTTGTTTGTTACTGCATGAAAACTCTCCAGGTTGTTTTCTGCAAGATCTCCTGAGTACACCCATGCCCCCCATGCATAGGTTTGCCAGGATTTTGGGAAGGTTCAAATACAATTTTTATGACTTTGTCATTGGAGTTGAAATTGAGATTATTTCTTCAGCTAGGCCTATCTTTGGTTTTGGGTCTACCGCATACCCCAGTTTGAATTATTGCCAGAAAATTGTTTATATTTGTTATGTTGGCACCCTAAGGTATTGCATATGGAGTGCTTTGATGCCATGGATGCAACGGTTTTAGCCCAAAACATTTGAGAAGGTGTGTGGGTGTAATTTTTCAATTTTCAGATTTTTTACGCCCACAGTAGTTTTGGACTGTGATTTAGGAGACACTGTTGTTTGTACTGCATGAAAACTCTCTCCAGGTTGTTTTCTGCAAGATTTCCTGAGTACACCCATGCCCCCCATGCATAGGTTTGCCAGGATTTTGGGAAGGTTCAAATACATTTTTATGACTTTGTCATTGGAGTTGAAATTGAGATTATTTCTTCAGCTAGGCCTATCTTTGTTTTGGGTCTACCGCATACCCCAGTTTGAATTATTGCCAGAAAATTGTTTATATTTGTTATGTTGACACCCCAAGGTATTGCATATGGAGTGCTTTGATGCCATGGATGCAACGGTTTTAGCCCAAAACATTTGAGAAGGTGTGTGGTGTAATTTTCAATTTTCAGATTTTACGCCCACAGTAGTTTTGGACTGTGATTTAGGAGACACTGTTGTTTGTTACTGCATGAAAACTCTCCAGGTTGTTTTCTTGCAAGGTCTCCTGAGTACACCCATGCCCCCCATGCATAGTTTGCCAGGATTTTGGGAAGGTTCAAATACAATTTTTATGACTTTGTCATTGGAGTTGAAATTGAGATTATTTCTTCAGCTAGGCCTATCTTTGGTTTTGGGTACCGCATACCCCAGTTTGAATTATTGCCAGAAAATTGTTTATATTTGTTATGTTGACACCCCAAGGTATTGCATATGGAGTGCTTTGATGCCATGGATGCAACGGATTTAGCCCAAAACATTTGAGAAGGTGTGTGGTGTAATTTTTCAATTTTCAGATTTTTACGCCCACAGTAGTTTTGGACTGTGATTTAGGAGACACTGTGTTTGTTACTGCATGAAAACTCTCCAGGTTGTTTTCTGCAAGATCTCCTGAGTACACCCATGCCCCCCATGCATAGGTTTGCCAGGATTTTGGGAAGGTTCAAATACAATTTTTATGACTTTGTCATTGGAGTTGAAATTGAGATTATTTCTTCAGCTAGGCCTATCTTTGGTTTTGGGTCTACCGCATACCCCAGTTTGAATTATTGCCAGAAAATTGTTTATATTTGTTATGTTGACACCCAAGGTATTGCATATGGAGTGCTTTGATGCCATGGAGGCAACGGTTTTAGCCCAAAACATTTGAGAAGGTGTGTGGTGTAATTTTTCCAATTTTCAGATTTTTACGCCCACAGTAGTTTTGGACTGTGATTTAGGAGACACTGTTGTTTGTTACTGCATGAAAACTCTCCAGGTTGTTTTCTGCAAGGTCTCCTGAGTACACCCATGCCCCCCATGCATAGGTTTGCCAGGATTTTGGGAAGGTTCAAATACATTTTTTATGACTTTGTCATTGGAGTTGAAAATGAGATTATTTCTTCAGCTAGGCCTATCTTTGGTTTTGGGTCTACCGCATACCCCAGTTTGAATTATTGCCAGAAAATTGTTTATATTTGTTATGTTGACACCCCAAGGTATTGCATATGGTGCTTTGATGCCATGGATGCAACGGATTTAGCCCAAAACATTTGAGAAGGTGTGTGGTGTAATTTTTCAATTTTCAGATTTTTACGGCCCACAGTAGTTTTGGACTGTGATTTAGGAGACACTGTTGTTGTTACTGCATGAAAACTCTCCAGGTTGTTTTCTGCAAGATCTCCTGAGTACACCCATGCCCCCCATGCATAGGTTTGCCAGGATTTTTGGAAGGTTCAAATACAATTTTTATGACTTTGTCATTAGAGTTGAAATTGAGATTATTTCTTCAGCTAGGCCTATCTTTGTTTTGGGTCTACCGCATACCCCAGTTTGAATTATTGCCAGAAAATTGTTTATATTTGTTATGTTGACACCCCAAGGTATTGCATATGGAGTGCTTTGATGACATGGATGCAACGGTTTTAGCCAAAACATTTGAGAAGGTGTGTGGTGTAATTTTTCAATTTTCAGATTTTTACGCCCACAGTAGTTTTGGACTGTGATTTAGGAGACACTGTTGTTTGTTACTGCATGAAAACTCTCCAGGTTGTTTTCTGCAAGATCTCCTGAGTACACCCCCATGCCCCCCATGCATAGGTGTGCAAAGATTTTGGCAAAATACAGCACCAATTGTAGAACATAAAAATGTACGAATAAAATGTAAAAGTCTGGTGCCTGTCAAACTGGGGATGCTCTCTAGGGGGGCACAGGCTGTTGTCACTGAAGTGCATGAAACGCAAAATGTTTTCATACCTTCTACGTGACATTGATTGGGGGTAAATGGGGGTAGAGCAGATGGGGCTACTGCTCCAGTAGGAGCGAATTGAGGGCTTCTTTATGATGCCCTCAGCATAGTAAGTGCCCAGAATTTCAGAAATTCTGGCACATCTAGCGGGGTTCCATTGCTGCCTTGCCAAGTAGGAGTCTGGCTTCGCAGCACAATGCTGATGGGCATACAGATTTGATTGGGCCACGATGTGGCCAACAAATCATCCCCCATAAACACCTGCAAAAACTGTGTGGCGGTAAATCCTGCAACATCAATATTGATGCCAGATTTGCCGTGAAAGGAGGGATATCTGGCCTCTGGCGATGAGGCACTACCCACTCCTCAGCTGGAGCTGTGCGTCTCCTGCTGGCAGGTGGTGACCCAGGATCTGCATCAGAAACATCACTAGATACATCAGCCAGCGTAGATAATGTATCTAGCGACGTCTCTGAGCAGTTAGCGGGGTCGAAATGAGGGTCTGAGTCTGACGCAGATGCCTCAGATTCTGACGCCAGGATGGCATATGCCTCCTCGGCGCTGTACACCCTCTCAGACATTATATATAATAGATTATAAAATTTTATAATTATTATATATATATAAGCGGATTGTTGGTTCTTAGAAGAACCGTTGGTTTTCACAAGAAAATACAAATAAACACCTAAATCTCTCTAAATCCCTCTAAACCTGCCTCAATTCTTCTAAATCTCCCTAAAATCTCTCTAAATCTGCCTCAATTTTTCTAATCTCACTAAATCTCACTAAAATCTCTAACCTGTCAAATCTGATCTCTCTCTCTCGCTCACCAAAAAACAAGTGAGGAGAGGGAGGGAGAATCACAGAGGTCAGAGCCAATATTTACAAAATATTGACCTGACCTGTCAAATTAGAATTTTATTTTGATTTTTTCTAACTTCTGATTGGATGTTGCTAGCCTGCCTCTCTGATGAGGCAGGCTAGGAACATCCCACTCAGCCCCAAGATGACCCTGCCCTTAGAACCCTAACCCTAGCCCTACCCCTAACCCTACCCCTAACCCTAACCCTAACCCTAACCCTACCCCTAACCCTAACCCTAACCCTAACCCTAACCCTACCCCTAACCCTAACCCTAACCCTAACCCTACCCCTAACCCTACCCCTAACCCTACCCCTAACCCTAACCCTAACCCTAACCCGACCCCTAACCGTCAGTTTATTTTATTTATCTTTATTTTTATTTTACTTTTTATTTTGCTTTTTTTTTCACTTTTTTTTACACTTTTTTTTACTCTGCTGGGTGCCTTGATCCCTCGAGGCACCCAGCAGAGCACCTGATCACTGATGTGATCGTTTTTGTACTGAGTGCCACGATACCTCGTGGCACTCAGTACTTCCTGCCGCTACCGAAGTGATCGCTCGGGGGGAGCGATCACTGACGGACCGGCGGCAGGTAAGCATATTGCAAGGATGCCTCGATGTCGAGGCATCCTTGTAATATACTCAGAGCAGCTGGAAGCGATACCGATCGCTTCCAGCGCTCTCTAGAAGTGCCGGGCACCTCTCCGGTGAAACCGGATGTTGATCGCTCCCGGGGAGCGATCACATGGTGCCCCGGCACTTCTAACCGCCATTGCACGGCTGCCTGGACTCCCAGGCAGCCTGCAATGGCGTTTGAACTGCTGGAAGCGATCCGATCGCTTCCAGCGCTCAAAAACGGCAGGACGTACCATGTACGTCAGCGGGTCTAAGAGAGACCCGCTGCAATGACGTACATGGTACGTCCTCGGTCCTTAAGGGGTTAAACAATGTGAATGTGAATAAAGCCCCAGGGCCAGATGGAATTCACCCGCGAGTACTGAGAGAGCTATGTGTTGAAATATGTAAACCTCTGTTCTTAATCTTTCAAGATTCTTTTCTTTCAGGGATAGTACCAGAGGATTGGAGAAAAGCTGACGTGGTCCCTATATTTAAGAAAGGTTTAAAATTTGTGCCTGGGAATTATAGACCTGTGAGCTTAACATCTGTGGTTGGGAAAGTATTTGAGGGGTTACTAAGGGATAATATTTAGGAATTTATTGGGAGGTATAATGTAATTGGCAAAAATCAGCATGGTTTCATGAAACACAGATCATGTCAGACTAACCTAATTACGTTCTATGAGGAAGTAAGTAGAAGTATAGATCTGGGGGTCGCAGTGGATGTGATTTACTTAGATTTTGCCAAAGCTTTCGACACAGTTCCACACAAAAGGTTACTATTTAAATTGAGAAAAATTGGTCTAGATGAAAAAACTTGTTCTTGGATAGAAAACTGGCTTAAAGATTAAAGATAGGGTACAGAGAGTGGTCATAAATGGTACATTTTCAAGATAGACACCAGTGGTAAGCGGTGTCCCTCAGGGGTCTGTTATAGGACCAATACTATTCAATTTATTTATAAATGACCTTGAGATAGGCATTGAAAGTCATGTATCAGTGTTTGCAGATGACACAAAACTAGGAAAAGTAATACAATGTGAGCAGGATGTTACTTCGCTGCAGAGGGATTTAGATAAATTGGGGGACTGGGCACTTAAATGGCAGATGAGATTTAATCTAGATAAATGCAACGTTATGCACTTTGGAGTGAAGAACACACAAGTAATTTATACCCTAAATGGTACGGAGTTAGGGAAATCCAAGCAGGAGAAGGATTTGGGAATAATCATAGACTTCAAACTAAGTAACAATGTGCAATGTCAAACAGCAGTCGCCAAGGCCAGCAAAGTATTGGCATGCATTAAAAGGGGAGTTCACTCACGGGATGAAAACATAATTTTGCCTCTGTATAAATCAATGGTCAGGCCGCACCTTGAATATGCCGTGCAATTTTGGGCACCTGTCTTAAAAAAAGATATTATAGAGCTAGAAAAAGTGCAGAGATGGGCAACTAAATTAATAAGGGGAATGGAAGGGTTAAGTTATGAGGAAAGACTAACAAGCTTAAACCTGTTTAGTTTAGAGAAACGGCGCCTTAGAGGGGATCTGATAACCTTATATAAATATATACGGGGCCATTATCAACCATTGTCTGTATAGACCTGTTATTGAATAGGTTATCACAGGACAAGGGGTCATCCATTTAGACTGGAAGAAAGAAAATTTAGCTTAAAGCATAGGAAGGGTTATTTTATGGTGAGAACAATAAAGCTGTGGAATTCTCTGCCTGTTGAGGTGGTTGGGTCAGAGTCTGTACAGAATTTAAAAAAACGACTGGATGACTTCTTGCAGACACAGAATATTAAGGGTTATAATATTTAATATGTGGGTAAAAGCTTCTTGATCCAAGGAGAAATCTGACTGTCATTCTGGGGTCAAGAAGGAATTTTTCCCGGTATGTTACATATTTCAGACTGGGTTTTTTGCCTTCTTTTGGATCAACAGCAGTAGGTTATGTGGGAGAGGCTGAACCCGATGGACGCATGTCCATGTTTCAGCCTATATAACTATGTAACTTTGTAACTATGTAACTATGTAACTCTGGTATAAAGATTAAAGATTTACAGAACTCTGGTATAACTCAGTGAGACACCCTGATAGCTGGCAGCCAGTGACAAGACACAGATTACAATTCCCTCCTATAAATCAGTGAGACCCCCCTGAAGGGTGGCAGTGAGAAGACACAGATTACAAGTCTCAGAAACCTCCTATAAATCAGTGTGACCCCTTGATGGGTGGCAGTGAGAAGCCACAGATTTCAAGTCTCAGAAACCTCCTATAAATCAGTGTGACCCCTTGATGGGTGGCAGTGAGAAGCCACAGATTACAAGTCTCAGAAACCTCCTATAAATCAGTGTGACCCCCTGATGGGTGGCAGTGAGAACACACAAATTACAATTTGCATAAATCTGCTAGAAGTATGTGGGACCCCTTGATGGGTGGCAGTGAGAAGCCACAGATTACAAATCTCAGACACCTCCTATAAATCAGTGTGACCCCTTGATGGGTGGCAGTGAGAAGCCACAGATTACAAGTCTCAGAAACCTCCTATAAATCAGTGTGACCCCCTGATGGGTGGCAGTGAGAAGACACAAATTACAATTTGCATAAATCTGCTAGAAGTATGTGGGACCCCTTGATGGGTGGCAGTGAGAAGCCACAGATTACAAGTCTCAGAAACCTCCTATAAATCAGTGTGACCCCTTGATGGGTGGCAGTGAGAAGCCACAGATTACAAGTCTCAGAAACCTCCTATAAATCAGTGAGACCCCCGATGGGTGTCAGTGAGAAGACACAAATTAGAATTTGCATAAATCTGCTAGAAGTATGTGGGACCCCCTGATGGGTGGCAGTGAGAAGCCGCAGATTACAAGTCTCAGAAACGTCCTATAAATCAGTGTGACCCCTTGATGGGTGGCAGTGAGAAGCCACAGATTACAAGTCTTAGAAACCTCCTATAAATCAGTGAGACCCCCTGATGGGTGGTAGCCAGTGAGAACACACGGATTATAATAATTCCCAAATATTTTGTAGAAATTAGTGACCCCCAAAATACTTGCTGGCAGTGACAAGAGACAGATCACCTCAATTCCCAGAAATTTAGTAAAAATTAGTGACCCCCCCAAAATACTGCGTGGCACTGGCTGTGTGACAAGACACAGATCACCTCAATTCCCAAATGTTTTGTAGAAATTTGTGAGACCCCAAAATACTTGCTTGCAGTGACAAGACACAGATCACCTCAATTCCCAAATGTTTTGTGGAAATTTGTGAGACCCCCAAAATACTTGCTGGCAGAGACAAGACACAGATCACCTCAATTCCCAAATGTTTTGTAGAAATTTGTGAGACCACCAAAATACTTGCTGGCAGCCAGTGACAAGACAGAGATCACCTCAATTCCCAATTGTTTTGTAGAAATTTGTGAGACCCCCAAAATACTTGCTGGCAGTGACAAGACACAGATCACCTCAATTCCCAAATGTTTTGTGGAAATTTGTGAGACCCCCAAAATACTTGCTGGTAGAGACAAGACACAGATCACCTCAATTCCCAAATGTGTTGTGGAAATTTGTGAGACCCCCAAAATACTTGCTGGCACCAGTGACAAGACACAGATCATCTCAATTCCCAAATGTTTTGTTGAAATTTGTGAGACCCCAAAAATACTTGCTGACAGTGACAAGACACAGATCACCTCAATTCCCAAATGTTTTGTGGAAATTTGTGAGACCCCCAAAATACTTGCTGGCAGCCAGTGACAAGACACAGATCACCTCAATTCCCAAATGTTTTGTGGAAATTTGTGAGACCCCAAAAATACTGGCTGGCAGTGACTAGACACAGATCACCTCAATTCCCAAATGTTTTGTAGAAATTTGTGAGACCCCCAAAATACTTGCTGGCAGTGACAAGACACAGATCACCTCAATTCCCAAATGTTTTGTAGAAATTTGTGAGACCCCAAAATACTTGCTGGCACCAGTGACAAGACACAGATCACCTCAATTCCCAAATGTTTTGTGGAAATTTGTGAGACCCCCAAATACTTGCTGGCAGCCAGTGACAAGACACAGATCACCTTAATTCCCAAATGTTTAGTGGAAATTTGTGAGACCCCCAAAATACTTGCTGGCACCAGTGACAAGACACAGATCACCTCAATTCCCAAATGTTTTGTAGAAATGAGACCCCCCAGACCCCCCCAGTAGCGTGGCAGACCGGCAGAACACACAACAACAATCTCCTATGAAATCTCCTCTCAAATGCGTGGTGAAGCCGTGCGTGGAAACCTTATATAGTGTGCTGCGGGACTTAGCTCTGTGAGCCCATGATTGGGCAAAATTTGCCCAATCAGGACTCTGAGCCGTGATTGGCATACTGTTGAACCTGTCTTGCACCAGACCTGTGGTCAGGTGCAAGGCTGTAGCCAATTACGAGCTTCAGGCCAGTGGGAAAGTGCATTGTGGTCCATTGTGATGCATTGTGGTCGAACATGCGCCGAACACCCGGAAATGTTCGGAGTTCGCGAGCAGACCGAACAGGTTAAGTTCAGTCCAAACTCCGAACCGTCCGAACCGAACAGCTCATCCCTAGTCATGGGTAGGCAAGGCCTAGGCTGGCACTTTCCAGGGGGCGGTGATAAAACCACCACTAAAGGGGATATTCACAGAGCACCGAAAGGACGCAGACATTTCAGTGTTCTGTTGTTCCCCGCACTTTGGGGAATCAAATTTCCCTGGTGAATTCACCGCAGGGTCCCTGAAGTACAGGGAATCAGCCACCGAATGTCGCCACAAACCCATTGCCCGCTGTTTTCAAAAAAACTAGTAAACGAAAATGTCTGGAATTAGCATATAAGGTCCTATGAATGATAATAAAAAGGTATGTTACAGAAAAAAAAAACGCTCTTAAAAATTATTTTTTTTTTTAAAAAATGCCTAAAAGATACAAAAAAAAATCAATAAATAAAGAGACTTTTTACTACAGATTAAAGGAATAAACGGTTTGTTAGATATTGAATAAAAGCGGGAATATTTTTATCATTGAAACCCATGGGATTCACCTGAATAAACCTGCCAAATGAAACCACTGAACATCAGGGCATTTCGGCAACTTTTCACTGCTGTTCAGTGTCTCTGAACAGATTAACCATTACTTCTCTATGAGGACTTTCACTGCCTTCGAACAGGCACCGTACTTGCTGGCAGTTCGCCAAAATGTATGTGTGAGCGTATCACCAGGGCCGGCGTTAATGTAAGGCGGCACAGGCGGCCGCCTTACTGTCCTGGCCTGCTGCCAGTTTGAGGGGCGGAAAAATCAGATTTGCGGCGGCGCTGCAGTGTGTGTGCCTGTCTCAGTCCCATCCCACGTTCTTAACACGAGCAGGCACACTGTGTAATTTGGCGCCGCCCCCACACGTGATCCACATAGCCCAGGAAAACAACTGCAGGAGGAGCCACCAGCCCGCGTGCTTTCACTCTGCTGCGATGGAGGAGCGAGGCAGAGAGGAGATTTATTACCAGGTGTGATAAACTAATGGAGGGGGTGTAGATTAATATACTGGGGGGGGGGGCTTTAAATTGCTGCACTGGTCTGGGGGCTGTAAATTGCTATACTGGGGGGGCTGTAAATTGCTATACTGGGTCTGGGGGCTGTAAATGGATATACTGGTCTGGGGGCTGTAAATAGATATACTGGGGGGGCTGTAAATTGCTATACTGGGTCTGGGGGCTGTAAATGGATATACTGGGTCTGGGGGCTGTAAATAGATATACTGGGGGGGCTGTAAATTGCTATACTGGGTCTGGGGCTGTAAATGGAATATACTGGGTCTGGGGGCTGTAAATAGATATACTGGGGGCTGTAAATTGAAATACTGGGTCTGGGGGCTGTAAATAGAATATACTGGGGGTCTGTAAATGGATATACTGGGTCTGGGGGCTGTAAATAGATATACTGGGGGCTGTAAATGGATATACTGGGTCTGGGGGCTGTAAATAGATATACTGGGGGGGCTGTAAAGGATATACTGGGTCTGGGGGCTGTAAATAGATATACTGGGGGGCTGTAAATGGCTATACTGGGTCTGGGGGCTGTAAATGGATATACTGGGTCTGGGGCTGTAAATGGATATACTGGGTCTGGGGCTGTAAATAGATATACTGGGGGGGCTGTAAATTGCTATACTGGGTCTGGGGCTGTAAATTGATATACTGGGTCTGGGGGCTGTAAATGGATATACTGGGTCTGAGGGCTGTAAATAGATATACTGGGGGGGCTGTAAATTGCTATACTGGGTCTGGGGGGGCTGTAAATGGATATACTGGGTCTGGGGGCTCTAAATAGATATATACTGGGGGCTGTAAATTGAAATACTGGGTCTGGGGGCTGTAAATAGATATACTGGGGGCTGTAAATGATATACTGGGTCTGGGGCTGTAAATAGATATACTGGGGGGCTGTAAATGGATAACTGGGTCTGGGGGCTGTAAATAGATATACTGGGGGGCTGTAAATTGCTATACTGGGTCTGGGGGCTGTAAAGGATATACTGGGTCTGGGGGCTGTAAATGGATATACTGGGTCTGAGGGCTGTAAATAGATATACTGGGGGCTGTAAATTGCTATACTGGGTCTGGGCTTGTAAATTGATATACTGGGTCTGGGGCTGTAAATGATATACTGGGTCTGAGGGCTGTAAATAGATATACTGGGGGGGCTGTAAATTGCTATACTGGGTCTGGGGGCTGTAAATGATATACTGGGTCTGGGGGCTCTAAATAGATATACTGGGGGGCTGTAAATTGAAATACTGGTCTGGGGGCTGTAAATAGATATACTGGGGGGGCTGTAAATGGATATACTGGGTCTGGGGGCTGTAAATAGATATACTGGGGGGGCTGTAAATGGATATACTGGGTCTGGGGCTGTAAATAGATATACTGGGGGGGGGGCTGTAAATTGCTATACTGGGTCTGGGGGCTGTAAATGGATATACTGGGTCTGAGGGCTGTAAATAGATATACTGGGGGGGCTGTAAATTGCTATATACTGGGTCTGGGGGCTGTAAATGGATATACTGGGTCTGGGGCTGTAAATGGATATACTGGGTCTGGGGGCTCTAAATAGATATACTGGGGGCTGTAAATTGAAATACTGGGTCTGGGGGCTGTAAATAGATATACTGGGGGGCTGTAAATGGATATACTGGGTCTGGGGGCTGTAAATAGATATACTGGGGGGCTGTAAATGGATATACTGGGTCTGGGGGCTGTAAATAGATATACTGGGGGGGCTGTAAATTGCTATACTGGGTCTGGGGGCTGTAAATGGATATACTGGTCTGGGGGCTGTAAATGGATATACTGGGTCTGGGGCTGTAAATAGATATACTGGGGGGGCTGTAAATTGCTATACTGGGTCTGGGGGCTGTAATTAATATACTGGGGGGGGCTGTAAGTGGATATACTATGTCTGGGGGCTGTAAATAGATATACTGGGGGGCTGTAAATGGATATACTGGGTCTGGGGGCTGTAAATAGATATACTGGGGGGCTGTAAATTGCTATACTGGGTCTGGGGGCTGTAAATGGATATACTGGGTCTGGGGGCTGTAAATAGATATACTGGGGGGGCTGTAAATTGCTATACTGGGTCTGGGGGCTGTAAATTGATATACTGGGTCTGGGGGCTGTAAATGGATATACTGGGTCTGGGGGCTGTAAATAGATATACTGGGGGGCTGTAAATGGATATACTGGGTCTGGGGGCTGTAAATAGATATACTGGGGGGGCTGTAAATTGCTATACTGGGTCTGGGGGCTGTAAATGGATATACTGCGTCTGGGGGCTGTAATGGATATACTGGGTCTGGGGGCTGTAAATAGATATACTGGGGGGGCTGTAAATTGCTATACTGGGTCTGGGGGCTGTAAATTGATATACTGGGTCTGGGGGCTGTAAATGGATATACTGGGTCTGGGGGCTGTAAATAGATATACTGGGTCTGGGGGCTGTAAATAGATTTACTGGGGGGCTGTAAATAGATATACTGGGGGTGTAAATGAAATACTGGGTCAGGGGGCTGTAAATTGATATACTGGGTCTGGGGGCTGTAAATAGATTTACTGGGGGGGCTGTAAATAGATATACTGGGGGGCTGTAAATTGATATACTGGGTCTGGGGGCTGTAAATAGATATACTGGGTCTGGGGGCCGTAAATAGATATACTGGGGGGGCTGTAAATGGATATACTGGGTCTGGGGGCTGTAAATAGATATACTGGGGGGGCTGTAAATTGCTATACTGGGTCTGGGGCTGTAAATGGATATACTGGGTCTGAGGGCTGTAAATAGATATACTGGGGGGCTGTAAATTGCTATACTGGGTCTGGGGCTGTAAATGGATATACTGGGTCTGGGGCTGTAAATGGATATACTGGGTCTGGGGGCTCTAAATAGATATACTGGGGGGCTGTAATTGAAATACTGGGTCTGGGGGCTGTAAATAGATATATACTGGGGGCTGTAAATGGATATACTGGGTCTGGGGGCTGTAAATAGATATACTGGGGGGCTGTAAATGGATATACTGGGTCTGGGGGCTGTAAATAGATATACTGGGGGCTGTAAATTGCTATACTGGGTCTGGGGGCTGTAAATGGATATACTGGGTCTGAGGGCTGTAAATAGATATACTGGGGGGGCTGTAAATTGCTATACTGGGTCTGGGGGCTGTAAATGGATATACTGGGTCTGGGGCTGTAAATGGATATACTGGGTCTGGGGCTCTAAATAGATATACTGGGGGGCTGTAAATTGAAATACTGGGTCTGGGGGCTGTAAATAGATATACTGGGGGGGCTGTAAATGGATATACTGGGTCTGGGGGCTGTAAATAGATATACTGGGGGGGGCTGTAAATGGATATACTGGGTCTGGGGCTGTAAATAGATATACTGGGGGGGCTGTAAATTGCTATACTGGGTCTGGGGGCTGTAAATGATATACTGGGTCTGGGGCTGTAAATGGATATACTGGGTCTGGGGCTGTAAATAGATATACTGGGGGGGCTGTAAATTGCTATACTGGGTCTGGGGGCTGTAAATTAATATACTGGGTCTGGGGGCTGTAAGTGGATATACTATGTCTGGGGGCTGTAAATAGATATACTGGGGGGGCTGTAAATGGATATACTGGGTCTGGGGGCTGTAAATAGATATACTGGGGGGGCTGTAAATTGCTATACTGGGTCTGGGGGCTGTAAATGGATATACTGGGTCTGGGGGCTGTAAATAGATATACTGGGGGGGCTGTAAATTGCTATACTGGGTCTGGGGGCTGTAAATTGATATACTGGGTCTGGGGGCTGTAAATGGATATACTGGGTCTGGGGCTGTAAATAGATATACTGGGGGGCTGTAAATGGATATACTGGGTCTGGGGGCTGTAAATAGATATACTGGGGGGGCTGTAAATTGCTATACTGGGTCTGGGGGCTGTAAATGGATATACTGCGTCTGGGGGCTGTAAATGGATATACTGGGTCTGGGGGCTGTAAATAGATATACTGGGGGGGGCTGTAAATTGCTATACTGGGTCTGGGGGCTGTAAATTGATATACTGGGTCTGGGGGCTGTAAATGGATATACTGGGTCTGGGGCTGTAAATAGATATACTGGGTCTGGGGGCTGTAAATAGATTTACTGGGGGTCTGTAAATAGATATACTGGGGGGCTGTAAATTGAAATACTGGGTCAGGGGGCTGTAAATTGATATACTGGGTCTGGGGGCTGTAAATAGATTTACTGGGGGGGCTGTAAATAGATATACTGGGGGCTGTAAATTGATATACTGGGTCTGGGGGCTGTAAATAGATATACTGGGTCTGGGGGCCGTAAATAGATATACTGGGGGGGCTGTAAATGGATATTACTGGGTCTGGGGGCTGTAAATAGATATACTGGGGGGCTGTAAATTGCTATACTGGGTCTGGGGGCTGTAAATGGATATACTGGGTCTGAGGGCTGTAAATAGATATTACTGGGGGGGCTGTAAATTGCTATACTGGGTCTGGGGGCTGTAAATGGATATACTGGGTCTGGGGGCTGTAAATGGATATACTGGGTCTGGGGGCTCTAAATAGATATACTGGGGGGCTGTAAATTGAAATACTGGGTCTGGGGCTGTAAATAGATATACTGGGGGGGCTGTAAATGGATATACTGGGTCTGGGGGCTGTAAATAGATATACTGGGGGGGCTGTAAATGGATATACTGGGTCTGGGGGCTGTAAATAGATATACTGGGGGGGCTGTAAATTGCTATACTGGTCTGGGGGCTGTAAATGGATATACTGGGTCTGGGGGCTGTAAATGGATATACTGGTCTGGGGGCTGTAAATAGATATACTGGGGGGGCTGTAAATTGCTATACTGGGTCTGGGGGCTGTAAATTAATATACTGGGTCTGGGGGCTGTAAGTGGATATACTATGTCTGGGGGCTGTAAATAGATATACTGGGGGCTGTAAATGGATATACTGGGTCTGGGGGCTGTAAATAGATATACTGGGGGGGCTGTAAATTGCTATACTGGGTCTGGGGGCTGTAAATGGATATACTGGGTCTGGGGGCTGTAAATAGATATACTGGGGGGCTGTAAATTGCTATACTGGGTCTGGGGGCTGTAAATTGATATACTGGGTCTGGGGGCTGTAAATGGAATATACTGGGTCTGGGGGCTGTAAATAGATATACTGGGGGCTGCTGTAAATGGATATACTGGGTCTGGGGGCTGTAAATAGATATACTGGGGGGCTGTAAATTGCTATACTGGGTCTGGGGGCTGTAAATGGATATACTGCGTCTGGGGGCTGTAAATGGATATACTGGGTCTGGGGCTGTAAATAGATATACTGGGGGGGCTGTAAATTGCTATACTGGGTCTGGGGGCTGTAAATTGATATACTGGGTCTGGGGGCTGTAAATGGATATACTGGGTCTGGGGGCTGTAAATAGATATACTGGGTCTGGGGGCTGTAAATAGATTTACTGGGGGGCTGTAAATAGATATACTGGGGGGCTGTAAATTGAAATACTGGGTCAGGGGGCTGTAAATTGATATACTGGGTCTGGGGGCTGTAAATAGATTTACTGGGGGGCTGTAAATAGATATACTGGGGGCTGTAAATTGATATACTGGGTCTGGGGGCTGTAAATAGATATACTGGGTCTGGGGGCCGTAAATAGATATACTGGGGGGGCTGTAAATTGCTATACTGGGGGGCTGTAAATTGATATACTGGGTCTGGGGGCTGTAAATTGATATACTGGGTCTGGGGGCCGTAAATAGATATACTGGGGGGGCTGTAAATTGATATACTGGGGTCTGGGGCTGTAAACTGATTTACTGGGGGTGTAAATTGCTATGCTGGTGGGTGTAAAATCATGTACTGGGGGTGTAAAATGATATGCAGGGGTTTGAATAAACTGATATTGGTACATTACCTTTTTTTATTGCTGTGGAGCTCTGTTATACACTCATTCACACCGCACATTACTGTGAGTTTTATTACTGTGGAGCTCTGTGATACGCTTTTACACACTGCACATTACTATGAGTTTTATTGCTGTGGAGCTCTGTGATACGCTCATACACTCTGCACATTACTATGAGTTTTATTGCTGTGGAGCTCTGTGATACGCTTTTACACACTGCACATTACTGGAAGGTTTATTGAAGTGAGCTCTGTAATTTGCAGTGTGTATAAGTACATCAATAAGGTAGACGTATCTTATAAACCTGAATTGCTCCTGGTGAGGGTATAAATAAAACCCACCAGTTTCTCTCATGGCTGAGAAGCCGCATGAGGACATGTGGTTGCTTAGAAAGCAGCTTTTGGTTTCATTAGGAAGGACTAGCCTGACCCAGAGGTGTCGTGATGCGGCAGAAGAGCTTACACTTTAATGACCATTCAAATAATCCAAAACCTCTGTATTTTGTTTAACATGGAGCTACAGGGGTGAGCAGGGCTGGACTGGGACAGAAAATCAGCCCTGGATGTCATCCAGACCGGCCCAATTTAATTATACAAATACGCACAAATATCTATACTATAAAAGGATAAGCTAAAAACTGTCCGTCGCCAAAAGCCGTCTGCGCATGCGCGACGGACATTTGAAAGCGGCCGTTAGAACACACAGGTAGCTGCGCGTGCGGCCGCGTGAAAAAAAAAAAAAAAAAACGGCACGAGCCGCGCGCAGCTACCCGTGTGTTTACACGGCCAGATGCCCCGATCCTCCAGCGGTGACCGTCCTCCGCTGCCGGCGGGCCTCCAGGCTCAGGCGAGCCCCCGGCTCGGTTTGGGCCTACAGGCCCAGCCGAGCCGGGGACTCGCCTAAGCCTAGAGGCCCGCCGAGCAGCCAGCAGCAGCCGGAGAAGGTCACCGCTGGAGGATCGGGGCCGAAGTTTCCAAACAAACACACCCCAAAATCGGCCCTGAGCTCCAGCGGAGACCTCCTCCGGCTGCCGCTGGCTGCTCGGCGGCCCTCTAGGCTTAGGCGAGCCCCCGGCTCGGTTTGGGCCTACAGGCCCAGCCGAGCCGGGGACTCGCCTAAGCCTAGAGGCCCGCCGAGCAGCCAGCGGCAGCCGGAGAAGGTCACCGCTGGAGGATCGGGGCCGAAGTTCCCAAACAAACACACCCCAAAATCGGCCCTGAGCTCCAGCGGAGACCTCCTCCGGCTGCCGCTGGCTGCTCGGTGGCCCTCTAGGCTTAGGCGAGCCCCCGGCTCGGTTTGGGCCTACAGGCCCAGCCGAGCCGGGGACTCGCCTAAGCCTAGAGGCCCGCCGAGCAGCCAGCAGCAGCCGGAGAAGGTCACCGCTGGAGGATCGGGGCCGAAGTTCCCAAACAAACACACCCCAAAATCGGCCCTGAGCTCCAGCGGAGACCTCCTCCGCTGCCGCTGGCTGCTCGGCGGCCCTCTAGGCTTAGGTGAGCCCCCGCTCGGTTTGGGCCTACAGGCCCAGCCGAGCCGGGGACTCGCCTAAGCCTAGAGGCCCGCCGAGCAGCCAGCGGCAGCCGGAGAAGGTCACCGCTGGAGGATCGGGGCCGAAGTTCCCAAAAAATACACCCCAAAATCGGCCCTGAGCTCCAGCGGAGACTTCCTCCAGCTGCCGCTGGCTGCTCGGCGGGCCTCTAGGCTTAGGCGAGCCCCCGGCTTGGCTTGGGCCTACAGGCCCAGCCGAGCCGGGGACTCGCCTAAGCGTAGAGGCCGGCCGAGCAGCCTGCTCGGCCGGAGGAGGTCACCGCTGGAGCTCAGGGCCGATGTTGCCTAACACATACTCACCGACATCGGCCCTTAGCTCCTCCAGCGATGGCGGTCCCGCTTGCAGCATCCTCTCTCCGTTGCTCGCCGGAATGACGTCACGAAAGCCTTTGACCCCGGGGGTCAAAGGCTTTCGTGACGTCATCCTGGCGAGCAACGGAGAGAGAGAGGATGCTGCAAGCGGGACCGCCATCGCTGGAGGAGCTAAGGGCCGATGTCGGTGAGTATGTGTGGAACCGGTGGAGGACTCGAGGCCGATGTAGGTGAGTATGTGCTCTACACACACACACACACCCTGCTTGCTCGGCCGGTATCCAAGCTTAGGCGAGCCCCTGGCTTGGCTTGGGCCTAGAGGCCCTGCCGAGCCGGGGACTCGCCTGAGCATGGAGGCCGGTCGAGTTGCATGCTCGGGCGTCCTCCAGGCTCAGGCGAGTCCCCGGCTCGGCCTCTAGGCCCACGCCAAGCCGGGGGCTCGCCTAAGCTTGGTCGGCATCCAGGCTCAGGCGAGCCCCCGGCTTGGCTTGGCCTAGAGGCCCAGCCGAGCCAGGGACTCACCTGAGCCTGGAGGACGGCCGAGCATGCAACTCGACCGGCCTCCATGCTCAGGCGAGTCCCCGCTCTGCTGGGCCTCTAGGCCCAAGCCGGGGGCTCGCCTAAGCTTGGATACCGGCCGAGTAAGCAGGGTGGGTGTGGAGAGCACATACTCACCTACATTAGCCCTGAGCTCCAGCGGTGACTGTCCTCCGGCTGTCGCAGGCTGCTCTCGGCCGGCCTCCAGGCTCAGGCGAGCCCCCGGCTTGGCTTGGGCCTACAGGCCCAGCCGAGCCGGGGGCTCGCCTAAGCCTGGAGGCCGGCCGAGCAGCCTACGACAGCCACCGCTGAGGCTCCGGGCCAATGTAGGGGGATGTTGCCTACACATACTCACCTACATCGGCCCTTAGCTCCTCCAGCGATGGCGGTCCCGCTTCCAGCGTCCTCTCTCGCTCCGTTGTTCGCCGGAATGACGTCACGAAAGCCTTTGACCCCGGGGGTCAAAGGCTTTCGTGACGTCATCCCGGCGACCAACGGAGCGAGAGAGGACGCTGGAAGCGGGACGCGGGACCGCCATCGCTGGAGGGCCGATGTAGGTGAGTATATCCACGGGCGGGGGGGCCATATCCACGAGCGGGGGGGCCATATCCACGAGCGGGGGGGCCATATCCATGAGCGGGGGGCCGTATCCACGAGCTGGGGCGATATCCACGAGCTGGGGCAGTATCCACGTGCTGGGGCAGTATCCACGTGCTGGGTCAATATCCACGTGCTGGGGCAGTATCCACGTGCTGGGGCAGTATCCACGAGCTGGGGCAATATCCACGTGCTGGGGCAGTATCCACGTGCTGGGACAATATCCACGTGCTGGGGCAATATCCACGTGCTGGGTCAATATCCACGTGCTGGGGCAGTATCCACGTGCTTGGGCAGTATCCACGAGCTGGGGCAGTATCCACGTGCTGGGCAGTATCCACGTGCTGGGGCAGTATCCATCCACGTGCTGGGGCAATATCCATGTGCTGGGCAGTATCCACGTGCTGGGGCAGTATCCACGAGCTGGGGCAATATCCACGTGCTGGGGCAGTATCCACGTGCTGGGGCAATATCCATGTGCTGGGGCAATATCCACGTGCTGGGTCAATATCCACGTGCTGGGGCAGTATCCACGTGCTTGGGCAGTATCCACGAGCTGGGGCAGTATCCACGTGCTGGGGCAGTATCCACGTGCTGGGCAGTATCCATCCACGTGCTGGGGCAATATCCACGTGCTGGGTCAATATCCACGTGCTGGGGCAGTATCCACGTGCTTGGGCAGTATCCACGTGCTGGGGCAGTATCCACGTGCTGGGGCAGTATCCACGTGCTGGGCAGTATCAATCCACGTGCTGGGGCAATATCCATGTGCTGGGCAGTATCCACGTGCTGGGGCAGTATCCACGAGCTGGGGCAATATCCACGTGCTGGCAGTATCCACGTGCTGGGGCAGTATCCACGTGCTGGGGCAGTATCCACGTGCTGGGGCAATATCCACGTGCTGGGGCAATATCCACGTGCTGGTCAATATCCACGTGCTGGGGCAGTATCCACGTGCTGGGGCAATATCCAGGAGCTGGGGCAGTATCCACGAGCTGGGGCAATATCCACGTGCTGGGGCAGTATCCATCCACGTGCTGGGGCAATATCCACGTGCTAGGGCAGTATCCACGAGCTGGGGCAGTATCCACGAGCTGGGGCAATATCCACGTGCTGGGGCAATATCCACGTGCTAGGGCAGTATCCACGAGCTGGGGCAGTATCCACGTGCTGCGGCAATATCCACGTGCTGGGGCAATATCCACGTGCTGGGGCAATATCCACGTGCTGGGGCAGTATCCATGTTCTGGGGCAGTATCCACGTGCTGGGGCAGTATCCACGTGCTGGGGCAATATCCACGAGCTGGGGCAATATCCACGTGCTGGGGCAATATCCACGTGCTGGGGCAATATCCACGTGCTGGGGCAGTATCCACGAGCTGGGGCAGTATCCACGTGCTGGGGCAGTATCCACGTGCTGGGGCAGTATCAATCCACGTGCTGGGGCAATATCCATGTGCTGGGCAGTATCCACGTGCTGGGGCAGTATCCACGAGCTGGGGCAATATCCACGTGCTGGGGCAGTATCCACGTGCTGGGGCAGTATCCACGTGCTGGGGCAATATCCACGTGCTGGGTCAATATCCACGTGCTGGGGCAGTATCCACGTGCTGGGGCAATATCCAGGAGCTGGGGCAGTATCCACGAGCTGGGGCAATATCCACGTGCTGGGGCAGTATCCATCCACGTGCTGGGGCAATATCCACGTGCTAGGGCAGTATCCACGAGCTGGGGCAGTATCCACGAGCTGGGGCAATATCCACGTGCTGGGGCAATATCCACGTGCTAAGTATCCACGAGCTGGGGCAGTATCCACGTGCTGCGGCAATATCCACGTGCTGGGGCAATATCCACGTGCTGGGGCAATATTTACGTGCTGGGGCAGTATCCACGTGCTGGGGCAGTATCCACGTTCTGGGGCAGTATCCACGTGCTGGGGCAGTATCCACGTGCTGGGGCAATATCCACGAGCTGGGGCAATATCCACGTGCTGGGGCAATATCCACGTGCTGGGGCAGTATCCACGTGCTGGGGCAATATCCACGAGCTGGGGCAGTATCCACGAGCTGGGGCAGTATACATGAGCAGGGGCAGTATATCCACAATAGACTGCCCTCTGGGCAGGCTTTACAACTAGTAGTATATAATCCAACTGGATCGCTCAACCAATCGCTCTACAGATACTGGAGTTGCTGCAGAGCGATTGGGTAAAGCACCGCAGTGGCACTGACGTCAAGTGTGCACCATGCCTTAAGGTGAGGCGGATGCGCAGAGGGTCTCACCGGCACGGTGGCCGCAATATGAGACTGCATCTGTTTTGCAGTGTGGAAGTTCTCACCTCACCCATTAAGGGCAGCGCGAGCCACGCTGTGAACCAGCATTCACACTGGCCCACAGAGCCATCGGCCCACCGGGAATCTCCCTGTAGTCCCTATGGCCAGTACATGCCTGGGGGTGAGCGCAAATGACAACTTATTTTCTTGGTATGTTTTAGAGATTATTATGCATCTCAATGCTGATTGACATGGCATGGTAGGGATGGGGGGGGCACCAAAACGCACCTTCGCCTGAGTAGACAAAAATGCTTGCACCGGCCCTGCGTATCACAGAGCTCCACAGCAATAAACCTCACAGTAATGTGTGCTGTGTATGAGCAGTGTTATATGGGAGTACTGATTTACAAGTAAGAGTAGTTAAAAAAGGTAACCGTAAAACTCGGGGGGGAGGGGAGTGACACCATGAGTTACCGCACCGGGTGACACCAACCCTAGTGACGCCACTGGCTTAATGAATTCCAATGATATTGATATGTGTTTTTATCCCCAGTCATAATTTAAATAAGAAAGAATAAAAAAACCTCAAAACAATATATTTGCATTAGGAGAAATAAAAATAAGGAATTTGCTGTTGTAAAATACTATGGTCTCAATATTTTAAATATAACAGTTGGGATTTTTTTTCTACCATTTTATAGTTGTTAAACGGTTTTCAAATGTTGAAGATTCTTAAACCTCACTCCAAACCTACTCTTGCCGTGCAAAGGAGATGACTATTTGTTTATAAATTTAGGATTTACTCCCAAAAGCCTCAACAGATTCTCAATAAGCTCTGCTACTTACCAATGCTTTGACAAAAACGGTAATCAAAATTCATCCAATATACAATGCAAATGTAAAAACTGACCTTTGGTAAAGACGGACTTTCTTCACACACTGCTACAAAATGTATTATTAAATAGTGATGTCTGGTAGATTAACAATACAATCTAAAACTTAAAATTCTAAAAAATTTATATTTTAAAATATGCTGTACTTCAAGTAATAGTAATAGGCAGTCATTTGACAATAATGCACTTAATAATTCCTTAATTGTAACGAATAATGTACAAGTTATATTGATGATTAGCTTTGATTATTTACATGTAAATATCTCTCTCCTTTTTTTCTAGAATCCTGTTTTTTGTTCTCATGTTTTGCTAATTTTAACTATTCTTAATATTCAATACTACATTCAGAAATTTTTTCTATTGTAGGTCTTTTGGTTGCCTCTTCTTCTTTCCCCCATTCCGTCTGTCGTTTTTCCCTAGCTTTCTCTCTTCCCACAACTATTTTACAGTGTGCAATTGTGTCCCTGTTTCACGTCTCTCCTTTTGTATTATGATGATTTTCACTCATTACTGAAATTGTAAAAATTCTACAATAACCAAACAGGAAAAACATGTTCACGCTAAAAACTTTAGACCATGAGAATGAATAATGATTTTGGTCAATTTTACTGTCACTACAATGTTTGTGAAACCATTGCCAATGGGATAAAACGAAAGTGTAAACGTGGCCTATAAAGACAATCTCAATTGCCCTGTGGACCAATCAGGTGTAGAAGGACACTTCTCGCTGACATCTGTGGTGCACCGTGATCCAATACACTTCCCACCGGGGACCCGGTACAGAAAAACTGATATCGACCACAGCGATGGCCCAACACATTGCTTCCAATGGCCATGGCTTTTTAATAATGCCACAACACTTTAAAAAAGTCAGAATAACTGTGAGTAATGCCTTGAGCCACTGGTGTGGCCTTTAAGGTTAATAATGCTCACTCTGTAGGTGTTTACTGATCATGTCGTTGGGCCCCATCTTTGTTAGTGTAAAATTATGTTCTGTTGCCAACCTCTTACAGTGAACATCTTCCCATACACACAAACATAACAATAAGTCAATTTCTTTTTCACTGTAAATATCACTTAATACTATTTCCATTCATAAAGATTGGTTCGTATATATATGTAATGTAAAATTTATGTTATGGAATTTGGTTTCAGATGGTACACCTTTTCAAGTCCTTTGAGTGTCATTGATTATTCAATTTGGAATATATATATACAGTGGCAAGAAAAAGTATGTGAACCCTTTGGGATTATGTGGAGTTTTGCATGAATTGGTCATAAAATGTGCTCTGATCTTCATCTAACTCACAACAATTTGAAAAACACAGTCTGCTTAAAATAATACAACACAAACATTATATGTTTTCATGTTTTTATTGAACAGAACATGTAAACATTCACAGTGCAGGGTGGAAAAAGTATGTGAACCTTTGGACTTATTAACTGGATGACCCTCCTTTGGCAGCAATAACCTCAACCAAATGTTTCCTGTAGTTGCAGATCAGACCTGCACAACGATCTGGAGTAATTTTGGACCACTCCTCTTCACAAAACTGTTTCAGTGTAGCAATATTCTTGGGATGTCTGGTGTGAATCGCTCTCTTAAGGTTATGCCACAGCATTTCAATCGGGTTGAGGTCAGGACTCTGACTGGGCCACTCCAGAAGGCGTATTTTGTTTTGTTGAAGCCATTCTTTTGTTGAATTACTTGTATGCTTTGGATCATTGTCCTGTTGCATCACCCATCCTCTGCGGAGCTTCAGTTGGCAGACAGATGGTCTTACGTTTTCCTGCAAAATTTCTTGATAAACTCTGGAATTCATTTTTCCATCAATGACAACAATCCGTCCAGGCCCTGGACCATGATGCTCCCTCCGCCATGTTTTACAGTGGGGATGAGGTTTTGATGTTGGTGCGCAGTGCCTTTTTTTCTCCACACATAGTGTTGTGTGTTTTTTCCAAACAACTCAATTTTGGTTTCATCTGTCCACAGAATATTTTGCCAGTAGTGCTGTGGAACATCCAGGTGCTCTTTTGCAAACTTCAAACGTACTGCAATATTCTTTTTGTACAGCAATGGCTTCCTCCGTGGTGTCCTCCCATGTACTCCATTCTTGTTTAATGTTTTCCTTATTGTAGATGTGTCAACAAAAATGTTAGCATGTGCCAGAGATTTCTGTAAGTCTTTAGCTGACACTCTAGGATTCTTCTTTACCTAATTAAGCATTCTGTGCTGTGCTCTTGCAGTCATCTTTACAGGACAACCACGCCTAGGGAGAGTAGCAACAGTGCTGAACTTTCTCCATTTGTAGACAGTCTGTCTTACCGTGGACACATGAACATCAAGGCTTTTGGAGATACTTTTGTAACCCTTTCAAGCTTCATGCAAGTCAACAATTCTTGATCGTAGGTCTTCTGAGAGCTCTTTTCTGCGAGGCATGGTTCACATCAGGCAGTGCTTATTGAAACCAGTCATCCGAAAACTGGTGTGTGTTTTTAAAGGGCAGGACAGCTTTCAGCAACACATCCAATAATATCACACTGATTGGACTTGTTAGGTATTAATTCTACTAATTCTACTAATGATGTACGCTGCTAACGATCTCTCTGAGTACTTGCTAACATTGACCATTAATTTAGTCTGGTCCTGTCTTCATCTAGGCCTTTTGCTCATGATTCCTATTTCTGCTTTTAATGATGATCTGTATTCTGCTGTCGCAGCTAAAAATTGTTTTTCTGTACCTTGATCATTTCTGCTCATCTCTCTATTGACATAACTTCATTTGACCGAGCCGAATATTGATTTGTTCCCACAAGACGAGTTTATGTCGACCTGACCAATGTTAATTGATAACTTGCTACGTGCGGTGATGGCTTTCACTATTAATTAATCTAAGCCCCATCTCTTAATATAGCTTAATGCAATTAATCTATGCAATGTATGCTTTTGATTGGTGAGCTGCGTCTCACCCGATATTGTACCACCCTGTGTCCTCCCCATTCCTTCCCTTCATTTTTCCTGTATCCTCCCACCTGAAACCTTTAAAAGACCTATCTCAAGAATAAATCACCAGAATGATTGCACACGAGATACTGTCTGTTCGTGTGTTATTCTTCTCCGATCGATCAAGTGGCGGCTGATACATAAAAGGCGAGGTGTGAAAATAGGTGTCCAGGCGTGAAGATAGTTGTCGGGACTTGGGACGCTTACAATATGGTGTCAGAAGTGGGATCCTGTGAGTGGGTAAGTGAACATCTTTTGACTGTTTTACCTGCTCAGTAGGATTACGTATCCACGTTTAGGGTTACGAGCTGCTCTTATCCGGAGCGACTATGTATCCCACTATCCAGGCGAGGATAGTGTTGCGGCAAATGCTAACGGAAGCAGGTTGCCTTATCTGGAGCACAGTGTATGCCCAGAAGTGTCTGTTCGGTGCTGAGGGAGCACATCAGTAGGTATATAGAAGTGCGCACAGGTTTATTTGTTTTCGCTCGTATTTAGTGATAGTATAGTTAGTTAGGAGATAGTGACACACTCTTCTATGTATCAGAGCCACACGCGCAGCGAAGCTGATTGTTTGCATAAGGGAGTGGGGAGATTGCATGGGCCAAGTCATCAACGCAACTGTATGTGACAATCTCTGATGTATGCTGTTTTCTGTGTTTGTGTTTTGTGTGATTTAACAAGTATCTTGTAACTGTATAAGCCGTAATTGTTTAAGAACGTAGTACTGTATATTGTTTTTGTAGACTTTGTTTGTGTAGTCTTTTCTACATAGGTGTTACGATGGGGAACTCAAGCTCCACGGAACAAAGAGACAAGGAGGTGACGGTGCCTGATTTCGAGGCACTACAGAAGGGAACAACGAAAGGGGGAAAGCCCAAGATCCGCTATCGTACTAGTAAGAGCCTGCCGAAGACAGCGGGTAACTGCACAAATGCCCCAAAGGATCCAAAGCCTTTTCCAGATGAAACTCCTTTCGACTACGTAGGTCGTATCGCTGGTGCTTATTATACGATTCCTATTTCTGCTTTTAATGATGATCTTTATTCTGCTGTCGCAGCTAAAAATTGTTTTTCTGTACCTTGATCATTTCTGCTCATCTCTCTATTGACATAACTTCATTTGACCGAGCCGAATATTGATTTGTTCCCACAAGACTAGTTTATGTCGACCTGACCAATGTTAATTGATAACTTGCTACGTGCGGTGATGGCTTTCACTATTAATTAATCTAAGCCCTATCTCTTAATATAGCTTAATGCAATTAATCTATGCAATGTATGCTTTTGATTGGTGAGCTGCGTCTCACCCGATATTGTACCACCCTGTGTCCTCCCCATTCTTTTCCTTCATTTTTCCTGTATCCTCCCACCTGAAACCTTTAAAAGACCTATCTCAAGAATAAATCACCAGAATGATTGCACACGAGATACTGTCTGTTCGTGTGTTATTCTTCTCCGATCGATCGAGTGGCGGCTGATACATAGAAGGCGAGGTGTGAAAATAGGTGTCCAGGCGTGAAGATAGTTGTCGGGACTTGGGACGCTTACAGGACTCAAGGTTGGCTCACTCCTGGCTCCAATTAGCTCTTGGAGAAGTCATTAGGCTAGGGGTTCACATACTTTTTCCACACTGCACTGTGAATGTTTACATGTTATGTTCAATAAACACATGAAAACATATAATGTTTGTTTTGTATTATTTTAAGCAGACTGTGTTTTTCAAATTGTGACTTAGATGAAGATCAGAGCACATTTTATGACCAATTCATGCAAAACTCCACATAATCCCAAAGGGTTCACATACTTTTTCTTGCCACTGTAAATATATAAATAATATAAAGTTTATTATTGCAGAGGCCATTTACACATCCCAGCAATTCAAAGAACTGCATCACAGAGCTCATGTGCTACATTCCCCATATGCAGCACAGAACTCTGGGTAAGACATGCAAATGACATCTGCAATTTTAATTTTTTTTGCATCCTGGCTCTGTTTTCACGCAGAACCCTTCAATCAACGCCACACCATACTAGATCGCTTTTTTTTAGTAGAGATCAGGTTTATGCAACAAATCACGGCCGGCTCCACCATCTCCTCCCCAGAAGGCATTGTCACCTTGGAACCCTTGCCAGATTGGTTCGCATATGGGTCTAATGGGACAGTTGTCTGGTGCTCTGACCTTCAGATCTTCAAGGACATTAAGAGCGCCGGAGGGTGCTCTTTAAAGGTGGGCTAATGTCAGGTTCCTGAACCATGCCTTGGCAGCCCCTTTCAAGTACTGTGCATCTGCTCATCTCAGAACGGGACTGGGATTCCGTCACACAATTTTTTGAAAGTTAAAAAACATGCACAGTGAAACACTACACCACATGACTTACGTGAATAGAGGGCCACGCCCCCTCTCCTCCTTGCTCCAGCATTGTCTACATTACCAGAGAGAGAGGACCTGTCTGCTGTAGCTCCTCTGAATTACCGTATTTCCCAGCCTTTCGATGCCTCCACTACCCTCTGTATTTAGCATGTCCAATGTCCCTGTGTTCCAGTCAGTTCAATAATCCTCCATTGTCAGCCCGTGTCCTGCCCATCTGCTCCAAATCATTTATTCCTAGATTTGTATTAATGCATCCTGGGCTCAAAGACCAGCCACCCCGGTACCACCCCAGTATGATACCTGACACCTGCTTAGTGAGGTATTGCACGATTATCCGGGACCAAAGCCAGATAACGGACTCTAGCGGGTTCTGGAACGGTAAGCGGGGCAGCCATCAAAAATGATGGGGTCCCTTACTGGGCCTCACTATGTGTGCACTCCCTCAACCTTTAACAGCTTTTCGCCCCCTTCCAAAAACTGGTCTCTGGGGTCTGTCTGTGTTTTGGCTGGGACCTTGGGGTCTGGCTGTGGTCTGGCTGGGACCTGGGGTCTGGCTGGACCCTGTGTTATGGATGGGCCTTGGCTGAGCCCTGGGGTTTGGCTGGGCCTTGGGGTCTGGCTGGGCCCTGGGGTCTGGCTTGGCCTTGGGCCCTGGCTGGGGTCTGGATGGGCTCTGGCTGGGCCTTGGGGTCTGGCTTAGCCTTGACTGGGACCTGGGGTCTGGCTGGGCCTTGGGGTCTGGCTGGGGGTCTGGCTGGGCCCAGGGGTCTGCTTGGGCCTGGCTGGGCCCTGGGGGTCTGGCTAGGCCTTGGGGTCTGGCTGGGCATTGGCTGTGCCCTGGGTCTGGCCGGGCCTTGGGGTCTGGCTGGGCACTGGGGTCTGGCTGGGCCTCAGGGTCTGGCTGGGCCTTGGGCTCTTGCTGGGCCTTGGGGTCTGGCTGGGCCCTGGGGTCTGGCTGGGCCTGTGCTCTGGCTGGGCCCTGTGGTCTGGATGGGCCCTGGCTCACTGCTCTGCCGTCTTCTGTCCCAGTACTCAGCTCCTGCTCCTCCTCTTCTTTCTTCTTTCTTCTCCTGCTCCTTCTTCTCCTCCTCTTCTTTCTTCTCCTGCTCCTTCTCCTCCTCTTACTTCTTTCTTCTCCTGCTCCTTCTCTTCCCAACCGTCGCAGCCAGCTTTTCCTTTGTGTGTGTCACACACACACGTGACTGGAGGGTGGTGCCAAAGCAACGTGCTTGGGAGGCACAAGCATGCTGCTTGGCCCACCCAGCCAGGAAGCTGCCGGCCAGTACAGCTCCGGATTCAGACTCCTAGGGCTCTATTACATTCTTCACGCAAAAATGCACGATAAATGCGTGAATTTTCGCGCGAAGCGTTAAACATTAACATGCGTAAATTAACACTGGTATTACAATCCTCGCGCATTATTTCATCCGTCAAACAATAACACGCGTAAAAAAAAGACACGCAGAAACGCGTGCGCATTAACATTGCGCTCAAAAATCAATGTGCGGACTGTTTTTTCACGTGATTCAGCCAATCAGAATTAAGAACTTTAATTGTCTCACGTTAAGTTTTTGCGCCTGTCAAAGTCAATCTGCGCATATATGCAGCATAAAAAAAAAACCTCATAACTTCTCAATTTTATTGTTTGGGTATGCGTAGAATGTGTAACTATACTTACTTGTATTTTTTTTTCTTTGGGCTGGTGTATTTGGTTTCAGCCAGGTCCGTCAGATTTGCCTTTAACACCAGCTTTTCAAAGACGTTAAAATTATGCGCGCAAATGTTGTCTGTTAAATTTTGCGCATAGATTGTAATACCATCCGTGTACCAGCGCACAAACGCATTTGTGCTCACAATGTTAAGTATAGGACACGCGCAGTACAGTACGCTCGCGCAGCATTTGCGCAGGTTCACCCGCAGTAGACGTTAACGCGCATTTTTTGCGTGGACATTGTAATACGGCGTTCAGCGCAAAGGGTTTTGCACCTCGCATTAATGCGTTTTTGTGCACGCGTTAACGTTTGCACGAAGAATGTATTAGAGCCCCTCTAGTCTAATACCAGAGCTGAAAAAATGTGATGGTGCTGCCATCGAATGGGCCCTGGTAGGTCTCCTCCCCGGGCCACCGGTCACCTTACTGCAGTAAGTGGTCCCTAATCATGCGGCTCTGTATAGGTGCAACCACCCCCTATGGCCTAGTCCATCTTCCACAGACTTTTACCCTGGGGAACTTCTCGGGGGATACTCTTCTACCAGGATCAAGCCAGGAATTGTAGGAGATGTAGGAGGCCTGGACACGGGGCTGAAGACTACAAGGCCACTGCCTGTAGGAACTGCAGAATGGACAGCCATGATACAAAGGACTGCCCTTGACAGACGTCCTGCATCCTGTTTGTGGATACCGAGTACAGGTACAAAGACTGACCGAAAAGGACAAAGACTTAGCTGATGTGGTCAGGAGCAAACTCTACCTACAGGCCCCCCCCCCACTATCATCGCCAAGGCAAAGAAGAAATCTGAGAAAGGTAAAACTGCCCCCCCCTCCCGCCAAAGCGCCTGGGGCACAGACAGCATCACCAGTGTTTTCCCTGGAATTTAACCATTCTCTCCAATGCCATCATTTTTTAATTTTATGTCTGATCAAGAATTTTTGCTTGACGTACAGGATGTGCTACCCTCTGCAGAGCAATCATCAGAGAGCTATTAGTCACCAAGGAACATGAGAAGCCCAGCACATGACATCACTGCTGCACCTGCTGTTGCTGCACCACCAGAACCAGAGGCCAATGATGCCTTTGCCTCCTTCGACCCTCTACTAAAGAGGAAAATGACCAGCAGCCAGCCGCAAAGCAAGACAACAACTGCCACCTACCAGCCACCTGCTGCATCAACTAGAACTCCACCTGAATCCCCACCTGCACCTCCAAGACCAACTCCACAGCCTGCCCCTCTAGACAACCACTCTTCCAGCCAGTGGAAGAACAAGAACTACAAAGCAAATTTACAGTCCTCGAAACAATGGAAGATCACAATGCAAATTACCCTGCAACACCTTATCCAAAATAACACAATTTTATGTGAAAGGCTGTGCTTACTACAACAGGAGCAGCGACAAACCAGAAGGGTGCTGAGGAAATTTCATGATCTTAACACCCAGATCATGTAGGGGAGATGAAATCAGACATTATATGGTTCACAAATGTGATGCAGGCCATGGTGGATCTGCAACGTGCCAGCCCCATTCCCCACAGTTTGTCGAGTCAACCAGTGTATCCCATTCTGCTTCCACCACTTTCAGCACCAGCAGTTCCAGCACCAACACCACCAGCATCAGCACCAGCGCCTCCAGTACCAGCACCAATACCTCCAGCACCAGCTGCACCACTTGCAACAGTGCCAAAATGCAGGGGACTATCAGCATTTGTCATCCCTCCACCTACATCTGTAAAGCCGGTTACATTTGTCTCAACCTCATCATCACCTCTGGCATCTCCTCCAGATTAACTTAAAAGGAAATGTTTTGCACAACGGTCATGTTATTGCCACATGCATATTAATGTTAAAGTAAATTCTTTTCAATAGCTACTTGAAAAGGATCATCATGTGATGGGTCCCCGTCTGCAAAAAAAAGTGCGTTCATCGAATTTTAGGAATGGGCATAATAAATAAAATCGTGACAACTGTCATGGTTGACACAACATAAATTATTTTGCAAATTCTGCCAATTACAATTTCTTGCCTGCAATTCTCTCTATATATGTCACATTTAAAATGTCTGAAAAGCCATTTTCAAACCTTCGAAGTTGAGATGAATAAAGCTAGAAACATTGCTCTACCTCTTTAATAAAAATCAAATTTTTAAGTGTAGCGCTCACTCCCAGAGGAGCCGCTGAATAAACCTCAGGTTAGTCTCACCGCACTAGGAAATAACTATACACCAGCACTGTTGTGGATTTTTATGTATTATATTCTTTACTGATCCCAATAAAGCAGCATATATTACGTATATACGGTATTTAAATGACAAGAATTCGTAACGCGGGAAAAACACGTGGCGGCAAAAGAAATGGTTAACACCCTCAGTTCTGGAGTGTAAGTCCCGTGAATAATAGCTCAAAAATGTGTATGTGTGTTGTCTCGGGTACCCGGTACTGTATTCAACTGGCCAGTGAATGAAACAAAACAATCTTCGACTAGTCACCGTTGGGGCCCTGTGGATTTAAACAATATTGCAGCGTGCATTTCTTCTTAGGGAACTGCGGCCTGGGAGGCCTCTCACCCATCCGATAGACGAAACTGTCCAGCACCCGATCAAAGATCTTCTCCTCTGTGTACTGGGACTCTGTGCCACTGAATCCGCTCCCTGCTTGCCGAATCTCCGCAACTGGAACAACGATCCACCGCCTGCACTCCCAATCGATCAGCGCGGTATCCTAACTTAGGGTCCAGCTGGAACCAGCTTGTCATCCAGACCTCTCAGCGCTGCGTAGGTAGGTCTCAGCACGGTCACTGTCCCGATCTCCAGCACCAGTGAGACAGCGTCTGTACTCCGGCCTGCTCGCGATCCTTGACAGCTCTCACGTGCGTCCTCCACCTTTCACTGCTCCGCTCACTCTGACCTTGCCTTCCACGAGGCCGCTGATCTCCTTCCTCTTTCCTATCCCACCCCCTTCCTGTCCTCCCGCAAAGGATGATGGTAGGTGTAGTTCAGTTTTTGTCCAGCATAGTCCACTATGTCTCTGTCTCCCTCTGGTGGCCATAATAATTAAATGCAGCAGAACACAGTCTTTAAAGCAGCGCTACATAAGAATATGTCTCTGTATTTTATCTCATATGTACAATTTTATGAGATCAGACTCTTATGTTAAATGTCTGCCTAGCATATAACTCTTCTTGCATATTATCTGTATACTCACATTGATTGCCAACATAGATCTCTCCAGTGTCCTGCAGGTCACTGTCCATCATGATCTATAGGGTAAAATACACATTTTCACACATGCCTGAGTACAGGTTAACAAAAAGCAATAAAGACCTGCTTGTGTTTGAGGCAATTGTGGGATAACCTGAACCAATGTGGGCACACATGGGCAAAAGAACTCTGCTTAGGGGGGCGTGGCTTGCGCGCCCAAAGTAATGGCCGCCTGACTCCGGAGCTCCGCCGAGATCGCCCGCTCTGCTCCTTCCGCACCCCATCCACAACGAGATGGGCAAGCCCCGCAAGCCGCCGACCACTCCTGGCCCCTCAGAGCCCGCCGGGGACCCGCAAAACTGCTCCATTAGGCAGTTTCTGACGCCGATCCCGGACTCAGTTTTGGCGCCATCGCGGGACAAAATGGCGGCGACCCCGCCTCTTCGGCCCCCAGCTCCCCCACACATGCTGCAGACACCTGGGCCATGCCGCTGGAGCTCCACCATCTCCTCAGCTCCTTGCCCACCAAAACGGATTTGGCGGCCTCCACATCTAGCCTCCAGGAATCCCTGCTGACAGAGATCAGAGGCCTCAGGAAGGAACTTGGCAGCCTGCAAACCCGGGTTCAGCACGTGGAAACAGCACAGGCCCGCCACACTGAAATCACAACCTCCCACACCAATGCCCTGCAGTCTCAACATCACATTTTACAGACTATGACACGCCACCTGGAAGACCTAGAAAACAGAGGACGCAGGAATAACATTCGGGTAAGAGGCCTCCCTGAACTGGAACAATCCCCATCTGACCTGAAACGCGCCCTACTCCGTTTATTTAACGGCCTACTACAACGAGACTCTGACACTGACATCGAATTTGAAAGACTTCACAGAGCTCTGCGCCCTAAAGGCCCTCCTGAAGCCCCGCCACGAGACGTGGTTTGCTGTCTTCTGCGACATCCCCTTAAAGAAGACATTATGGAGGCAGCCAGAGCATCTCGCACTGTACTGTTTGAAGACGACAGTATCTCCTTATATCAGGATTTATCACCAGCGACCCTACAATCCAGGCACCTTTTACGCCCCCTCACCGCGGCCTTGCAGGAACAGCGCATCGTATACAAGTGGCTCTTCCCATTCGGACTACAGGTCCGCAGTGAAAATGGTCCAGCTATCTTGCGATCAGAACTTGACCTCCCGGTACTCCTGGAAGCCCTTTCATTGCCTAAAGACACCATACTTGCGTGGCCCGACCTGACGAGCATGTACGCCCCCTCATTTGGTGCGCCACCGCGATCTCAGAGGCCTCGCCGCCGCCGCTACTCCTCAACGCGGAATACTACACCCCATGATCCTCAAGATGGCTGACTTAAATCTGGCAACTACCCCTACAAATTCTGAGCAAAAGTAGAGGACGCCATCCCTAATAGCTCAAGAGACTGGAGATCCTGTGGCTAACGACGCCAGTGGCTAGATCCAGAATCGGAGACCCCTGCACTTTTCAAGACTGCTGCTTGTACCATCTCACGCTGACCAGCGATTCACAGCACATCCGACTTGACTCTGACATCTGTCGCTCGCTGAGGTACAAGGAAAGACACTCATCTGAACAACGCTCTCGAGATACGTAAGTCTCCCTGACGATTACATTGCATGTCTCCCCCGTTTTTCTTTTTCTGGACTCTGGCCCGATTAACACCGAATAGACTGCGTGAGTAATGGACACGGCCTGCACACGCATCTCCCACGATGCAGACTCCTACCCAGGAGGAGACCAGCACAGCGCTACATGCTGAGGTCGGCGGCATGCTAATACTAAATGTAGAGCGGGCCTCTAGGCCCGAGTTTTTTCCTTCTTCTGGTTTACAGTTAACTGTTTAGATAATTATTACGTTGATTGCATACGTCTGCATTTCCTATTTTGTAAACACGTTGCCCTCGGTTGTCGCTTGCTCCTGCCCCCGAGAACGTGCCTTTGTACAGAATAGTGCGACATGCACTTACCCCCGCATATTGCGGTTGTGCATTGTCTCACTTAGGCACACACTCTTCACCCCCCCTGAAACCCCCCCTTTTTTTTCTCTTGTACGTCTACCCCCTTCCCTAGTTGGTAACATGGCTACGGCACCTAGACCCCTTAAAATCACCTCGATCAATGCCAAAGGACTGAACATCCCGGAGAAGAGGCATACGGCCCTCTGGGACTTCAGATCCACACAAGCAGACGTGGTGCTCTTGCAAGAAACACATTTTGAAGCGGGTAAGGCACCACACATGCGCGATCTAAAATACCCAGTCGGCTTTTTTAGTAATTCCACTGCTGGCAAAGTATGCAGCACGGCCGTTCTCCTCTCCAGGGACTTCCCCCTCACTGTCACAGGCATGGAACTGGATCAGGATGGCCGATACACTTTTGTAAAGGGGTCCCTAGGGGGACAATTTTATACCTTCGCCTCCATTTACTTGCCGAACAGAAAACAACACAAGGTATTACGCTCTATGCTGCGTATTCTTGCTGATTTTCAGGAAGGAATCGTACTTATTGGAGGAGATATTAACCTCCCATTGGATGCATGCTTAGACACATCACGGGGTATAACGAGCGTTCCACACTCCGTACTGCGACAAACTCACTCGGCACTCGATTCACACCGCCTAATCGATTGTTGGCGTGCCACACATCCCACCACACGAGACTACACCTTATACAGCCCCCCGCACCAGTCCTATTCGAGGCTGGACTGTATGTTCCTACCATTTGGACACCTCCACCTCCTCGAATCGGTAGATATAGGCCCGATGACGTGGTCAGACCATCACCCGGTACTACTCACACTTAACTCCCCTTTCGTACGTCCTAAAGACAGAAATTGGCGCCTAAATAAAACTTTACTGAACGACCCCATGATCAGACAGGGCACCCTCCAGACTCTCCAGCAATATTTCACTGAAAACTCCACCCCTGACACCTCACCTCAAATCATATGGGAAGCGCATAAGGCAGTGATCCGAGGTTACCTGATGCAGCAAGGCTCAATCAAAAAAAAACAACCCACCCTTCAAAGAGACACACTTATTCAACGCATTCACGCACTGGAGAGATCCCATAACCTCTATATGGATGACACAGTCTACGCAGAGCTTTTGGAGCTTCGCTCCGAACTGAACGCACTCTTAAACAAAACTGCCCACAAAGCCTTCCTCACTACTCGCCGGACCTTTCACGAGCATGGTAACAAATGTGGATGGCTACTAGCGGCGCGCACTTAGAACCCACAGAGAGAAACTATACATCTCCAGATTACGCACCCCACAGGGTACACACGTCACGCTACTGCAAGACATGCTATCCCTTTTCCACGACCACTTCACAGACCTATACAACCTTCCTACAGACCAGCAACCATCCTCCGCAGCTAACATGCACAAATTCGTGGAGACACACACTCACACTAAGCTAACACCACTCATGCGAGAGGCACTAGATTCCCCTTTAACGGACGAAGAATTACACACAGCAATCAAATTGACCCCTACCGGCAAGACGCCAGGCCCAGACGATTTGTCCCTCCGATATTACAAAACATTCCTACCCACCTTGACTCCCGCGTGGTTGCAAGCCTTTAATACGCTCGCGCAGCGCCCCCATGCCTTACCCCCTCAAACCCTCTCTGCCACCGTCACATTAATACCCAAACCTAACAAAGATCATGACTTATGCGCTAACTATCGTCCCATATCACTCCTGAACCAAGACTTAAAATTATTTGCCAAAGCCTTGGCATTACGGATGGCACTCTACATCCCCAGACTGGTACACCCGGACCAAACTGGATTTATACCAGGGAGAGAGGCCAGGGACAACACAGTCAGAGCCCTGAACCTCATACATGTCATGTTGCCGCTGAATCCCGTTCTGTCCCTTCCCTTCTACTGTCAACTGATGCCGAGAAGGCGTTTGACAGGGTCAGTTGGCCCTATCTGTTTTGCACCCTCCAGCAGATGGGATTCGGCTCCAACATACTGGCATGGATTGGCTCCCTTTACGCTAACCCCACTGCATGCATTAACTTAAACGGCACGCTCACCCCTCCCTTTCACATCCGAAATGGCACCAGACAGGGATGCCCTCTTTCACCTTTACTTTTCGTGCTCTCACTCGAACCCTTATTGCAGGCAGTTCGAACAGACCCCTCGATCCACGGCTTCGAGGTTGCAGATCACCGACATAAAGTGGCAGCATATGCCGACGATTTGTTATTTTTCATACGCCAACCGCTAATCTCCCTCCCCGCCCTCACTTCTCTACTACGAGAATTTGGTACCATTAGCAACTACAAGATTAACGTGGCGAAGTTGGAAATATTGGGTCTCACCATCCCCCCCGCTTCGCACCCAACTGCAAACCTCTTTCCCCTTTCAATGGTGCAAGTCATCTCTTAAACATCTGGGCATTTCCCTCACAGCCGACACATCAGACCTCTATTCAGCAAACTACCTCCCACTACTACACACCATTACGACAGACCTCACCAAATGGGCACTGCCCCATGTCACGTGGTTCGGACGTATTAACGTCCTAAAAATGAACATACTCCCCCGATTACTGTACTTGTTTCAGACCTTGCCAATAGCTGTACCAAACTTATTTTTTCGATCCTTACAAACTAGGTTCACCTCCTATGTCTGGAATAAACGACAACCTCGGTTATGCTTTGGGCTCCTAACCGCAGCAAAATCTGCAGGCGGTCTAGCATTACCCCTACGCACGCCGCTACTACCATGCCACGCATTTATTGCGCATACTTGAATGGACATCAGGCCATGAAAACAAACTATGGATCCCCCTAGAACGAAAACTGGCAGACAGCCCATTGGCCTCTCTGCCCTGGTTATCCGGCACCAACGCTACCTACTGAGTCGCACCTCATCCAACTATCTCAGCCACTCTGCGTGTCTGGAAGTCGCTCCAACACACCACACCCATTGCCCCATGGCCGTCACCCCTTCTACCTCTCTGCTATTTACCTGCATTCTCCCGGAGATTAATTCAACCGGATCAAGCACACATCCCACACTCTATACTTGCTACCAGTCTCATAGATGGCAATACCTTTAAGTCCCCAGAAGACATCCCACTACCACTACCGCAATCATTCCTGACAATTTTCCACCATCATAGACTCACGTCTTACATACGCTCTTTAGCCCCCCTATCTCAGTTCACCCGTCCTCTGACTCAATTTGAAATTCTGGCTCAAAGACCACACCCACCATCTCACGGTATATCAGTTCTATATGGCTTACTACAAAACCTCAGAAGCCCTATCCCATCCTACCGAGCCAAATGTGAAGAGGACCTCCACATGTCCTTCACTGATGAGGAGTGGAATCAAATCTCCCTCCTCACCACCTCTTGCTCCACTGCCTCCAAATCCCAAGAAACAGCCTACAAGCTCCTATCTCGGTGGTATCGCCCACCTAAAACTCTGGCAATCTTTGACCCTAACAGTATTGGATCATGCTGGAAATGCAAGTCGCCACAAGCTGACTTGTTACACATGTGGTGGTCCTGTCCCCAAATTCAATTATACTGGCGAGCTGTCCATGACACCATCTGCAAAGTCTCGTCACCTCCGCCGGAATTTACACCAGCAGCTATGTTACTGCTACACACCACTGCCGAGCCTTCGGTTTACAGACGCACACTCGAAATACGGCTTCTAAACGCGGCAAAGGCCGTGCTGCCCAGACACTGGAAATCCCCTAATGTACCAACTATACGAGAATGGCTTCAAGAAGTACATAACATTCAGGACATTGAAGAGTTAATACAAAGTGCATCAGGCACAAGTGCAACCCACCTACGCAGATGGTTTTACTGGTCAGAGGCCCGCCCTCGCACATAACCTTACGCTATAAATACCTGCTCCCCGCAGGTCACCCACCTTCTCACACCAACTACACCCCCCCATTGTTCGTTTAAACATGTTACCCCTATTTTACACCCGCCCTATCACCCCACCAGCTTTACAGACCTTAAGTTGTTTTGTAGATAACTGTATATTGAAAGCAATATTCAATTGGTATGACGAGTCGACACATAAAAGTTTTGAGATATGTTTATTATAATTGCCGCGTATCTATGTATAGATACTGATATTGCTTTTTTCTTGCACAAGAAATTGTTATAACGTTACCTCTGTTCTGTATGCAATTTATATCTCAATAAAATTTATTACAATAAAAAAAAAGAACACTGCTTAAACAGACACATATAATAAATTCCTGCTGATGGCCATTACATGGAAAATGCCATCTTGCAGCATGTTTAGAGCATATGCTGCAGTTCATCATTCCCATAAGGAAGCCCAGGTGACCAGCCATCATTGGCCTGCTGCAACATATGAATTATACATGTTACAGGGCAGCACTTTCCCTGTGCTGTCATATGGTGTAAATAGCAATATGTGTCCCCTGAGAAATGTCAGATAGGGTGACCTTAAAGATAAGGGATCACATGTTGGAAGCATTATTGTATGTAGATCATACTTCTCAAACGCTCAGCAGGGGATCCTCAAACATCTCACAAACCAAATAAATCAAAATGTGCTTGTACATCTCTTGCTTGTGCTGCCATGCCCTGGACACTCCTATGGGTAGACACATATATCTTGGGGGCAAGATCCATAAGATTTAATAACTTACTTGAATCCACCATAAAACCACCGAATTGTTCCAATAACCTGCTGAAAAACCGCTGAATGCATCCAATTAACCGCCGAATGCATACGACGATCCACTGAACACCTCGGAAAAAAGCAAACCAGCTGCCTAGCAGAGGCTTTAAAAAAAAAAACAAAGAAAAACTTGTGCATGAAAATGCCTGGAAATAATAGAGGAGTCCTATGAATAACAATAAAAAGGTCTGTTACAGAATATGTAAAAAAACTAATTAAAAAAAATTTGAATTTAAAATTTTGCCGAACAAATCCCGAAAAATGCCTAAAAATTTCTAAAAAAGATATAAAGAGACTTTTTGCTATAAATGAAAAGAATAAACAGTTGAAAAAATATTTAATAAAAATAGGGAATTTTTCTAACATTGAAACCTATGGGATTCGCCTGCTTAAACCTGTCGAATGAAACCACCAAAAATCTGGGCATTTCGACAACTTTTCACAGTTGTTCTGTGTTCTCTGAATAGATTAACCGTTACTTTCCTATGCGGAATTTCACTGCTGTCAAAGGTCACCGTATTCCGCTTGCAATTCATTAATATTTGGTGAATTGCCAGTTTTTTGAATAGTTGAATGGCCACTAAATTGCACCATATGGGGAAATTCACCGTTCTGTGCAATTTGGTGGTCAATTCAGTGTTCTTCGAATAACCTCTTTAATTGTAGCAGAAATAGCAACTCAGCAAATTATTTTATAAGTGCAAGCATTGTTGTAGATTTGTGTCCCCTTACCAGTCCACAATAAATGTTTTAGTTTCAATTAACCAAGCTTTGATTTCAATGTAAAAAGATATTTGACTGTCTTTTGTGAACAGTTACTTCTTTTAGAACCCTGAAATCAACTTTAAGAACCCTGCTCAGAAGCTTTTAATACAATGGTTAAATGCATTGCTGAAGATGGACAATGGATGTGGACAATCACATGTATGTCTATTTTCTTTAAATGATGGTTCAGATGATGTATAGGATGCTGTTATGTTAAGGCACTTAAATGAAAAATGTTGCCTAGTGTGAAGTAAGAAAATGGGCAGCTGCTACAATGTTTGTATGAGCAGCTGTGATCTCTTTTAGATGAAAAATGATACCAATTTCTTGCTTATAATTATTCTGTTCTTTGGCATTTATGTAACGTTGCATTATTAAAATCCAGGGATGTATCCAGATGTAGATTGGTTTAGTGATCACTGGAATATCCTCAAATGCCAGCAATCACATATGACTAGAAATGGTGTGATTAAGTTGACCAAGCTGGATTTACCATTATATAATTTAAATGTATATCATGAGTGCCACTCACAAACATTATATTTATTCTTGCAGATAAAATGCCTACTGGTCACTAGTAAAAAATTAATTTGTCTTCAATTGTGAATTATTGTATAACAAAAAAATTAAGGTATGCATTTGTTTGCATGTACCCTAAGAATTTATTTACTTTCAAGGTAATTCAAAGAAAGTCGAATTGGCTCAGAAATTGCACCCTGTATGGTGCAATTTTGGAGCCATTCGTCTATTCAAAGAGTAGACAGTTCACCAAATATTGGTGAATTGCCAGTGAAATACGGTGTAGTTCGACAGAAGTGAAATCCCTATAGAGAAGTAATGGTTAATCTGTTCAGAGAACACCAAATAGCACTCAAATGTCACCCTGACGTTTGGTGGTTTCCTTCGGCAGGTTTAAGCAGGCGAATCCCATAGGTTTCAATGTAAATATTATTCCCGTTTTTACAGAATATTTATTACACTGTTTAATATTTTATTTTGCAGCCAAAAGTCCCTTTATTTATTTAATTTTTTAGGATTTTTTAGACTTTTTTCGGTATTTTTTGGGCTAAATTTTTCTTCCGATTTTTTTTCGTCTCTAACAGACCTTTTTACAATTATTCATAGGACCTTATATATTAATTCCAGGCATTTTTGTCCAGTAATTTTTTTGCAAACAGCTTTTAAAAGTTGCGTGTTTTTTTTTATCCCGTTCGTCGTATTGACAACTTTTTCCAGTGGCTGGTCGGCACTCTGTTCGGCAGATCGTCAGCTTTTTCTGGATGCGTTTGGCGGATTTGCTGCAGATCATCGGGTGTGTTCGGTAGAGATGAGCCGAACACCCCCGAGTTCGGTTCGCATTCGAAATCGAACTTTCCAAATGTTCGAATTCGAACTCGAACTCAATGCAAGTCAATGGGGCTGAAAATTCGATTTTTAGAGTGCCCTCCAAGAGGGCATATATGCTAGATATTTGCCATAAAAGGTGTATGGGGGTCCGGGTAGTGCCCTGGGGGACAAGAAACAGGACAAAAAGTTTGAAAAAAAGTTTTTAAAGGGACAGTGAGTTTTCCATGAAATAAGGGTTAAATAAAAATGAAAAATTCCTTCAAATATCGTGCCTAGGAGGTCCCCATAACCTGCCCGTGAAGTGGCGGATTTCTAGGATGTATAGCAATATGTAAAAACCAAAAAATTACATTTCAAATGACGGTAAATGCTTTTCCTTTAATCTATCCATAAACAACTGCTTGGGGCGGCAGTCTGTATGAAAAGAGGAGACATTTCCGGACACGTAGAAAAAGTTTAGTGATTTTTTGGCTAAATTATTGTGAAACTTATGCAGGCTTTGGATGAAAGTAACAATAGGTGCTTTAGAATTGGGCCTTTAGCGTCGGCAACAGTGCCGTCACACAGTAACCCCTCTGAGGATATGAATCTGATACAGGCGTCAGTGGTAGTGCACCCAAATATTGTGCTTTTGGTGCCAGGCCTGCAAGTACTATCATACAGTAACCCCTCTGTCGTATTGTGGAAGTATGCAGCGGTGCACCTTGCGGTCCTATATTAAAAAGATATGCATCTGGTAAAGGCGTTAGTGCACCCAGATATTGTACTTTTGGTGCCAGACTGCCAGGCCAGCAAGTGCATTCATACAGTAACTAGACATGTGCATTCGTTTTAGTACTAAAACGATTTAGTCCGAATTTTGGGATAATTTCGTTTTAGTATGACTCAAGAGATACGAAACTGCTCAGTACAAAAAACGAAAGAAACTAAAATAAAATGCACTACATTTTAGTTTCAGTCCTTTTTGTGATATTACATTGAGTGAAGGAGACCAGTAATGAAGAGCGCAACATCGGAAAGCTACAGAAAAGGTTTGTATGCGTAATCCTTCCTGACCCCCTACCCGTAAATCTCACTCGCAGCACAGACAGCCAGCACAGGAGAGGAAACCTTTACTTAACCCTTGCATGTCTATGAGGCAGACAAGATGATAAAAGCAGCTGGAGAAGGAAAAACATTCAAATAAATCACACGGAAAGCTAATGACAGAGGAGGGCTGGATAGTAAAATCCCCTTTATAACAAGCAGCGATGGGAGAAGAGAGGGACTTTATAAAACATATGTTATCTCCCCTCCCACTCTGCATAATAGGGGCTTAGGTCTGATACATTTTATATTATCCAGGAACACTATCCCCCTTTCCTCATCTATAATACACGTTTTATATAAAGTCCCTCTCCTCTCCCAGTGCTGCTTGTTATAAAGTTTTTTTATGTCTGATACATTTAGTATCCAGCTCTCACAGTTACTCTGTCATTATGAGCCTTCAGTGTGATTTATTTGAATGTTTTCCCTGGATTTAAAGTGCTTTATTTTATTATAAAAATAAATTTGCACCAGTCATCTCTTCTCTGAGCTTTCAGACCGATTTACGTTAATATTTTCCCTCTCCCCTGCTTTTATATTCCTGTGTCTCCCCCACAGAGATACAAAGTTTAAGTAAAAGTTCCCTCTTCTCTGCTGGATAAGCATTGCATTCCGAAGTTCTGCTCCCTCCACATGCCGATGCAGTAGGATGTTCTATACAGAGAGGGGCATTAATCAATGCAGGATGATGTTCTATACATTATACAGAGAGGGGTATTAATGCAGGAGGATGTTGTATACATTATACAGAGAAAGGTATAAATTGAGGAGGATGTTCTATACAGAGAGGGACCACTACAATAGTAATTGTATCCACTGGTTTTCGGATGAATGAAATTAGTTTTCATACTAAATAACTGAAAACGAATTTCTTTAGCAACTAAATAAATTGCATTTTACTACTAATCCATTAGTTCAAAACGAAATTTTGTGCTGTGCACATGTCTAACAGTAACCCCTCTCTGGTATTGTGGAAGAGTGGAGGGGTGGACCATGCGATCCTATATTAAAAGATATGAATCTGTTAAAGGTGTCAGTGCACCCAGATATTGTGCTTTTGGTGCCAGGCCAGCAAGTGCATTCATACAGTAACCCCTCTGTGGTATTGTGGAAGAGTGCAGGGGTGGACCATGTGGTCCTATATTAAAAAGATATGAATCTGGTAATGGGTGTCAGTGCACCCAGATATTTTGCTTTTGGTGCCAGACTGCCAGGCCAGCAAGTACTATCATACAGTAACCCCTCTGTACTATTGTGGAAGAATGCAGGGGTGGACCAAGCGGTCCTATATTAAAAGATATGAATCTGGTAATGGGCGTCAGTGCACCCAGATATTGTGCTTTTGGTGCCAGGCCAGCAAGTGCATTCATACAGTAACCCCTCTGTGGTATTGTGGAAGAGTGCAGGGGTGGACCAAGCGGTCCTATATTAAAAGATATGAATCTGTTAAAGGCGTCAGTGCACCCAGATATTGTGCTTTTGGTGCCAGACTGCCAGGCACTGGTGTATTTTGGCCTAGGTCAACAAGGCCTAGGCCTAGGGCGGCACTCTCCAGGGGGTGGCAGCCCGCCGGGTGGCCCCACACCTAAAAAAAAAAAAATATATATTTTTTTTTTTTTAACTTTTGCAAACTATTTTACCAGGAAGGAAACATTGAGATGTCACTAATTTTCAAGTATGTCCTGGGTAGGCAACGCCTAGGCTTTCACTTTCCAGGGGGCAACAAAAAACCTCACCACTAATTGGGTTACTCACAGAGCACCGAAATGACGCCAACATTTTGGTGTTCTGTAGTTCCCTGCACTTCGGGGAATAAAATTTCCCCAACCTGCAGTGAATTCACCATTCACCGCAGGGTCCCCAAAGTGCATGGAGTCGGCCGCTGTATGCTGCCACCGCAAACCCATGGCCTGCTGTTTTCAAAAGAACTACTGAACGAAAATGTCTGGAATTTACATATAAGATCCTATGATTGATAATAAAAAGTTCTGTTACAGAAAAAGAAGAACCGATATTAAAAAAAAGGGGGGATATTTTGCCCAAAAAATTCTGAAAAATGACTAAATGGTACTAAAAAAAAATAATCAATAAATAAAGACTTTTTACTGCAGATTAAAATAATAAGTGGTTTATTAGATATTGCATAAAAACAGGAATATTTTTAACATTGAAACCTATGGGGTTCGCCTGAATACCTGAACCTGCTGATTGAAACCACCGAACATCAGGGTATTTCACTGACATTTCTCTGCTGTTTGGTGTTCTCCGAATAGATTAACCATTACTTCTCTATGGGGATTTGCACTGCCTTCAAACAGCACCGTACTTGCTGGCAGTTCGCCAAACTTGTGTGTGAGCATATCACCAGAGCAGTGGTGTACTTAGAGGAGTGGCAGAGGGCGGGCCGCCCCAGGTACCAGTGATTATTGGGGTGTCATTAGGGGGTACTAGGAGGTGCCACTGTCACTGTGTGTCAGCTTTGAGCTGTGTTCTCAAACAACGAGCAGCGGAGCATGGCGTTTGCATATGGAATAAAATCGAATAGAATAAAAATCCCCCTCTCCTCCCTCCATAGCTCCTCCCCGCCCCACAGCAGCTCTAGGAGGGGGATGTGATTTGTGTCCAGAGAGAGAAGATGACAGTAAACGGCAGGTAAAGGGGGGGTATCAGCAGAATATGAAGCCCTGTCTGCTTACTGCTGTTTAAAGTGGACCTTTCCTTAACCAGCACTGCAGTGATAGAAATTTGTCATTGAGCTGCCTGGCTCCTGGTGAGGCTGCGTGCGTGCAGGTCACACTCGGTCCGGCCAGTCAGGTGGTACTGAGTCTCAGTACCACCTGACTGGCTGAACCACGTAACATGCACGCAGCTGCCCACCCTTTCGTTAACATGGACTGTCACTCTATTCTGGACTGAACACCCACCAGGAAGGGAATCAAAGCCACGGTGCACCCTCTGGCAGTGGCACCCCAATGCTGACAAGATGGCTCCACGCACAGGCACAGCCACGATCCTAACGTGGCCTGGAGGGACCTCCTGCTGAATCTGTACACAGTCCCTGCTGACTCTGCACACAGCCCTACCGCGGACGGAGGCCAGTAAATGTAGAATAAATAATTGCTGTGTGCTCATATACACTCGGTTTGCTGGGAGTTTTATTACAGTGGATTCTGATGCACTCATACACACCCCACATTGCATTGCTGGGAGTTTTATTGCCGTGGATTCTGATACGCTGACACACACCACACATTGCATTGCTGGGAGTTTTATTGCTGTGGATTCTGATACGCTGACCCGCACATTGCATTACTGGGAGTTTTATTGCTGTGGATTCTAATACACTCATACACACTGCACATTGCATTGCTGGAATTTTTATTGCTGTGGATTCTGATACGCTGACACACACCAAACATTGCATTGCTGGGAGTTTTATTGCTGTGGATTCTGTGATACACACTGCATAGTACTGTGAGTTTTATTGCCTTGGAGCTCTGGTATACACTCATACACACTGCACATTACTGTGAATTTTATTACTGTGCAGTTCTGTGATATGCTCATACACAGTGCACATTTCTGTGGGTTTTATTGCTGTGCAGCTCTGTGATACGCTCATATGCAGTGCACGTTTCTGTGGATTTTATTGTTCAACCAATTAGAGCGGCTGTGATCCAGTATACTTAATATGCGTGGCTGTTCTTTGTAAAAATGCTTGAATTTAAACCTTTCATAATTTTATTTATCTCAATAGATACATTTGAAATGGTATACAAAATATACAAGTAGGCACTTGGTATCCACTTTTAATATAAAGAGAGGAAAAGGCGGAGCTCTAAGAGGAAAAGGTGGAGCTTAAAGAGGAAGGGTGGGGATTAACCAGGAAGAGGTGTGGCCTTGACAGGAAGGGTTGGCTCAAATTTAAATTAGGGGGTGCACGAGTTTAGTCAGGCCTAGGGCAGCACAAAACCTAAATACACCACTGCTGCCAGGTCAGCAAGTACTGTCATACAGTAACCCCTCTGTAGTATTGTGGAAGAATGCAGGAGTGGACCTTACGGTCCTATATTAAAAAGATATGCATCTAGTAAAGGCGTTAGTGCACCCAGATATTGTGCTTTGGTGCCAGGCCAGCAAGTGCATTCTTACAGTAACCCCTCTATGGTACTGTGGAAGAGTGCAGGGGTGGACCATGCGGTCCTATATTAAAAGATATGAATCTGTTAAAGGCGTCAGTGCACCCAGATATTGTGCTTTTGGTGCCAGGCCAGCAAGTGCATTCATACAGTAACCCCTCTGTGGTATTGTGGAAGAGTGCAGGGTTGGACCCTGCGGTTCAAAAAATTAAATTGATATAAATCTGGCACAGGCGTCAGTGCAGCCAAATATTGTGCCTTTCATGGCAGCAAGTGCCTTCACACCGTAAACCTTTTGTGGTATTGTGGAAGAGTGCAGGGTTGGACCCTGCGGTTCAAAAAATTAAATTAAACTGATATAAATCTGGCACAGGCGTCAGTGCAGCCAAATATTGTGCCTTTCATGGCAGCAAGTGCATTCACACCGTAACCCTTTTGTGGTATTGTGGAAGAGTTCAGTGCTGGAGGTTTTGTGCATGCAGAAGACATCCCCGATCTATTCCGTTACGTCAGCATCAGGGGATTGATAACTGCTGATCCAGGACTGATTCATTTTTATAAATGTCAGCCGGTCTACAGAGTCGGTGGACAGATGCACTCTTTTGTCTGTGACAAAACCTCCAGCGGCACTGAACGTCCTTTCAGAAAGCACGCTGGATGAAGGGCAACCTAGTAGCTGCATAGCATATTGGCTAAGTTCTGGCCAGTGATCCAATCTCAACATCCAGTAAGCCAGTGGATCATCTGCTGGAAAGGTATCCAGGTCTGCCCTTGCCCCTAGGTAGTCCTGCACCATATGGTGAAAATGCTGGCAATGGGTGCCTACATTTGATGTCCCTGGGCGTCGTGGACTAAAAAAATTTAAAAATGCATCAGTCAAGCGGCCCTGGCCTTCACCACTATTCCTCTGATCATCCGCAGCGTCAGAAGCACCTGTGTCAGCACTTGGTAACCTACCAGTGCCTGGAAAGGTGTTACAAATGTGTCGCTTTAGAGCGTCCTCAAGTTTTTTCATCCTGTGCTCCCTCTGTGCGGGCAGGATGAGCTCTGCAACTTTACCCTTGTATCGTGGATCAAGAAGGGTTGCCAACCAGTAATGATCCCTCTCCTTGATAGCACGAATCCTTGGGTCCTTTAGCAGGCTTTGCATTATAAGGGAGCCCATGCAGCATAGGTTGGAGGTGGCATTAGCTTCCGAGTCTTCGTGGTCAATGAGGATGACCGTATCGTGCACTTCCTCCTCCCAGCCACGCACTAGCCCTTGTGTTTCTGGGCACACGAAACCCTCCCTTGAGGAATCCCCACCTTCAATGCCCCCGCTACTTAAATATTCCTCCTCCTCCTCCTCATCCTCCTCCTGTCTGATCTGAGGAGGACCCGCTGGAAAGCTGTCTGCGGAAAGACTGGGGCCTTGAGAGCTAGGGAAGACCTCCTCTTCCTCCCACTGCTCTGCCTCTAGAGCCACATCTATAATTCCCCGCAGAGTGTGCTCTAGCAGGAACACTAAAGGAATTGTGCCACTGATGCATGCACTGTCCCTGCTCATCATCCTCATTACCTCCTCAAATGGTGACAGTACAGTGCATGCATCCTTGATCATCAACCACTGTGGGGGAAAAAAAAAACAAGTTGACCTGAACCTGACCTTGTGCCATACTCACAAAGGTACTCGTTGATGGCCCTCTGCTGCTTGTGCAGACGCTGCAACATTGCTAATGTCGAGTTCCACCTGGTGGGCATGTCACAGATCAGACGGTTTGTGGGAAGGTGGAATTCTCTTTGAATTTCTGCCAGGCAAACGCTTGCTGGGAATGACCGTCTGAAGTGGCTGCAGACTTTCCTGGCCTGGCTGAGAAGCTCTGCCAGCCCTGGGTACTTGGTTAGGAAATGCTGTACCACTAGATTTAGGACGTGTGCTAGGCATGGTACATGCATCAATTTACCCTTGCGTAGGGCGGAGAGAAGGTTGCTACCATTATCACAGATGATCATTCCCAGCTGAAGCTGGCATGGTGTTAACCATCTCTGCGCCTGCCCTTGCAGAGCTGACAGAATTTCTGGCCCAGTGTGGCTCCTGTCCCCTAAACAAACCAGCTCAAGCACAGTATGGCATCTTTTTGCTTGAGCCATTGCGTAGCCCCTGTCAGGTGTCGGTTTAACTGCCACTTCGCCAGAGACACAGAAGGAGGAGGAGGAGGAGGAGGAGGAAGAGGGAGAGTTGGTGGTGGAGCAGACAGACCTCATACAAGCAGCTTTCTGGAGGCGTGGTGGATGAACAAGCTCCAGCACAGAGCCCCGTCTTGGATCCCTCCCAGCTGCAATTAGAGTTACCCAGTGTGCCGTTAAGGAAATGTAACGAACCTGTCCATGCTTGCTGGACCACGTTTCTAAAGTCACCTGCACCTTGCTGCTGACTGCCTTTCCCAATGACTCGATAACATTGTCTTCCACGTGCTGGTATAGTGCTGGAATGGCCTTGCGTGAAAAGTAATGGTGTTTTGGAACCTGCCACTGTGGTACAGCACATTCAGCAAATTCACGGAAGGACGCAGAGTCCACCAGCTGGAAAGACAGCAGCTGCAATGCGAGTAATTTTGCTAAACTGGCATTTAGACGCTGTGCTTGGGGATGGTTGGGACTATATTTTTTTCTTACGCTGCAGCAGCTGGGGCAATGTAATCTGACTGTGTATATCTTCAGCTGATGGGATGCTGTCACATTGTGAAGGAGCTGGTACATCCATTACTGTAGCATCATACCTGTCAGTGGAGGTGGTAGCAGGCAATGGCATGGCAGGACATACAGTGGGGGTAGAGACAGATGAGGAGGAGGACCTACGCAAAGTTTTGCGCCAACGGGATGTGTGGCAGGAGGTCATATGTCACCTCAAGCACGTGGTACCCAAGTGTCCGGTGTCTTTCCCACACTTAAGCCTCATCTGACATAGATTACAAATAGCAACGGTGGGGTCTGCTGCACATGTCTTAAAGAACTTCCAGCAGACATCAGAGTTCCTGCATGTGTGCTTTGAGACAACAGTGCTCTGCACCAGAGCAGCTCTGACATCTGATGCCTTGGACTGGCTAGTGCTACGGTTGGTCATAGAGGATGTTGTCCCTCGTGTTTGCTGTGCCTCCTCCTCCCCCTCCTCCTCACTTATTTCCTCTGTTCGATCTGGCACTAGGGATGTGCGTTTCGGGTTTCGGAATTTTCACGAAATTTACCCATTCGTGTCTTCGGATTAGGCCGAATTTCCGAATCGGGTCGGACCCGAAAACCGATAGATCCGAAAAGTTTTCCGAGCCGAAATGAAAAATTTTCGGATTTTTCGAATGGACTTGAAATGTGTCAAATCGAAATTTATTTTTGCTCTATTCATGATTTCGGTTCCATTTCGGTAATTCTGGAAATCGTATATTTATCGGTTATATCGCTGATTCTGTAAATTTTTTATTTGTAAATGCATATCACTTGTTTCTTGTGGCATTCGGGTCAGTTTAGCGTTTTTTAAATCGTTCTGTTCATGTTTTTTTGTTCCTTGGCTTTCATACCATTTTAATATGATTAAATAAAGTTGTGAAATGTATATTCAATTATTCATAAGAAAAAAGGATCTTTATTAAATAAAAAAAAACACGACAGGATCGCCAGAATTATCGTAGACACTTTGAAACGAGGAGAACAGACGTTCCGAAAAAAATCGAAAATTTCCGAAATTTCCGGAAAGTCGATACAAAAAACGAGCAAAGTGACCCGAAAACACGAAAAATGGTCGATATTCCGAAAAAAAATGTACACGAAAAACGAGCCGAACTGAACCGAATCGAAACAGAAATCGGTCGAAACGAGCCGAATCGAAAAGTTTAAACATCCGAACAAATCGAACCGAACCGAAAAAAAAATCGGTGCACAAGCCTATCTGGCACCCAGGTGGAGTCAGTGACCTCATCATCATTGTCATCATCACCCCCTATCTCCTCGTCACTGGAGCCAATTTGGCAGTATGCTGCAGCTGATGGGGCAACATTAGTGCCAGTTATTTGTATGTCATCACTGGCACCCCCTTCCTCTAGGTTGATTATACTCCCTTCCTCAACCTCAGAGATTGAATCAGTGCACTGTACTTGCTGCGCATCCTCAAGCAGCATGTCACTGTCATTGTAGTCAAACAATTCAGCTGACTCCTCCGTGTGTGATAGAGAGGCTACGGCAGGAGTAGCTGTTGACATGGAGGCTGCATTAGATGCTTTGGCAGCTGAGGTGGACTATATACCACTACAAGCTTGACTGGCAGAGGACTCGTTGGATGAGGATGGCCTGGTTAGCCAATCCACCAAATCCTCTGTATGTTGCTGCTGCTTAAGATGGCCAGCACCAGTTAGAAAGGACAAGCGTGCCCCTGCAGAGGATGCACCATGTCCACCACGACCAGAGGCACAGCCTCCTGACACAGGGGCTGCTTGCCCTCTTATCTGTGTCTGGGAGCGTCTGCCTATCCTTTTTGTTCTTTCAGACATGGTGAGTGATATATAGATTAAATATATACAGAACTCTGATTCAACTCTGGTATAAAGATTAAAGATTTACAGAACTCTGGTATAACTCAGTGAGACACCCTGATAGCTAGCAGCCAGTGACAAGACACAGATTACAATTCCCATAAACCTCCTAGAAATCAGTGAGACCCCCTGATGGATGGCAGTGAGAAGACACAAATTACAATTCGCATAAATCGGCTAGAAGTATGCGGGACCCCCTGATGGGTGGCAGTGAGAAGACCCAGATTACAAATCTCAGAAACCTCCTATAAATCAGTGTGACCCCCTGATAGGGCTGAATATAGAATATTTGATACAGTCCTAACCTCAATATCTGAGGAAAGGGATTTAGGGGTTATTATTTCAGAGTATCTAAGGGTAAGTAGTCAATGTAATAGAGCAGCAGGAAATGCTAGCAGAATGCTTGGTTGTGTAGGGAGAGGTATTAGCAGTAGGAAAAGGGAAGTGCTCATGCCACTGTACAGAGCACTGGTGAGACCTCACTTGGAGTACTGTATGCAGTACTGGAGACCGTATCTCCAGAAGGATATAGACATCTTAGAGAGAGTTCAGAGAAGGGCTACTAAAATGGTGTACGGCTTGAAGGAGAAAAGTTACCAGGAAAGGCTTAATGATCTTAACATGTACAGCTTGGAAAAAAGATGAGACAGAGGAGATATGATAGAAACATTTAAATACGTAAAGGGAATCCACAAGGTAGAGGAAGGGAGTATATTTAAACGGAAAAAAAGTAGCAAAACAAGAGGACATAGTCTTAGATTAGAGGGGCAAAGGTTTAAAAGTAACATCAGGAAGCATTATTTTACTGAGAGGGTGGTGGATACATGGAACAGCCTTCCAGTTGAAGTGGTTGAGGCCACAACAGTAATTGAATTTAAGCAAGCATGGGATAAGCATAAGGCTATCCTAAACAAAAGATAAATCCAGGTTAAGAATCCATGTAATTGGGCAGACTAGATGGGCCGAAAGGTTCTTATCTGCCAACAATTTTCTATGTTTCTATGTTTCTATAGCTGGCAGTGAGAAGAGACAGATTACAAGTCTCAGAAACCTCCATTAAATCAGTGTGACCCCCTGATGGCTGGCAGTGAGAGAAGACACAGATTACAAGTCTCAGAATCCTCCTTTAAATCAGTGTGACCCCCCTGATGGGTGGCAGTGAGAAGACACAAATTACAAGTTTCAGAAACCTCCTTTAGATCAGTGTGACCCCCTGATGGGTGGCAGTGAGAAGACACAAATTACAATTTGCATAAATCTGCTAGAAGTATGTGGGACCCCCTGATGGGTGGCAGTGAGAAGACACAATTTACAAGTCTCAGAAACCTCCTATAAATCAGTGAGACCACCTGATGGGTGGCAGCCAGTGAGAACACACGGATTATAGCAATTCCCAAATATTTTGTAGAAATTAGTGACCCCCAAAATACTTGCTGGCAGTGACAAGACACAGATCACCTAAATTCCCAAATGTTTTGTAGAAATTTGTGACCCCCAAAATACTTGCTGGCAGTGACAAGACACAAATCACCTCAATTCCCAAATGTTTTGTAGAAATTTGTGACCCCCAAAATACTTGCTGGCAGTGACAAGACACAGATCACCTCAATTCCCAAAAGTTTTGTAGAAATTAGTGACCCCCAAAATACTGCGTGGTACTGGCTGTGTGACAAGACACAGATCACCTCAATTCCCAAATGTTTTGTAGAAATTTGTGACCCCCAAAATACTTGCTGGCAGTGACAAGACACAGATCACATCAATTCCCAAATGTTTTGTAGAAATTTGTTACCCCCAAAATACTGCGTTGTACTGGCTGTGTAAAAAGACACAGATCACCTCAATTCCCAAATGTTTTGTAGAAATTTGTGATCCCCAAAATACTGCGTGGTACTGGCTGTGTGACAAGACACAGATCACCTCAATTCGCAAATGTTTTGTAGAAATTTGTGACCCCCAAATTACTTGCTGGCAGTGACAAGACACAGATCACCTCAATTCCCAAATGTTTTGTAGAAATTTGTGACCCCCAAAATACTTGCTGGCAGTGACAAGACACAGATCACATCAATTCCCAAATGTTTTGTAGAAATTTGTTACCCCCAAAATACTGCGTTGTACTGGCTGTGTAAAAAGACACAGATCACCTCAATTCCCAAATGTTTTGTAGAAATTTGTGATCCCCAAAATACTGCGTGGTACTGGCTGTGTGACAAGACACAGATCACCTCAATTCGCAAATGTTTTGTAGAAATTTGTGACCCCCAATTTACTTGCTGGCAGTGACAAGACACAGATCACCTCAATTCCCAAATCTTTTGTAGAAATTTGTGACCCCAAAATACGTACTGGCTGTGTGACAAGACACAGATCACCTCAATTCCCAAATGTTTTGTAGAAATTTGTGACCCCAAAATACTTTGCTGGCAGTGACAAGACACAGATCACCTCAATTCCCAAATGTTTTGTAGAAATTTGTGACCCCCAGAATACTTGCTGGCAGTGACAAGACGCAAATCACCTCAATTTCCAAATGTTTTGTAGAAATTTGTGACCCCCAAAATACTGCGTGGTACTGGCTGTGTGACAAGACACAGATCACCTCAATTCCCAAATGTTTTGTAGAAATATGTGACCCCCCAAAATACTTGCTGGCTGTGACAAGACACAGATCACCTCAATTCCCAAATGTTTTGTAAAAATTTGTGACCCCCAAAATACTGCGTGGTACTGGCTGTGTGACAAGACACAGATCACCTAAATTCCCAGATATTTGGTAGAAATGAGACCCCCCAGAGCGTGGCAGACCGGCAGTAAGAACACACAACAACTATCTCCTCTGAAATCTCCTCTCAAATGCGTGCAGAAGTGCTGCGTGGAAACCTTATATAGTGTGCTGCGGGAGTTAGCTCTGTGAGCCCATGATTGGGCAAAATTTGCCCAATCACGACTCTGAGCCGTAATTGGCATAATGTTGAACCTGTCTTGCACCAGACCTGTGGTTAGGTGCAAGGCTGTAGCCAATTACGAGCGTCAGGCCAGTGGGAAAGTGCATTGTGGTGCATTGTGGGCAAACACGCAGAAATGTTCGTAGTTCGCGAACAAACGAACAGGCTATGTTCGATGCGAACTCCGAACCGATCGAACCGAACAGCTCATCCCTACTGTTCGGCTTTTCTTTTGGCGGTGTATCAGTTCACTTTAATATTTTTTGGCAGTTTTGGGGAGGTTTTTTGCATTCGAATCAGTGGTTTTGCAGTGATTTTTTGGATGCGATCAATGGCTTTTCCCTGCAGTTCGGGAACCATGCAGCAAATGCTGAATTCACCGCCGGGTAGGGTAATTTCATTCCCCGAAGTGCAGTGAACAAAGAGAGCACCGAAATTTCCGTGGAATGTTGGTGATCTTTGAATAACCCCTTACGCCTTAATAACAAGACAAAAGTCACGGCTAATTAAAAGGTGGATGAAATATCTGTATCTGATGAACAAAGGTTATTAACAAAAATAATGTAATAAACAAGTGTACTTTTGCAAACATAACCTTTAAGAGTCAAAATGTCTAGAGTAAAGGTAGCTTAGCTGTTAATCAGAACTATGTCAAGTGTAGTGCCTTTTTTTATACACATGCAATGCTGTGTTATTCAATTCACAATGATATAATGTCAAAACCATAGGTTTTATGTAATCCTTTGTTTGTTGGGAGGGATCAGAAAAAGTGGAACACCAGTTCCCTTGGTAACATATTTTCTTATGGTCAAGCAGGAAATAAGGCAGTGGTGATGACATTGGATATCAATAAAAGTGAGATGTCCAAATATGAATGGAGGTGGAGTAAAAGGGTCCATAATTGGCACTTTTCCCCCAAATCCAGGACAGTGCTGAACTAGTCCACACTTCCTCACCATACAATTACAATTATTTATATAGTGACAATGCTGTAAAAGGTGAAGATTAGGGATGAGCCGAACACCCCCCGAGTTCAGTTCGGATCCGAACCCGAACTTTCCAAATGTTCGAATCCGAATCCTAACCCGAACTCGAACTCAATACAAGTCAATGGGGCTGAAACTTCGGTTTTTAGAGTGCCCTCCAAGAGGGCATGTATGCTAGATATTTGCCATAAAAGGTGTATGGGGGTCCTGGTAGTGCCCTGGGGGACAGGAAACAAGGACAAAAAGTAAAAAAAAAACGTTTTTAAAGGGATAGTGAGTTTTCCATGAAATAAGGGTTAAAAATAAAAACGAAAAATTCCTTCAAATATCGTGCCTAGGAGGTCTCCATAACCTGCCTGTGAAGTGGCGGATTTGTAGGATGTATAGAAACACTTAAAAACCAAAAAATGATGTTTCAAATTACGGTAAATGCTTTTCCTTTAATCTATCCATAAACAACTGCTTGGGGCGGCAGTCTGTATGAAAAGAGGAGACATTTTCGGACACGCAGAAAAAGTTTAGTGATTTTTTTGGCTAAATTATTGTGAAACTTATGCGGCTTTGAATGAAAGTAACAATAGGTGCTTTAAGGCTGGGGTCAGACTAGCACACTTTTAACGTGTGTTTAGGCGCATTTAATCACGGCCGCACTAGCAGCAAATGACACGCAATGTCGGCCAATATACGAAGTACGGCCGTACGAAAGTCCGGCTGAGCAACGCAAGTGGAAAATGAACGCATTTTTTCGAGAACCCTGAACCGCTAGTACTGATGTACAGAGTGCGCTGCGTCCGCATAGCGGTGTGTGTGCATGATTAGGAGACGTCAGACGCTGCTCATGTCCGGCCAACATAACGTCCAGACACCCAAAGTTTCCTGGTTTGAATCCGTAAAAAATCATGCACAAAAATGCGCATCGTATGACCGTTTAAGCGCATTCCGTGAAAAAACACCGCAATGCGTTCGAACGCACTTTTTAACGTTCGCTGCAAAAAATGGGTTCGTTTGACCCTAGCCTAAAATTGGGCCTTTAGCGTCGGCAACAGTGCCGTCACACAGTCTCACCCCTCTGAGGATATGAATCTGATACAGGCGTCAGTGGCAGTGCAGCCAAATATTGTGCCTTTGGTGCCAGGCAAGCAAGTGCCATCATACAGTAACCCCTCTGTGGTATTGTGGAAGAGTGCAGGGGTGGACCATGAGGTCAGGGCCGGTGCTAGACTATTTTGCGCCCTAGGCAAGACCACCTACTTGCACCCCCCAAAATAAAAAATGACACAACATGAAACTGCTAAATTTCTTTTTACTTAAGAATAAAGTTTGAAAAGCACCAATAGTAAAGGTAAAATAAATATAAATAAACTGTATTAATCCATTTTAAATTAACTCTATTAAACGAATTACAATTAACTGTATTGAACAAATATAAATTAATGAAAAAAAATAAGAGTTGTCACGTAAGTTTCAATTTCAGACACATCAAAATTTCACTTTGCGTGCCTTATCCTTTGCAAATTTTCATCATGCGTATATATATATATTACCCAGGTCAGCTCACATCATGTGTATATATATTGCCCAGGCCAATCCCCTGGTGGTGATAGGGGGTTCATTTGAACCCCGATATCTCCAGGCATCTAGTGGGTCATGGAGGGTGTCAATCGAAAGGCCTGAGCATGGCCTTTCGAATGATACCCAACATGACCAGGTATAAAGTAAAAAAATTAAAAAAGATAATAAAAACATGTATTTTTATGTTATTTTTATTAATGCAGCAATATTGTTCACATTGCAATTATAATGTGAACGATGATGCACTAATGATTTTTTTCTATGGGGTGCGTTTGCTATAAATCACGTAATTCCCCCCACAAAATGTAACAAGTTCCCATTTCTAATTTTTGTACAAGCGCACCCCATAGAAAACATAACCGCAAACACTCATGTGCTAAAATGTCAAAAAAAAACAACACTTCACACACTGCAGATGATTAAAAATTCAATTTTTATTGCATTTTTTTCATAATATACAGCCAGGACAGGACCTAAACATATAAAAATTATATATTATGAATCTGCGGAGTCTGCTGGAAAGAACGATATCTAACATGTCGGTCATTTAACAAAATGTGGCTTCAAAATCGCGTTTAAAAATGATGAGCGAAAGCGGTAAAAATGAGCTGAGCACACAGCGGTGAAATACAGCATATTAGAACAAGGACCTCTCTAACATAGAGGTTACTGGCTAGGACATTAACATTTAAAAATCAATACTTTAATTTAAACATTTAACATAAAGCCTTCAGAAGGTTAAATAAACTCAACTCAGGACAAAAATACAATTAAAACCACATACAAGGTAAATATAATCACTTTAAATTCAATGGTGAATTACCTCCAAAAAGTGATTATAACAATTTGTAATTATAACGAATTGATGTATGGAACCTGTGTATCATCCATTTAAATTTACTCCTACATTTATGGGGCATTCAAATCTAAAGGAGTTTAAGTGGATTCACAGGGTAACCTTTAGGAAACTTGCGGAGATCTCTTTCTTATTGTAGAGAAGCTAAATCGTAGCTTCCTAGTGATAAACCAGATTATATGATGACCCGCTATAATCCTATGAGAATGAACTGAAATCCTATTAGATTTAGAGGTTGGAACATTCGCTGCCACCTCTACACGTTGTGCTTTGTGATTTACCACTTGTTAAAAGTGATAGCCAAATCAGTCAAAGTGAGTTTAACTCACTATGTTAACATGTGCAACCTAGATTAATCTAACTGCCACGATAGTTCTTAATTAGTTATAATGCTGAACGTTCCAAAGGATGTATACATTGATGTTGATGATCTAAGAATTGTATCTTTTCTTTGCTATTAATCAATGTTAGCATCAGTCCAATATTGTTAGTATTTAATTCATTAAGCCATTCATTTAGAAGGTTTTCAGAGCCATGCCACAACAGAAAAATATCGTCTATATATCTAAACCACTTAGACACATTTTCAGTGTACTTTTTTTGTTTTTTCTGTAAAAACTACAGTTTCTTCCCAAAGGGCTAGATATAAGTTCGCATAGCTTGGGGCACAGGATGTTCCCATCGCCGTGCCCCTTGTCTGCAAATAATATTTTCCATCAAAAAGAAAAAAAGTATGGGTCAGAATGTAGGTAAGTAATTCTATGATAAAGTTTGTCATTGCTTCGTTATATTTTTTACTCAAAAAATGCCTACATGCTTTTATCCCTTGCTCGTGTGGGATATTATTATATAATGATACTACATCGAAACTCGCTAATGTAGTGTTTGATGGAATAATTATGTCCTCTAGATGTTGAAGGGCATTTTGAGTATCTCTTGTATAGGAGGGTATTTCTTCCACAAATGGGTGTAAATAATAGTCAACAAACTGACTCAGTTTTTCTGTTAAAGAGTTGTTGCCTGCAATTATTGGGCGTCCTGGTGGGTTAATCAGAGATTTGTGTACCTTTGGTAAACTATAAAGTGTTGGAACTTAAAATGAAATGTTAACTTGGGCATTATGACCCTAGCTTAAAAGTGCACTTTTATTTATAGCACCATCCTGCTAAACGTCCTAGCAAATTTGCATTGAATTTATATGATTGGGGATCTTGACAAATGATTATAACTTTAAGCTCGATTATTTCTGTTCAACTAATGAAATCCTAAGAAACAATTGTTTTGACGCTGGCTAATCATTGTTCGTTAATAAGTACCATCAATAAATTTTGCACAGCTAAGGTGGCATTTAGAAATACTGGTGTCCGATTGGGCTGATAAGGTTTCTGATTATATCTGGCGGAGTAATCATTGTATAAGAGGTGTTTAGATAAACATCGTGATTAAAAAACGCATTAATCTTTGCACGGCTATGATCAACGATTAACCAAGTATTTTGCAGTATTGACAAATAATTGAGTCTGTTGGGGCTTATAAGGTCCCCGACAAGAGTTGTGATCGAGGGCTCATTTCGATCTTTTGTTCAATCTATGTGGAACCTTAATCGGTAGCCTGGTTAAGTTAAACAGTTAATAAAGGTTTGACAAGCGATTAAATTTTTCATTTTGCCAATGTGTTTGGATTGAAAATATATTATCACAGTATTAACTGTTAACTTTGATTACGAATTCAATGAGAACTACTTACTCGTATTTTGTGAATGTTACGAACAAATGGTTTAAAATCAGTACCAGCGTAATTAAGATTCGGCAATTTAAGTGTGGTCTGTTTGAGCTTAACTATTAATTTCAAAGCAAATCATCAACATCAATGTATACATCCTTTGGAGCGTTCAGCATTATAACTAATTAAGAACTATCGTGGCAATTAGATTAATCTAGGTTGCACATGTTAACATAGTGAGTTAAACTCAGTTTGACTGATTTGGCTATCACGTTTAACAAGTGGTAAATCACAAAGCACAATGTGTAGAGGTGGCAGCGAATGTTCCAACCTCTAAATCTAATAGGATTTCAGTTCATTCTCATAGGATTATAGCGGGTCATCATATAATCTGGTTTATCACTAGGAAGCTACGATTTAGCTTCTCTACAATAAGAAAGAGATCTCCGCAAGTTTCCTAAAGGTTACCCTGTGTATCCACTTATGCTCCTTTAGATTTGAATGCCCCATAAATGTAGGAGTAAATTTAAATGGATGATACACAGGTTCCATACATCAATTCGTTATAATTACAAATTGTTATAATCACTTTTTGGAGGTAATTCACCATTGAATTTAAAGTGATTATATTTACCTTGTATGTGGTTTTAATTGTATTTTTGTCCTGAGTTGAGTTTATTTAACCTTCTGAAGGCTTTATGTTAAATGTTTAAATTAAAGTATTGATTTTTAAATGTTAATGTCCTAGCCAGTAACCTCTATGTTAGAGAGGTCCTTGTTCTACGTAATTGGGTTATTCCCCTAGTGGCTCTGGATTTTATATCTAAGAAGCTCCATAGTAGTCAATTGTTTGGTTACCCTTTCTACAGCATATTAGAAGTTTTAGGAGGGAAATTAACAATTCTCAAATCTCAATCAGAAGCAGACACCACCGCACCCCCTCAGTATAGTCTACAATGTATCAAATTGATTAGACCAGACTAAAACACTTGTTGTTGTTATGCCGTTTGAAAAACACAGGTCATTTAGAGTTGAGAATCTTTGCACGGACACATTAGTTTTTAATTCAATATCTAATAAACCGTTGCTTATAATATTCTGCAGTAAAGAGTCTCTTTATTTCTAGATTTTTTAGGATTTTTTAAAGCATTTTCTATACTTTTTTTCAAAATTTCTTTTTTTTTGCAAACTCGAATCGAACACACCCAAAACGTTCGAAGTTCGCGAACTTTCGAACAACCAAAGTTCGGTTCGAACTCCGAACCGTCCGAACCAAACAGCTCATCCCTAGTGAAGAAGAAAATAATAATACAAGATTAGCAACCAGAAATAATGTTTTTGCTGCAGAGGATTTTGCTTAAATTAAGCTTACAGTCTAAAAGTAGGGTGAAAAAAAATTGTACTGAATTGAATAGGATGAATATAAGAAATAATGGAATGTATGGAGCTTTCTTGAAAGCAAATGGGGCTGGATGCAATATGGGTGGATTTACAACTAGGGATGGGCTGGCGGTTCAATCCGAACATGAGTTCGATTCGAACATTGCCCGTTCGGCCGTTAGGCGAACATCGAACATTTCCACGTGGTCGCCACGTGTTCCCCCACAATGCACCACAATGGACTACAATGCACTTTTCCACTGGCCTGAAGCTTGTAATTGGCTACAGCCTTGCACCTGACCACAGGTCAGGTGCAAGACTATGCCAATCAGGGCTAAGAGTCCTGATTGGGCAAATTTTGCCAATCACGGGCTCACAGAGCTAAATCCCGACGCACACTATATAAGGCTTCCCCGCAGCCCCAGCACGTGTTTTTTTGCAGGAGTGAGAGGAGATTGCTCTTTTATGTGTGTCTCACAGACATCTAGCAGATTTCTGTGAATTGTAATCTGTGTATTCTCACTGCCAGCTATTGGGGTCTCACAGACTTCTAGCAGATATCTGGGAATTGTAATCTGTGTCTTCTCACTGCCAGCTATCAGGGGGTCCCACATACTTCTAGCAGATATTTGGGAATTGTAATCTGTGTCTTCTCACTGCCAGCTATTGGGGTCTCACAGACTTCTAGCAGATATCTGGGAATTGTAATCTGTGTCTTCTCACTGCCAGCTATCAGGGGGTCCCAAATACTTCTAGCAGATATCTGGGAATTGCAATCTGTGTCTTCTCACTGCCAGCTATCAGGGGGTCCCACATACTTCTAGCAGATACATACTTCTAACAGAATTGTAATCTGTGTCTTCTCACCGCCAGCTACTGGGGTCTCACAGACTTCTAGCAGATATCTGGGAATTGTAATCTGTGTCTTCTCACTGTCAGCTATCAGGGGTCCCACATACTTCTAGCAGATATCTGGGAATTGTAATCTGTGTCTTCTCATTGATAGCTATTCGGGTCTCACAAACTTCTAGCAGATATCTGGGAATTGTAATCCGTGTCTTCTCACTGCCAGCTATTGGGGTCTCACAGACCTCTAGCAGATATCTGGGAATTGTAATCTGTGTCATCTCACTGCCAGCTATCAGGGGGTCCCACATACTTCTAGCAGATATCTGGGAATTGTAATCTGTGTCTTCTCACTGCCAGCTATCAGGGTGTCCCACATACTTCTAGCAAATATCTGGGAATTGTAATCTGTGTCGTCTCACTGCCAGCTATTGAGGTCTCACAGACTTCTAGCAGATATCTGGGAATTGTAATCTGTGCCTTCTCACTGCCAGCTATTGGGGTCTCACAGACTTCTAGCAGATATCTGGGAATTGTAATCTGTGTCTTCTAACTGCCAGCTATCGGGGAGTCCCACATACTTCTATCAGATATCTGGGAATTATTTGTAATCTGTGTCTTCTCACTGCCAGCTATTGGGGTCTCACAGACTTCTAGCTGATATCTGGGAATTGTAATCTGTGCCTTCTCACTGCCAGCTATTGGGGTCTCACAGACTTCTAGCAGATATCTGGGAATTGTAATCTGTGTCTTTTAACTGCCAGCTATCGGGGAGTCCCACATACTTCTATCAGATATCTGAGAATTATTTGTATTCTGTGTCTTCTCACTGCCAGCTATTGGGGTCTCACAGACTTCTAGCAGATATCTGGGAATTGTAATCTGTGTCTTCTCACTGCCAGCTATTGGGGTCTCACAGACCTCTAGCAGATATCTGGGAATTGTAATCTGTGTCTTTTCACTGCCAGCTATCAGGGGGTTCCCACATACTTCTAGCAGATATCTTTAAGAAATCTGGGAATTGTAATCTGTGTCTTCTCACTGCCAGCTATCAGTTGGTCCCACATACTTCTAGCAGATATTTGGGGATTGTAATCTGTGTGTTGGCACTGCCAGCTGCTGCCAAGCTATCAGGCTGCATCACTGATTTATAACATTGTTATGGAAAATCAGTATATCTTTAATCTAATTCTCGATACCATACAATAACACAGTTTAATCAGAGTTCATCTGTTTATCTATTCAGAGGAGAATCTGGGTGTTGCAGCTATCAGGGTGCATCACTGACGTATAGCATTGTTCCGGAAAATCAGTATATCTCTAATCTAATTCTAGATACCATACAATAACACAGTTTAATCAGAGTTCATCTGTGTATCTATTCAGAGTAGAATCTGAGTGTTGCCAGCTACCAGGGTGTATCACTGACATATAGCATTGTTCTGGAAAATCTGTATATCTTTAAACTATACATTACTCACCATGTCAGAAAGACCAAAAAGGACAGGCAATAGACTTGTGCACCGATTTTTTTTTCGGTTCGATTCGGTTCGATTCGTTCGGATGTTTAAAATTTTCGATTCGGCTCGTTTCGACCGATTTCTGTTTCGATTCGGTTGGGTTCGGCTCGTTTTTCGTGTACATTTTTTTTTTCGGAATATCGACCATTTTTCGTGTTTTCGGGTCACTTTGCTCGTTTTTTTGTATCGACTCTTCGTGATTTCGGAAATTTTTGATTTTTTCGGAACTCGTTTCAAAGTGTCTAACTCTATTTGTTTTGCCGTAAACTACTATGGTTTACTTTTTTTATACTTTATATATTTTTTTATAATAAATTTCTGGTTTGTTTTTCGGATCTGATAATTCATTCTGTCGATACGATAATTCTGGTGATTCTATCGTGTTTTTTTTTTAAGAAATAAAGATCCTTTTTTTCTTATGAATATACATTTCACAACTTTATTTTATCATATTAAAATGTTATGAAAGCCAAGGAACAAAAAAAATGAACAAAACGATTTAAAAAACGCTAAACTGACCCAAATGGTCTGACTTTAGAAATAAAAACCAGAACAAAAGGTTTTAAAACGGAAAAATAGTTGATCAAAAATACACATTTACAAATACAAAATTTACAGAATCAGCGATATAACCGATAATAGTTAAATGTACGATGTCTAGAATTACCGAAATGGAACCGAAATCACGAATGGAACCGAAATCATGAATAGAGCGGAAATAAATTTCGATTTGACACATTTCAAGTCCATTCGAAAACTCCGAAAAAAAATTGTTTCGGCTCGGAAAACTTTTCGGATCTGTCGGTTTTCGGGTCCGATCCGATTCGGAAAATCGGCCGAATCCGAAGACACGAATCGGGAAATTTCGTGAAAATTCCGAAATTCCGAAACCCCTAACACATCCCTAACAGGCAGATGCTCCCAGTCACAGAAAAGAGGGCAAGCAGCCTCTGTTTCAGAAGGCTGTGCCCCTGGTCGTCGTGGACATGGTGCATCCTCTGCAGGGGCACGCTTGTCCTTGTCTCTAACTGGTGCTGTCCATCATAAGCAGTAGAAACTTACAGAGGATTTGCAGGATTGGCTAACCAGGCCATCCTCATCCTCCGAGTCCTCTGCCAGCCAGGCTTGTAGTGGTGTACAGTCCACCTCAGCTGCCAAAACATCTAATTCAGCCTCCATGTCCACAGCTACTCCTGCCGTAGCCTCCCTATCATACACGGAGGAGTCAGCTGAATTGTTTGACTATAGTGACAGTGACATGCTGCTTGTGGATGCGCAGCAACTCCAGTACTCTGATTCAAACTCTGAGTTTGAGGAAGGGAGTATAATCAGCCTAGAGGGAGGGGGTGCCAGTGACACACCAAGTTGGCTCCAGTGATGAGGAGATAGGGGGTGATGACGATGATGAGGTCACTGACTCCACCTGGGTGCCTGATCGAACAGAGTAGTCAAGGGAGGAGGAGGAGGAGGCACAACAAAAATGAGGCAGAACGTCCTCTATGAGCAACCGTAGCCAGTCAAAGGCATCAGATAGCAGAGCTGCTCAGGTACAAAGTGCTGTTGTCTCGCAGCACACGTCCAGGATCTCTGCTGTCTGGGAGTTCTTCACGACATGTGCAGCAGACTGCAGAATTGCTATTTTTAAGCTATGTCGGAAGAGGATCAAGCGTGGGAAAGACATCAGACACTTGGGTACCACGTGCTTGAGGTGACATATCACCACCTGCCAAGCATCCTGTTGGCACAACACTTTGCATAGGTCCTCCTCCTCATCTGTCTCTACCACCACTATATGTCCTGCCATGTCATTGCCTACAACCTCCACTGACAGGGATGATGCTACAGTAATGGGTGTACCACGTCCTTCCTCTGAATCTGCCAGCATCCCATCAGCTGCAGATTTATGCAGTCAGATTTCATTGCTCCAGCTGCTGCAGCCGGTGAAAAATATTGTCCCAACCATCCACATGCACAACATCTAAATGCCAGCTTGGAAAAATTACTCGCATTACAGCTGCTGCCTTTCCAGCTGGTGGACTCTGCTTCCTTCCGTGAATTTTCCGAATGTGCTGTACCACAGTGGTAGGTTCCAAAACGCCATTTCTTTTAACGGAAGGCCATTCCAGCACTATACCAGCACGTGGAAGACAATGTTATGAAGTCATGAGGAAAGGCAGTCAGCAGCAAGGTGCACATTACTTTAGACACATGGTCCAGCAAGCATGGACAGGTCCGTTACATTTCCTCCACGGCACACTGGGTAACTCTGCTTGCAGCTGGGAGTGATCCAGGATGGGGCTCTGTGCTGGAGCTTGTTCATCCACCACGCCTCCAGAAAGCTTCTTATATGAGGTCTGTCTGCTCCACCACCTCTTCCTCTTCCTCCTCCTTCAATGTCTCTGGCGAAGTGGCAGTTAAACCGACGCGTGGCAGGGGCTACGCAATGGCTCAAGCAAAAAGATGCCATACTGTGCTTGAGCTGGTTTGTTTAGGGGACAGGAGCCACACCGGGCCAGAGATTCTGTCAGCTCTGCAGGGGCAGGCGCAGAGATGGTTAACACAATGCCAGCTTGAGCTGGGAATGGTCGACTGTGATAATGGCAGCAACCTTCTCTCCGCCCTACGCCTGGGTAAGTTGACGCATGTACCATTGGGCATGTCCTAAATCTGGTGGTAAAGCGTTTCCTAACCAGGTACCCAGGGCTGGCAGAGCTTCTCAGCCAGACCAGAAAAGTCTGCAGCCACTTCAGATGGTCATTCCCAGCAAGTGTTCACCTGGCAGAAATTCAAAGAGAATTCCACCTTCCCACAAACCGCCTGATCTGTGACATGCCCACCAGGTGGATCTCAACATTGGCAATGCTGCAGCGCCTGCACAAGCAGCAGAGGGCCATCAATGAGTACCTGTGTGAGTATGGCACAAGGACAGGTTCAGGTCAACTTTTTTTCCGCTCCGCAGTGGCTGATTATCAAGGATGCATGCACTGTACTGTCACCATTTGAGGAGGCAACGAGGATGGTGAGCAGGGACAGTGCATGCATCAGTGACACAATTAGTTTAGTGTTCCTGCTGGAGCGCACTCTGTGAGGAATTATAGATGTGGCACTAGAGGCAGAGCAGCGGGAGGAAGAGGAGGACTTCCCTAGCTCTCAAGGCCCCAGTCTTTATGCAGACAGCATTCCTGCGGGTCCTCAGATCAGACAGGAGGAGGATGAGGAATATTTAAGTAGTGGGGGCATTGAAGGTGGGGATTCCTCAAGGGAGGGTTTTGTGTCCCCAGAAACCCAAGGACTAGTACATGGCTGGGAAGAGGTAGTGCACGATATGGTCATCCTCAGCGACCAGGAACACTCGGAAGCCAATGCCACCTCCAACCTCCGCTGCATGGGCTCCCTTATCCTGCAAAGGCTGCTAAAGGACCCCAGGATTCGTGCTATCAAGGAGAGGGATCATTACTGGTTGGCAACCCTTCTTGATCCACGATACAAGGGTAAAGTTGCAGAGCTCATCCTGCCCTCACAGAGGGAGCACAGGATGAAACAACTTGAGGATGCTCTAAAGCGACACATGTGTAACACCTTACCAGACATTGGTAGGTTACCAACTGATGACACAGGTGCTTCTGAGGCTGCTGTTTATCAGAGGAAGAGCGGTGAAGGGGGGCCGTTTGACTAATGCCTTTTCCAATTTTTTTAGTCCACGACACCCAGGGATGTCAAATGTAGGCACCATTGCCAGCGTCTTCACCATATGGTGCAGGACTATCTAGGAGCAAGGGCAGACCTGGATACCTTTACAGCAGATGATCCACTGGCTTACTGGGTGTTGAGATTGGATCACTGGCCAGAATTTAGCCAATATGCTATGGAGCTACTAGTTTGCCCTTCATCCAGCGTGCTTTCTGAAAGGACGTTCAGTGCCGCTGGAGGAGTGCATCAGTCCACCGACTCTGTAGACTGGCTGACATTTATAAAAATGCTGATGTAACTGAATAGATCGGGGATCTCTTCTGCATTCCTAAAACCTCCACCACTGCACTCTTCCACAATACCTCAGAGGGTTACGGTGTGAAGGTACTAGCTGGCACCAAAGGCCCAATATTTGGGTGCACTGACACTGATGCATGTACCAAATTCCAATCATTTTAATATTTGAATGCAGAGTCCACCCCTGCACTCTTCCACAATACATCAGAGGGGTTACGGTGTGAAGGCACTAGCTGGCACCAAATGCCTAATATTTGGGTGCACAGACACTGACTCGTGTACCAGAGTCATATCATTTTAATATTTGACGGCAGGGTCCACTCCTGCACTCTTCCACAATACCTCAGAGGGGTTATGGTGTGAAGGTACTAGCTGGCACCAAAGGCCCAATATATGGGTGCACTGACGCGTGTACCAGAATCCAATCATTTTAATATTTGAATGCAGAGTCCACCCCAGCACTCTTCCACAATACTTCAGCGGGGTTACGGTGTGAAGGCACTAGCTGTCACCAAATGCCTAATATTTGGGTGCACAGACACTGACGCGTGTACCAGAGTCATATCACTTTAATATTTGACGGCAGGGTCCACTCCTGCACTCTTCCACAATACCTCAGAGGGGTTACGGTGTGAAGACACTAGCTGGCACCAAAGGTCCAAATTTAATGCACTTGTTGTTACTTTCATCCAAAGCCTGCATAAGAGGCACCATAATTTAGCCAAAAAAATCACTAATCTTGTTCTGCGTGTCCTAACGTCTCCTCTTTTCATACAGGCTGCCGCCCCAAGCAGTTGCTTATGAATAGATTAAAGGAAAACCATTTACCGCCATTTGAAATGTCATTTTTTTCTTTAAAAATGTTTCTATACATCCGACAAATCCGCCACTTCACGGGCAGGTTATGGGGCCTCCTAGGCACGATATTTGAAGGAATTTTTCGTTTTTATTCTTAACCTTTATTTCATGGAAAAATTCCTGTTCCTTTAAAAACTTCTTTTTTTAAAACTTTTTTTCCTTGTTTCCTGTCCCCCAGGGCACTACCCGGACCCCCATACACCTTTTATGGCTAATATCCTGCATATATGCCCTCTTGCAGGGCATTCTAAAAATCGAACGTTCGAGTCCCATTGACTTGCATTGAGTTCGAATTGTGTTCGCGTCCGAACTCGAACTTTTGAAATTGTTCGAGTTCGAATGCGATCCAAACACGGGGGTGTTCGGCTCATCCCTATTTACAACATGACTGATAGACTTCTGTATATATATAAAAGTACTATATAAATATATTATATGTGCTGCTGATAATTATAATATATTATATGTGCTGATAATTTGTTTAACTACCAAACATTGGGCATGGTTTAACTTGGCCCGATGGTCAAAATCAGGACCTTTTTACGGCGATTTTCAGGCAATTTTTTTTTTGGGAGATTCAAATAAAAAAAACGATAAAAATTTGGAAATATTGACTCTTACAGCTATGCTATTCAATGGAAATATCAGTTATTGCGATCTAATTCAAATTCATCAGTATTCAGATTTCCAAAAAATTTCAAATGCTAAAGGTGTGAATAAATAGATGTTCAGGCAGAAACTAGAGGAATTTAGATTGAAATCTTTTGTTAAACATTGGATATTTGCTGGGCTGGCGCTAATGTAAGGTGGCCGCATTAGTGTCCTGGCTTTCTGGAACTTTGAGGTGGCGGGAAAATCTGGGCCAGCAAGTGGAGGTCTTGCCATCGCGCCCTGCCGACATCATCATCATTGGCAGGAACGTGACGGTTGTCTCGCTGCCATCTTGGTGGAGACCAAGATTGCGACAGAATTTGACACTAATTTGGTCTTCACCAAGATGGCAGCGAGTCGACTGCCCCGTCCCACCAATGATGATGACGTTGTAGAGCGTGACGGTAAGACCTCCACTCTCTAGCCTCTCCACCAGGGGTGGGGAATGAAAGGCCTTCAGGATGCCACCGCAGTGGAGGGTGAATTTAAGCACCTTAAAACATCTTCCTTCATGCTGTGCCCCTCATCTTCTGGGCACAGTGTAAAGGAGGATCCGGTGCACTTCAGTGAGTGAGGGAAGCGAGGATAATCCTTGCCCCCTCGTCTCGCCGGGTGCTGAGGGCAGTGAAAAGGGCCGTGGGAGAGGGAATCATTTGGTCTGGCCCTCAAGATGGGGGCGGGGGTATAAAATGAATTCAAAGGGGGTAAAATAAATTAAGGGGGGAGTGGGTGAAATGAATTAAAGGAGTGAAAGATTTGAGGGGGTGAAATGATTTGAGGTGGTGAAATGAATTAAAAGGGGAATAAAATGAATTAAGGGGGAGTGAAATGAATTAAGGGGGTATGAAATGAATTAAAGGGGTGACTAAATTAGAGGGGGTGAATGAATTAAGGGGGAGTGAAATGAATTAATGGGGGAAATGAATTTAGGGGGAGTAAAATGAAATAAGTGAGTGAAATGAATTAAGGAGGAGTATTATGAAATAAGGGGGAGTGAAATGAATTAAGGGGGAGATAACTGAATTAAGGGGGAGTGAAATGATTCAAGGGGGTGAATGAATTAAGGGGGAGTGAAATCAATTAAAGGGGGGAAATGAATTAGAGGACAGGAACCCTGCTGCCGGTCTGCTGCTGGAGACCTGGAGTTGGCCGGTGGACCACAGCCACAGAGTAAGAGTAATGGGTAGCAGGGTCATAGGGAATCACTGGTAGTGGCAGGCAGAAGCAGTGGCAGACAGGCAGAGAGGCACCAGGCAGAGCATAAATTGCTGTGCCAATATATGCTGTGCCTGGTACCCCTCCGGTGCCACATTGCCAATCTAGGCAGTACTTGGTGCCTCTCTGGTGCCACAGTACCAATCTAGGCTCTACCTGGTGACCCTCCTATGCCACATTGCCAAACGAGGGGCACCAGACACTGCATAGATTGACCTTGTGAAACAAGCGGGGCACCAGGTGCAGCATAGATTGGCATTGTGTGAGGACACCAAATATTTCCAATAGAGAATATTATGCATCTCTATGCTGATTGGCATAGCATGGCATGGCATGAATGGGGGGGCACCAAATCGCACCTTCGCCCGAGTAAACAAAAATGCTTGCACCGACCCTGGATATTTGTAATAGTCATGTCTAAAGGTGCAAATCCTTAAGATGTTGGTCAAAAAAAAGCTTTTCTAGCCATACCATTCGCCAGCTATTTTTCAGGCTAGCGAGATTTTTCCAATATTGGCTCCAGAAGAATTATTTTGAACGAATCAGGTGATATTTAGAAAAAAAAATTGTTGTCGCAAGTGGCAGATACTTTTTTTTCCAAAAAATGCTGACATAAATAAATCAAGCCCATTGTTACCAAGCTCAAAGCCTATATTCCCTTCTTTATAATTTCCACATTTACCTTTTTAAGCAGGACCCTGCTTATATCTTTTTTCCATCATAAATTTCCAAATTTAGAGTATTTATTTTTCCCTTTTACAGTGCTGAATATTTTTTTATATAAGCAATAATGGGACGAAAAATAATAAAAGTAAGTTGACATGGTTGGACAGAGCAGCCCATAAAATCCGCTAACATTGTCAATATGCTACATCTTAAAGAAATCTCTGACTTTATCACCTGTGCATACCACTTTGTCCGAAAAGTACAAAAAAGACTCATCGTAAGCCCCATCAAAACAACGTTAGAGCAGAAACTAATCAAATGTAGGTCTGTGTAATCCAAGACCTCTGACCATGAATTCCAACAGTAGAATATTAGAGCAAAAACCTTGACAGTTACTAGACATGATCATCATAGAAAAATATTCATTACTAAATGTATTTTCCTTAATAGGACAAAAGTAAGCGTATGTTCATATATCAGGATATTCAATGCAGCCCCCGGCTTGGTTGTGTCCTCAATGTAAGATAAATGTATTTAACATCTTAACATGATGGTCGTCAGCTTGCATGTTCACTGTGTGATAATTTCTCCTTCATTAAAATGCATAAGTTCTCTTTTACTCAATCAGCCCAGGATGTAAGCTAATACCCCAGAGCCACATTCATTCATTATGCATCTACATTATCCTTACAATTATTGATAATGCTTTTCATAATAGTTATTTTACATACATTAACTTTTACAGTTTTATTAGGGCTAAAGATACCTTTATGATTCTTGAATATATTGCTGAATTATAAATCAAATCTCAGAGGACCACGGCTGATTTTTTTTATATCTTAGTTAATAGCTGCATGTCAGATGCAATGGTACAGATCGGTTCTTTTCTTTTCTAAGTAGACAAGAGCTAGTTTTATCCATGGGATTTATGATTAGTAGGATATGTTACTAGTCCTGGGATTTAGCATGAAATACTCATTCTTCAGAAATGATCTAATAAAGAAACATGAATAGACTTTTGAAATGTCATTCATTTTATATTTTATTTGATTTTGAAAATAATAAAGGATATTTCTTGTCTGTTAAATGCAAATATTTTTTTTCTGAAACATTATGACTTAGAAATATGTGATAGATGTGCCCTTTTGTTCCTTTAGTACAGCCATAAGCCCCCCTGTACTTTATCACGTTAGCGGTTGTGAAAAAACTATAATAGTAAGCATTACAATTTTTTAACTTAAACTATACAATTACCTCTCGTGCTGAGACTTATTAAGATTGCAATTACAGTTGCAGTATTGGACTGTCGGCCAGAACTTGCAATTCTGGAATGACACACGTTCTTTTGATTGTTTCTGTAGTCGCACAATAGGACCACTAGAAGAGCATAACTGAATGGACTGTGGAGCATTCTACATCAGAATTGAAAGGATGCGCAAATTATGTTTTAATAATAGCAGTGCATTCGTTTCTATAGCGTCAATCTTGGAAATCATTTTTAAGGTAGTATCAATATGAGGAACTAAATGGGAAACTGCATCAATCCAAGGGTGCAGGTTTGGTGATACATCAATATGAGGAGCTGAGTGAGAAAAGGTAAGGGCAAGGGACACTGGTGTTATGACACTAGAGCACAACATTAAAGGGATACACTATTAAAAAATAGAGTTCCCCTTTAATAGTTTTTTATTATTATTATTACCTTTTCTCCTTTGTCACATGCCGTTCCTTCTCTTCAGCTCAGGGACTCCTGAACCTGAAAGTCCCTAAACATTTTCTGCACAATTTGCAATCCTACGCACATACACAGATCCAATCCATCGGTTGCCTTTCTGAGACCACTTGATGCAGTGACTGGTCTCAAAGAAGATGATGTAGTCACGCATAGACAAATCTGGGAACCGGCAGCTGGGAAATTAAAAAATCCCAACTGCTGGTGACATTGGGAGGGGTGGGGGTAACTCCTCCATTTCCTTCAGTATTTTCTCACTTTGGGGCAGCTGGGCGGTGGGGGAGAAGCGGGGCATTGCTCTCATCTTGTCCATTTTATAACTGGTAAGTGGTGAGGATAAGTAGAGTGTCCCTCTGTCCCCAAGTGCACAAACCCTGTGCTACTCATTACTAGGGATGAGCCGAATGCCCCCGTGTTTGGCTTGCATTCGAACTCGAACAATTTCAAAAGTACGAGTTCGGACGCGAACCGGATCTGAACTCAATGCAAGTCAATGGGACTCGAACGTTCGATTTTTAGAATGCCCTCCAAGAGGGCATATATGCTAGATATTTGCCGTAAAAGGTGTATGGGGGTCCGGGTAGTGCCGGGTAGTGGACAAAAAGTAAAAAAATAACATTTTTAAAGGAACAGTGAGTTTTCCATGAAATGTTTATCGGTTTTTTTTTATTTGAATCTCCCAAACAAAAAATTGCCTGAAAATCGCCGTAAAAAGGTCCTGATTTCGACCATCGGGCCAAGTTAAACCATGCCCAATGTTTGGTAGTTAAACAAATTATCAGCACATATAATATATTATAATTATCAGCAGCACATATAATATATTTATATAGTACTTTTATATATATACAGAAGTCTATCAGTCATGTTGTAAATAGGGATGAGCCGAACACCCCCGTGTTCGGATCGCATTCGAACTCGAACAATTTCAAAAGTTCGAGTTCGGACGCGAACACAATTCGAACTCAATGCGAGTCAATGGGACTCGAACGTTCGATTTTTAGAATGCCCTGCAAGAGGGCATATATGCAAGATATTAGCCATAAAAGGTGTATGGGGGTCCGGGTAGTGCCCTGGGGGACAGGAAACAAGGACAAAAAGTTTAAAAAAAAACATTTTTAAAGGAAAAGTGAGTTTTCCATGAAATAAAGGTTAAGAACAAAAACGAAAAATTCCTTCAAATATCGTGCCTGCCCGTGAAGTGGCGGATTTGTAGGATGTATAGAAACATTTAAAAAGAAAAAAATTACATTTCAAATGACGTTAAATGTTTTGCCTTTAATCTATTCATAAACAACTGCTTGGGGCGGCAGCCCGTATGAAAAGAGGAGACGTTTTAGGACACGCAGAACAAGTTTAGAGATTTTTATGGCTAAATTATGGAGAAACTTATGCAGGCTTTGGATGAAAGTAACAACAGGTGCTTTAAAATTGAGCCTTTAGTGTTGGCAACAGTGCCGTCACAACGTGACCCCTCTGTGGTATTGTGGAAGAGTGCAGTGGTGGACCCTGCAGTCAAATATTAAAATGATATGACTCTGGTATAGGCGTCAGTGGCAGTGCACCCAAATATTGTGACTTTGGTGGCAGCATGTGCCTTCACACCGTAACCCCTCTGAGGTATTGTTGAAGAGTGCTGGGGTGGACTCCGCATGCATTCAAATAATAAAATGATTGGAATCTGGTACACGAGTCAGTGCACCCAAATATTGGGCCTTTGGTGCCAGCTAGTGCCTTCACACCGTAACCCCTCTGAGGTATTGTGGAAGAGTGCAGGGGTGGACCCGGCATTCAAATATTAAAATATTTGGAATCAGGTACACGCGTCAGTGCACCTAAATATTGGGCCTCTGGTGCCAGCGAGTGCCTTCACACCGTAACCCCTCTGAGGTATTGTGGAAGAGTGCAGTGGTGGAGGTTTTGGGAATACAGAAGAGATCCCCGATCTATTTAGTTACATCAGCATCAGGGGAGTGATAGCTGCTGATCCAGGACTGATTCATTTTTATAAATGTCAGCCGGTCTATAGAGTCAGTGGACAGACGCACTCTTTTGTCTGTGATAAAACCTCCAGCGGTACTGAATGTCCTTTCAGAAAGCACGCTGGAGGAAGGGCAACCTAGTAGCTACATAGCATATTGGCTAAGTTCTGGCCAGTGATCCAATCTCAACACCCAGTAAGCCAGTGGATCATCTGCTGTAAAGGTATCCAGGTCTGCCCTTGCCCCTAGGTAGTCCTTGCCCCAGGTAGTCACCATACGGTGAAGACACTGGCAATGGGTGCCTACATTTGACGTCCCTGGGCGTCGTGGACTTAATTTTTCTAAAAAGGCATCAGTCAAGCGGCCCCAGCCTTCACCGCTCTTCCTCTGATAAACAGCAGCCTCAGAAGCACCTGTGTCATCACTTGGTAACCTACCAGTGCCTGGAAAGGTGTTACACATGTGTCGCTTTAGAGTGTCCTCAAGTTGTTTCATCCTGTGCGCCCAGGATGAGCTCTGCAACCTTACCCTTGTATCGTGGATCAAGAAGGGTTGCCAACCAGTAATGATCCCTCTCCTTGATAGCACTAATCTTGGGGTCCTTTAGCAGGCTTTGCAGGATAAATGAGCCCATGCAGCGTAGGTTGGAGGTGGCATTAGCTTCAGAGTGTTCCTGGTCGCTGAGGATGACCGTATTGTGCACTACCTCCTCCCAGCCACGTACTAGTCCTTGGGTTTCTGGGGACACAAACCCTCCCTTGAGGAATCCCCACCTTCAATGCCCCCACAACTTAAATATTTCTCCTCCTCCTCATCCTCCTCATCCTCCTCATCCTCCTCCTGTCTGATCTGAGGACCCTCAGGAATGCTGTCGGCGTAAAGACTGGGGCCTTGAGAGCTAGAGAAGTCCTCCTCTTCCTCCCGCTGCTCTGCCTCTAGTGCCACATCTATAATTCCCCGCAGAGTGCACTCCAGCAGGAAAACTAAAGGAATTGTGTCACTGATGCATGCACTGTCCCTGCTCACCATCCTCGTTGCCTCCTCAAATGGTGACAGTACAGTGCATGTATCCTTGATGATCAGTCACTGCGGGGGGGAAACAAGTTGACCTGAACCTGTCCTTGTGCCATACTCACACAGGTACTCATTGATGGCCCTCTGCTGCTTGTGCAGACGCTGCAGCATTTCCAATGTCGAGTTCCACCTGGTGGGCATGTCACAGATCAGACAGTTTGTGGGAAGGTTTTAGTTTCTGCCAGGCGAACACTTGCTGGGAATGACCGTTTGAAGTGTCTGCAGACTTTTCTGGTCTTGCTGAGAAGCTCTTCCAGCCCTGGGTACCTGGTTAGGAAATGCTGTACCACCAGATTTAGGATGTGTGCTAGGCATGGTACATGCGTCAACTTACCCAGGCGTAGGGCAGAGAGGAGGTTGCTGCCAGTATCACAGACGACCATTCCCAGCTCAAGCTGGCGTGGTGTTAACCATCTCTGCGCCTGCCCCTGCAGAGCTGACAGAATTTCTGGCCCGGTGTGGCTCCTGTCCACTAAATAAACCAACTCAAGCACAGTATGGCATCTTTTTGCTTGAGCCATTGCATAGCCCCTGCCACACGTAGGTTTAACTGCCACTTTGCCAGAGACATTGAATGAGGAGGAAGAGGTGGAGGAGGAAGAGGTGGTGGAGCAGACAGACCTCAAATAAGCAGCTTTCTGGAGGCGTGGTGGATGAGCAAGCTCCAGCACAGAGCCCCGTCCTGGATCCCATCCTGCTGCAAGCAGAGTTACCCAGTGTGCCGTGAAGGAAATGTAACGGCCCTGTCCATGCTTGCTGGACCACGTGTCTAAAAGTAATGCTGCTGACTGCCTTTCCCAATGACTCCATAACATTGTCTTCCACCTGCTGGTATAGTGCTGGAATGACCTTCCGTGAAAAGAAATGGCATTTTGGAACCTGCCACTGTGGTACAGCACATTCGGCAAATTCACGGAAGGAAGCAGAGTCCACCAGCTGGAAAGGTAGCAGCTGTAATGCGAGTAATTTTGACAAGCTGGCATTTAGACGTTGTGCATGTGGATGATTGGGACAATATTTTTTCTTCCACTGCAGCAGCTGGGGCAATGAAATCTGACTGCATAAATCTGCAGCTGATGGGATACTGGCAGAATCAGAGGAAGGACGTGGTACACCCATTACTGTAGCATCATCCCTGTCAGTGGAGCTTGTAGGCAATGACATGGCAGGACATATAGTGGGAGTAGAGACAGATGAGGGGGAGGAGGACCTATGCAAAGTGTTGTGCCAATGGGAACGTGGCAGGTGGTCATATTTTGCCTAAAGCACGTGGTACCCAAGTGTCTGATGTCTTTTCCACGCTCGATCCTCTTCCGACATAGCTTACAAATAGCAACGTTGCAGTCTGCTGCACATGTCGTGAAGAACTCCCAGACAACAGAGATCCTGGATTTGTGCTACGAGACAAAAGCGCTCTGCACCATAGCAGCTCTGACATCTGATGCCTTGGACTGGCTACGGTTGCTCGTAGAGGATGTTCTGCCTCATTTTTGTTGTGCCTCCTCTTCCTCCTCCCTTGACTCCTCTGTTCGATCAGGCACCCAGGTGGAGTCAGTGACCTCATCATCATTGTCATCACCCCCTATCTCTTCGTCACTGGAGCCAACCTTGCAATATGCTGCAGCTGCTGGGGGAACATGAGTGCCAGTTCTTTGTGTGTCACTGGCACCCCCTCCCTCTAGGCTGATTATACTCCCTTCCTCAACCTCAGAGTTTGAATCAGAGCACTGGAGTTGCTGCGCATCCTCAAGCAGCATGTCACTGTCACTGTAGTCAAACAATTCAGCTGACTCCTCCGTGTGTGATATTGAGGCTACGGCAGGAGTAGCTGTGGACATGGAGGCAGAACTAGATCTTTTGGCAGCTGAGGTGGACTGTAAACCACTACAAGCCTGGCTGGCAGAGGACTCGGAGGATGAGGATAGCCTGGTTAGCCAATCCTGCAAATCCTCTGTATGTTGCTGCTGCTTAAGACGGCCAGCACCAATTTGAAAGTAAAATTGTGCTCCTGCAGAGGATGCACCACGTCCACGACGACCAGGGGCACAGCCTTCCGATGCAGAGGCTGCTTGCCCTCTTATCTGTGTCTGGGAGCATCTGCCTGTCCTTTTTGGTCTTTCTGACATTTATATATAAATAAAAAGATATACAGATTTTCCAGAACAATGCTATAAGTCAGTGATACACCATGATAGCCTGATAGCCTTTGCAGTGGCAACACACAGATTCAAATTCACACAACTCTGGTATAAGTCAGTGATACAGCCTGATAGCCTGGCAGCAGCTGGCAGTGAGAAGACACAGATTACAATTCCCAGACATCTGCTAGAAGTATGTGGGACCCCCTGATAGCTGGCAGTGAGAAGTCACAGATTACAATTCCCACATATCTACTAGAAGTATGTGGGACCCCCTGATAGCTGGCAGTGAGAACACACAGATTACAATTCCCAGATATCTGCTAGAAGTATGTGGGACCCACTGATAGCTGGCAGTGAGAAAACACAGATTACAATTCCCAGATATCTGCTAGAAGTATGTGGGACCCCCTGATAGCTGGCAGTGAGAAGACACAGATTACAATTCGCAAATATCTGCTAGAGGTATGTGGGACCCCCTGATAGCTGGCAGTGAGAAGACACAGATTACAATTCCCAGATATCTGCTAGAAGTCTGTGAGACCCCAATAGCTAGCAGTGAGAAGACACAGATTACAATTCCCAGATATCTGCTAGAAGTATTTGGGACCCCTGATAGCTGGCAGTGAGAAGACACAGATTACAATTCACAGAAATCTGCTAGACGTCTGTGAGACACACATAAAAGAACGGAGTGAAAAAAATGGAGAATAGATGGCACTTAGATGGGAGGAGGAAAAAAGAAAACTGGGTTTGATCGCTAGAACACCTAGAACGGTAGATCCCAAACTACCATAGAAATTGATATACAAAAAAGAGAGAGTGGTGCAGCACTCGCGTGAATAACCTACCCCCAGGTGGATTAAGTCACAAAGGAATGACATATGTCGTAGAGTCGAAGAGGATCTTAAATCAAGTACATAGAAAAAAACAAAACAACTTCTCATAGTGTACATCTGAGGGGAAATGTAGATCGTGCTCTTTTTTAACCATACGGTATACCACTCACATTTTAAAGAGTGTCCAAACGCTCAATAAATTCAGCTTGCAGGTGTTTTTTGGGCATACCCGTCTACCTCAAATCGGTTGAGATCTTGATGTATCTTCGTTTCTCAAATGAAACAGAATTGACATGAAAATAGTGCAGACCATTTATATCCAAATTTGCAACAAATGAAGAAGGTTAGCATTTCATTCTTGGACACAGGCTACATAGGGCTCTATTACATTGTCAGTGCAAATTCGTACACACAGCGCAATTTTTTTTGCGCACAGCGTTAAACGTTAATGCGCGTAAATTAACCCTGGTATTACGATCCGAGCGCATTTTTTCATCCGTCAAAAAATAATGCGCGTAAAAAAAGACGTGCAAAAACGCGCGCGCATTAACGTTGCGCGCAGACTGTTTTTTTTTTCTAAATGTAATGTTTAATGTAAGGGAAGCCATTATTACAGAACCGGACAGTAAGCCAAAAAGGCGCAAAATTCTGCCCCTTAATATGCTATTCACGCAGCCTATTTAACAATTACCCGTATTCAAAGACTGCTCCCAAACACCTCACACTGACAGGCATACATTTTATTGTTCCTTCAAGGCAACTTATTGAGGCAGATATAAATGTTTACACGACTGAATGTTAAAAAGCTATAGTATAGCAGGTCTAAAACTAGGGCAATGTAGAGTTCATTTAAAGGCCTACTTTTGGATTGTTCACTGATAAGTAATTGCTCAGACAGTATCTTTTTCAGTGTTCCTTTGATTAAATCAAAAAGGCTTGTCAGCAATTAACACTACATTGGCGAAAAAGACTCCTACGAGGAGATATACTTTACAGTAAGGCAGGAAAAAATTTTCAATTGATTGAGGCATCAACTAGTACAACAGGAGAGCTGCAGACTACACGAGCATTATACAGTTAGTTACAGAAAGCAAAGTAGGTATCCCACAGATGCAAAACAAAATGAATATGTGGGGGGGGGGCTATTTTTTTTTTGAGAAAGGATTTTACCAGGAAGGATACATTGAGATTTCTCTTGTTCTCAAATAAGCCCTGGGTGGCGAGTCTGTACCGTTGGGTGTCTTGCCCAAGGGCACTTACTGGAGAGGAGCTCTTGTTGGGATTGGGCCCATGTCTCCACAGGCTCTCTCCATGCAGAGCAGTGATGTTACCTCTACTCCACCCAGCCGGCACCTATTAAGCTACCTTATATTCCATTACTAACTAAATGTGGTGGACATGAGCATTTTAGGGTTTCTGCCAATGTACACTGAAGAAAAAAAACCACTGCTGTTATTTACCTGAATTCCTACGAGGTACGCTGCAACATTACATAAGAATAGATAATTTGCACATTTATACCAAGTCTTGGGTACGTGCTGTACATATGGGGGGAGCAGGGAGTTGTGTGAACATATTTAAGGGGTCACAATGCACTGCTTTCATCAGTCCTATGTTAGGAAGGAGGTAGTGCCCTTCACAACAGAAATGGCTACACGTATTTGAAATTAAGAGCGTAAGTGCCCTGTTTGGATGGATGACACAATCTTCCGTTTTGGGGAGGTGGAGTAGGAGGGGCAGGTGGCATTGAGAATGGAGGTATACCAGGAACACCCATTCCCATCATAGTAACAAAGCTAGAGTGATCAATGGGTGGAGGTGGTGGTGGTGGGGGAGGAGCATACAAAAGACCAGATGTTCCTGGAGGCAGTGGAGGAGGCAGTGGCGGACCACTAGGCGGCAGTGGTGGCTGAACCCCTTGGGGTGGTGGCACTAAGGAGCCTGATGTCTGTATGTTAAATGGAGATGTTGTGCCAGCTCCTTGCTGCTGCCATGGCGGAAGAGAGGCTGTGCCAGAGGAAGTGTTTGCTGAGCTCTGCTGCCAAGGAAGTGGAGCACCTGGTTGTGGGGCACCTGCAGCCTGCTGCTGTTGCCATGGTGGTAAGGATGGTGGTAAGGATGGGGTTGTGGGTGGTGGTGGAGGTGCAGGTCTGCTGGGGGGTGGTGGTGGAGGCGGAAGCATTAGTCCCATGGGGTGAGAGTGCAAAAGACCCATATGAGGGCTATGGGGAAGGGTCCCGTGGTGAGGCTGCATCCAGTGATGTTGAGGACCAGTAGGATTATGCTGGAGAGGAGGACCATTCCCAGCTGCACCCATAGATTGAGGGAAAGCATGTGGACCACCATGGATAGACTGAAATGGACGATCTGACCCCATCCAGGGTGGTCGGTTCATTAGAGGTTGACCTGCTGTTAGTGTAGAAGGCCGTGGTGCTCCTTGAATGGGAGTATGGGATTGAGTACTAGTTGGGCCCATAGAAGAGAGAACTGGTGCTTCCCCAACTCTGCCATTAGATAGAGATATTCCTTATCCATTCTTACTTTGTCTCTTACAGATTGTGGCTCGCCAGGACGAACAGGAACACTGTTAAACTTGCAGTAAAATGCTATATGCCCTGCACCACCACATTTTGTGCAAAGCGTGTTGTTTGTTATGCTTCTAGTTTCAGTGCTCTGCCATGGCCGCAGGATCCTGTTGTCATCCTCCCGCAATGTTTCATTGAGCCTGGCTAATTCACGCAGCTGCATTTTACGTAAGTCTTTCTTATTCTTCTGGAGTCTCTATTCTCTGTTTTAGGATATTACGGATCTGATCTATTATTATTATTATTATTCTTTATTTATAAAGCGCCAGCATATTCCGCAGCGCTGTACAATAAGCACAGTATAGACAGGGTTAAAATACATTGAACAACATTTGACAAACAGTACAGGAGGAGATGAGGGCCCTATTCCCGTAGGAACTCACAATCTGGGAGGGTTGGGGTTGGAAACAGGAGGAGAGGACTGTAAGGTGAGAGTTATTGATGGTTGCGTCAGTGAGTTGGGTGGTAGGCTTCCCTAAATAGGAATGTTTTAAGGGAGCGTTTGAAGGAAGAGAAGTTAGGGGAAAGTCTGACAGTACGAGGGAGAGCGTTCCAGAGAGTGGGGGCTGCACGTGAGAAATCCTGCAGTCTATCATGGGAAGAGGTGATGCGGGGAGAAGCTAGGCGCAGGTCACTGTTTGACCTTAGGGAGTGGGCTGGGGTGTATTTGGTGATTAGTGAGGACAGGTAGTGGGGAGCTGAGTTAGTGAGGGTTTTGTAGGTAAGGATAAGGATTTTGAACTTAATTCTGCAGTGGATGGGGAGCCAGTGAAGGGACTCGCAGAGGGGAGCGGCAGAGACAGAGCGGCGGGTGAGGTGAATTAGCCTGGCGGAGGCGTTCAGGATGGATTGTAGGGGGGAGAGGCGGGACAGAGGAGGCCAGATAAGAGATTATTGCAATAGTCGAGTCGGGAGATTACCAGGGCGTGTATGAGTTGTTTTGTGGTGACAGCGGTAAGAAATGGCCGAATTCTGGAAATATTACGCAGTTGGTATCGGCAGGAGGAGGAAAGAGACTTGATGTGGGGGATGAAGGAAAGAGCAGAGTCAAGTGTAACTCCAAGACAGCGAACTTGGTTTGATGGGGAGATGGTGATACCCTCCACCGTGATAGAGAAGTCAGGAGGTGGGGAGGCATTGGAGGGAGGAATAAGTAGGAGTTCAGTCTTTGACATGTTGATCTTTAGGTGGTGGGAGGCCATCCAGGAGGAGAAGCCAGATGAACAGTCACTGACTTTTGAAAGGACAGGGGGAGAGAGATCAGGGGTAGAGAGGTAGATCTGAGTGTCATCAGCGTAGAGGTGGTAATTAAAGCCAAAGCTGTTGATGATTTTGCCCAGGGAGGAGGTGTAGATGGAAAAGAGCATAGGACGAAGGACAGAGCCTTGAGGTACACCAATAGATAGAGGCAATGAGGAGGAGGAGTTACCAGCAAAGGACACACAGAAGGACCTGTTGGATAAATAGGAGTCAACCCAAGCAAGTGCAGTGTCACCGAGACCCAGAGAGTTGAGGGTCTGTAGAAGGAGGGGGTGGTCAACAGTGTCAAAAGCAGCCGAGAGGTCAAGCAGGATGAGAATAGAATAGTGGCTGTGTTTTTTAGCAGTTAGGAGGTCGTTGGTGACTTTGGTGAGGGCAGTTTCAGTTGAGTGTAGGGGATGGAAGCCAGATTGCAGGGGGTCAAGTAGGGAATTGGAGGACAGGAAGAGGGAGAGGCAGTTGAAGACTAGTTTTTCTAAGAGCTTTGATGTGAAGGGAAGCAGGGATACAGGGCAGTAGTTGGATGGAGAGTTGGGATCTAGGGATGGTTTCTTTAGTAAAGGGGTAACTAGCGCGTGTTTGAAGGTGGATGGAAAGGAGCCAGTGGAGAGAGATAGGTTGAAGATGTGTGTGAGAGCAGGGGTGAGGGAGGAGGAGAGGGGAGGAATTAGATGTGAGGGAATGGGGTAGGGCGGGCACGTGGTGAGATGTGAGGAGGACAATAAGGAATTGACTTCCTCCTCAGTGGCTGGGAGGAAGCGGCAGAGGGTGGCAGAGGGGACCTGTGGGAGTGGAGGTGGCAGATAACTATCTTGTGTTGGGATGTTGCTTCTGATAGTTAAAGTTTTACTGAGGAAGTAGTCTGCCAGGTCTTGAGCGCTGAAGGCAGCTGTGGGGGGAGGTGCAGGTGGGTAGAGGAGGGTGTTGAAGGTGGACCAGAGCCGTTTAGGGTTGGAGGACAGCGTAGATATAAGAAATGAGAAGAAGGATTGTTTGGCCAAGTGGAGGGCAGAGGTGTATGACTGGAGAATAAACTTGAAGTGAACAAAATCAGCTTCAGAGCGGGATTTCCTCCAGGCACGCTCTGCAGTGTGGGAGCATTTTTGCAGGTAGTGAGTCTGGAGGGTGTGCCAGGGCTGAAGCTGGCGGCGTGGGGCCTTACAGAGTCGAAGAGGAGCAAGAGTGTCTAGAGCAGAGATAAGCGTAGTGTTGTAGTGATTAGTGGCAGCATCAGGGCAGCTGAAGGATGAGGTATGAGGGAGGTGGTGAAGTAGGTTGGAGAATTGATGGGGGTCCACAGCATGTAGATTTCTGCGAGTGTGTGTGCGGGGTGGGGGAGCAGGGTGTTTAGGAAGTCCAGATAGGTCGAAAGAGAGAAGGTGGTGGTCAGAGATGGGGAAAGGGCGACATTTGAACTCAGAAATGGAGCAGAGGTTGGAAAAGACAAGGTCAATAGCGTGACCATCGCGGTGGGTAGGGAGGAGGGAGGATTGTGTGAGTCCAAGGGAGGACGTGAGTGAAAGAAGTTTGGAGGCAGCAGGGGTGGAAGGATTGTCAATGGGAATGTTGAAGTCCCCGAGAATTAGGCATGGAAGATTAGAAGACAGGAAGTGAGAAAGCCAGGTAGCAAAGTGGTCAAAGAACTGGGAGGTTGGTCCCGGTGGGCAGTAGATGACTGCCACCCTGAGAGCCAGAGGAGAGAACAGGCGGATGCAGTGTGTCTCGAAGGAGGAGAAGGAGAGGGATGGGGTGGAGGGAGATGCTGGTAGGTGCAGGTGGGAGAGAGCAGGATTCCGACCCCACCACCATTTCTCTCACCCGGTCTGGGGGTATGGCTCAAGTGTAGACCGCCATGTGAGAGAGCAGCAACGGAGGCCGTGTCAGAGGGAGTTAGCCAGGTTTCAGTTAAAGCCAGGAGGTTGAAGGAGTTTGAAAGGAAGAGGTCATGGATTGCTGTGAGTTTGTTGCACACAGAGCGAGCGTTCCAGAGGGCGCAGGAGAAAGAGGACAGGCGCTGAGGGATTATGGGAATGAGGTTGCTGGGCTTGCAGGGAGGTGATTTATGTGTGATGGAGATAGGATGAGAGGGAAGTATTGGATGTGTTGTGGGGCCAGGGTTAGGGGATATGTCACCTGAATAGAGTAACAGCAGGAGGGTGAGAAAGAGAAGGTGGGAATGGGATTTGTGGGAGTGGGAGTGATTGGCAGCACGAGAGATAGAGGGAGACCATGTTCTGAGGAAACAAAGGAGCTCATGCGAGGCCATCATGTGGGACGAGAGGAGGGAGGGAGAGATGCAGATAGTGTAGGGGTCGGTGGTAGAGGGGCAGGAGTTCCATTTAAGGAGAAAGGTAGAAGTAAAGAGCAGAAGCGTGAGAGAAAGCATGATATAGATGTGCGTTTACCCAGAGTAAAAAGTGGGCCTTGCAGTTCTTTCCTCCAGACCCGCAACTCCAGGAAATCAACTCTGAACGTCCACTTAGGATGCCACTTAACTCCAGGATATCAACTCTGAACGTCCACTTACGTTCACCTCTCCTTGTTTGGGAGGGTCCATGCGTTCCTGCTCCTGAAACTCTTGTATTATTTTAGGACTCTGACTATCCCTGTTAAGCCCTCTGACCTCTCTCATCTCCAAAGAGCGATACACAGTTTTTTTGGGGGGGCAGGAGGCGGAGTCATATTACGCGTCCCATCACATTTCAATCTCAATTTTGTGTGGGCCTGGGTATCCCCCACCTCCTCACCTACTACGTGGTGACTCAACTGGCTGTGCTGACACACAGCAACTTTCCTAAATCTCTGGCACTGCCCCGATTTCACTGCCCTCGAACAGGCACCGACCAGGCACCGTATGTGCAGACAATTCGCCAACATTTGGCAAATTGCCTGCTCTCTGAATAGCCGAATAGCCAGGAAAGGTAACCGTACACTGAATTTCAGTGTTCGGTCACCTTTCGGCCACAATTCGGATCTCTTTGAATAACCCTGTTAGATTCTCGGTGTCGTGCACCACAGACTAAGACACAATTTTTCTGCACTTGAATGTGACAGGTGCATATCATTTCAATATTTGCACGCAGGGTCCAACACTGCACTCTTCCAGGAGACCAGGCCAGGAGTTGTGCCGGCTTCCAGAGCTCGCAGGGCTTGTCAGGAGGCGGGGCACGGCATGATGAGGCATGCCTGCCGGGTTTAAATACAGGCAGCGCAATCCAGCTCATCGCCCTGTCGTGGAGTTTGCTTCCCTCAGTGCTGACTGTCTCCAGGCGATTGACTACTTGGATGATTTTTCAGTCTCCGTTGTTACCTGGCTTGTATGAGGACCACCCCCGTATACCAGTCCTTGGCTATTCCCTGACCACTGTAACTCTGATCAATTTTTGGCTTATATGATAGATACCCCTCGTGTACCGTTTTGGCTATCCCTGACCACTCTAACACTGATGGATTTGTGTTAGAATGCATCTTTGTATGCTGTCTGGCCTATTTAAGATATACCCTGTCCTGTGTGTTGGTAAAACATTTCCCACTCGTTGTTGGTCAAACATTTCCCACTCGTTGTTGGTCAAACATTTCCCACTCGTTGGTGATAAAACATTTCCCATGGCTTCAAATCATGTTTAAACATGAGCAAAAGCAGTAAAAATTAGCTCAGCGCACAACGGTGAAATGGCTCAGCACTCAGCAGTGAAAGGGTTAAAAAAGTTTTTTTGTTTTTTTACAAAATGGCATTGTTTCCTGTCCACCAGGGCAGTACCCGGACCCCATACACCTTTTATAGCCAATATCTTGCATATATGCCCTCTTGGAGGGCACTTTCATTTTCGGAAGTTCAACCCCCATTGACTTGCATTACGTTCGATTTCGATTTTCAAACTTTTTTGGCCATGCAGGTGTTCGAGTTCGAACCGAACACGGGTGTGTTCGGCCCATCCCTAGTCGTGGAATATGAGAAAATTGTTGCCTTCATACTCTAAGGCTTGGAGTGAGACCAATCAATATCGCTCACTTGTCAGCATAGTGTAGTTTGAAAATATCAGGATGGAATTTCTCAGAGTCCTGCAAATTGAGAAGAACAACTCTGTTGGCTCACTCTCTGAAGGAGGGTGAGGTGTGTATTTGGAAAGATGTAGAGGGCTATTGGAAGCCAAGTATATAGAGTATGGATCAAAATAGTTTGTGTTATAGATTCAGGGGGACCAAGGATATGTATTTTATTCCATCTGCAGTTTTCATGGTAATCCATCTACGATATGATCAGGTCATCTTTTTCGGGCAGATCTATTTGGAAGGCAGACATATCAGTTTCTATAGTGCAATTGCTGTACTCCAAAGATGTTAGATGTTCTGCTTCCTCCTCGGTCAACTGCAGTGTAGAGGTTATCTGTGCTTCATGTCCTTAAACTGATTTTCAATTAGTGGTATGAGGACGAGTAGTGTAACTTCTCTAGCATTAATGGTAGCTTGTTTCGAGATGAAGTTATCAGATGTGTAGAAGGGGATGGTCTGCAAATCCTCCATATCCAAACCATAAAATCACATAGTGGGGCTCTGATGTGGAATGGAAGATTTGAGCTGACGTATCTGCCTAGAGCAGTGGTTCTCAACCCAGGGGGTATGCCAAGGGTTCTCACCCAGACCGGATGGGTTTTGAATCCTCTGCCCAGTTTTGTGATGAGTCTAGCCCCGGACATCCAAATAATCAAGAGAGCATGAGTGTAGAAGGTGCCATGCACCAAACCCTGCACATTCTGGCTCCTGCATATCCCCGCCCCTTACCATGCAGGACACAGAGGGGGCAAAATGCAGAGCTCCAATTGCAAAGTCTGCCTGTGTATCTCCCCTGCAAGCTGTCCATGCTCTTTCTGTGCTTTCATCAGCAGCAGGTCCTGTCAGGGAGATGACTCCTGCCAGCCCTTTATTTATACAATAGTCTCTTGTGGCCTCTAAATACTTGGGGCCCTATTACATTCTCTGCGCAATTGCGCTCGCACAGCTTAATTTTTTTGCGCACAAAAAAAAAACTTGATCGAGCGAAAATTAATGTGGTATTACGATCCGAGTGCATTTTTTCTTCCTTCAAGATTTTTTGAGCGCAAATCCGACGCGCAAAGATGTTCGCAAATGAACGTCGCGTGCAGGAAACGGTGGGCAGACTGTTTTCTCACGGGATTTGTCACGGGATTCAGCCAACAGCAATCACCCATTTCCAATAAAATTTTTACAAACTAAAAAAAAGAAAAAAAAAAGAATTAACAACCACCAGCCAAAAAAAGAAAAAATTAACAATGACACAATTTATTAATTTTAATGTTTGGGTATGTGTAGAATGTGTAACTGTACTGTGCTGTATTTTTTTTTTGTGCTGGTGTATTTCGTTTCGCCCAGAACGATCACATTTACAGTTACGACCTGCTGTACAAAGACGTTACGAAAATGCGCGCAAACTTTCGTTGCGCGAAGATTGTAATACCTTCCGTGTACCAGCGCACAAACGCATTTGCGCTGACAATGTTAAGTATAGGATGCGCGCAGGAAAATTCATTTGCGCAGGGTCAATCGCGATAGACGATTATGCGCATCGTTTGCGCGAACGTCGTAATACGACGTTCTGCACAAATGGTTTTGCACTCGTGCAAATGGGCATTTGCGAGCGCGCAAAACAAATGCTCGAAGAATGTAATAGGGCCCTTGGTTTTACTTGGATTGATTGCTATCTCCACATGTGACATGGTTGCTCTTAAATTATAAGAATATTAAGCAATTTAGATCCTAATCTTTGCTGCACTACTAACAGATGACAGATTGAGAGGTTTGACTTCATTACCAGTATTTCTCTTCCGGATTGTATTGCACTTTATGTACATTGGCGTATAGTAGGCAGCTTGAACTGCCGAGGTATAGCTTAAGAGTTAGTACATTGGTGTGTATATACAGTATATACTGGTGTGTAGGATTTTCACTACTCTCATATCAGCCATAATAATTTTGCATTTGTGTATTTGGATCTGTGCCGGGACTGTTTGGTCCACTATTCACAATTATATGGCTTTTATTACGTGGCGCATGTTCCAATAAAGATTTATTCATTAGAGCACCTCTTGTGGTAACCTGTTTGCTACCTTTTTTCTTTTCTCAGGGAGATGACTGACAGGACTTTGTCTCTTCCTTCCCTTTCTCCCTCTTCCTCTCCCCTCTCTTCTCCTCTCCACTCTGACCCCCTCCCTCCAATCTGACCCCACTCTTTCTCTAGCCATGAGTAGCTGTAGACTGGGATTGAATAGTTCCCAGTGTTCTTCCGAAGTTTCAACCATTCCCAAATCTGAATTTCTGAACTCAACTCTCAATTATTCTGGTCCAAACCGATAATACAACCTCTTGATTGGAATATATTCGGTAACAGGAAGCTAGTAATAGTAAGGGATAGCGGTTTGTACTGATTATCTCCTTTGCTGAATTTGAGCTGTTTTCTTTTGTCAATAAAATTAAAACAACAAAACCAATAAACCAATGAACTTTATGATTTAAATATGCATCAATTTGTTTAAAGATTGACAATGTCTGTGTGCTTAGAGTGGTTGTCAATTTCTTACTTGTTTTGAACCGTGCACGTTATTTGTATTATTTTATGTAATTTAGAATTCTACCAGGACGTATATTAAATGACATTTGCATGTTTTTGTTTGTAGGCTCTTTTCAGAAACATTTAATCCATGTATCATTGTAACAGTTGCAATGTGGACTATACAATTTTTCTTCTTGTGCATTTCTCATCTTCATTTTCAGTGAAAACGTGGATTTGTAACAAAACTGTGACAGCAAATTGAAATATTAATGGGATTACTGAAGTAAAAAAAATCTTGAGAACCTTTTAATGCAGGGGATACTACTGTCTGCAAATTATACTCCTCTTGATTAATTCTCTCTATGTCAACCTCTCCCCTTAGTTAGACACTGAATCTGGGACAGAAAATTGTACTCACTTCTGACCCCAAACATTTAGTCCCATTAATCACAGCCCAGTTTTGGTGTTTTAGTTCTAGAAATTAAGGGTTCTTTCTATCACTAAGCATCAATCAACTAAGATCCAGGTATCTGCTTATCATGAGCCATAAATCACAGGCACTTTTATCAGAGAAAGCAGGGGATATGTAAATGTGATTTCTGTCAACAATGAGAGGAAGTTGAATTAACTTCAAATACCCTATACTCTCCTCTCTTGTTTTATTTGTGACAAAATTTTGGATAAAATGTGGAGTAGAAAGAAATGTTCTGCCAGGTCCCATTATTGAAAATAAAGAATTCACACACATAGTCATGCAACATGGGGACAAATAAGTGCTATAAGTGCTGCTACATATGAACATGTTACTAATTTTGGCTTCTTTCATTCTTCAGTCAAAACATTTTAATTTTGTAAAAATCTATCACACATTCCTGATCTCAGAAACTGAATTTAGTACACATCTGCTATAAGGTTTCTAAAAAAAATAAAAAAAATAGGCAATATAATTAAGTCCTTAATCTTAGCTTATACAGAGAGTAGTCTTGATGGAAAATTACAGCCTCCACCTCCCTCAAAATTAATTTAGCATTTTAAAGGGATTTACTCAATTTTAACGCTTATTCTTATGGTTTGTTTTTCTTACTAAATATAAAACTAGCAGTGGCTGTTTTATTGCATCACATAAATAACAATCATCTTGAGCATTATACTGAAGTTATTACACATGTGTATATATATTTTTTATATATAAAATTATATATTATTATTATTATCAACGATTAGTTTAATACATCAAAGTTACATGGTGTAAGGTAATAACATGTCTTATGGAGGCTAGCAAATGAATAGGCTAATTTTACAGATGCAAATTGAAATGCACAAATGACAGCGGAGCTAATGATTTGTAAAAATATATTTGACTTTAAATCAATAACATATAAGATGCAATAGCATACTAAAAGGGGGGTATGGGGGGCAGGCCAACCTCTAGGTGACAGCCTGGCAGGGGTGCATATAGCTGGCTGTCACACTAAAAGGCTGGCCCACCCATGCAGCAATGCGGTCTATGCTACCCAGGGGCGGATCCAGAGACTAGTCTCGGGAGGGGCACTGACAGAAAATAAGGTGTTTTAGCAGAGAGCCGGACTCACGAGAATTTACAGAGGGCCCGGCTCACAGGAGCTTACAATCTAGAGGAGCAGAGGGCCGGGCTCACAGGAGGCTTACAATCTAGAAGAGCAGAGGGCACCCAGGAGCTTACAATCTAGAGGAGCAGAGGGCACCAGGAGCTTACAATCTAGAGGAGCAGAGGGCACCCCAGGAGTTTACAATCTAGAGGAGCAGAGGACACCCAGGAGCTTACAATCTAGAGGAGTAGAGGGCACCCCGGATTTACAATCTAGAGGAGCAGAGAGCCCCCAGCTCACACATGGATTGCCCCCAGCTCACACATGGATTTGCCCAGCTCATGGATTTGCCCCCAGGTCATGGATTTGCCCCCAGCTCATGATTTGCCCCCAGCTCATGGATTTGCCCAGCTCATGGATTTGCCCCAGCTCATGGATTTGCCCCCAGCTCATGGATTTGCCCAGCTCATGGATTTGCCCCCAGGTCATGGATTTGCCCGCCAGCTCATGGATTTGCCCAGCTCATGGATTTGCCCCAGCTCATGGATTTGCCCCAGCTCAATGGATTTGCCCAGCTCATGGATTTGCCCAGCTTACACATGGATTTGCCCAGCTCTCACTGGATATTGCTCCAGGCCTCCAGCTCCGGCAGGGGTTGAGGGGACCCCAGTCCGCCGGGCAGCGCGGGAGTGCTTGCCCGGTCCTGAAGAGTCCGTCCTGTTGGAGGTGATGCGGCTGCGTGGCGTGCGTGCGCAGGTCAACGCGGTCCGGCCAGTCAGGTGGTACAGAGACTCAGTACCACCTGATTAGCCGGACCACGTGACCGGCTGCGCCTGCACGCAACCGCTTCCCTTTAACAGGACGGACTCTTCAGGACCGGGCAGGCACTCCCGCGCTGCCCGGCATCTGGGTCCCCGGCTCAAATCTCGGGGGGGGCAATTGCCCCGTTGCCCCCCCCTGGATCCGCCCCTGATGCTACCATGAAGGACAGACCTCGTGGCTACGAGGCAGACAGTCTGCCTCCGTGACTCCGTCCCATCCTCCTGCACTTCCTGTCCCCGTGCTGGAGGGAGGAAAGTGAGGAGTGAGGTGAGCAGGGCTGTAGGAGGAGACATTGATCGGTAAGTGGTGGGTGTTGTGAGAGTGCAGTATAGGCAGGGCCGGTGCTCCCACTAGGCAAGCTAGGCACCCGCCTAGGGTGCGCGCCCCCTAGTGGAGCAGACGACCCTGGCCCGGGTTCCATTATTGTACCCGTTTCTCATTGCACGGCTCGCGGACTGCAAAGCCGACAGTGGTGCGGAAGGTGGGCGTCTTATAGTGACTCACGTGCGCCACCTGAGGCAAATGAAAGAAAAAAAGAGGCAAAAGAAAGGCACAGAAGAAAGAAAAATCGAGGCAGATGTTAGACAGTGGCAGATGAAAGAAAGTTGCAGATGAAAGAAAGTGGCAGATGAAAGAAAGAGGCAGATGTGGCAGATGAAAGAAAGAGGCAGATGAAAGAAAGAAAGAGGCAGATGTAACAGTGGCAGATGAAAGAAAGAGGCAGATGAAAGAAAGAAAGAGGCAGATGTAAGACAGTGGCAGATGAAAGAAAGAAAGAGGCAGATGTAAGACAGTGGCAGATGAAAGAAAGAGGCATATGTAACAGTGGCAGATGAAAGAAAGAAAGAGGCAGATGTAAGACAGTGGCAGATGAAAGAAAGAAAGAGGCAGATGTAAGACAGTGGCAGATGAAAGAAAGAAAGAGGCAGATGTAACAGTGGCAGATGAAGAAGAGGCAGATGAAAGAAAGAGGCAGATGTAAGACAGTGGCAGATGAAAGAAAGAAAGAGGCAGATGTAACAGTGGCAGATGAAAGAAAGAGGCAGATGAAATAAAGAAAGAGGCAGATGTAAGACAGTGGCAGATGAAAGAAAGAAAGAGGCAGATGTAACAGTGGCAGATGAAAGAAAGAGGCAGATGAAAGAAAGAAAGAGGCAGATGTAAGACAGTGGCAGATGAAAGAAAGAAAGAGGCAGATGTAAGACAGTGGCAGATGAAAGAAAGAAAGAGGCAGATGTAACAGTGGCAGATGAAAGAAAGAGGCAGATGAAAGAAAGACAGAGGCAGATGTAAGACAGTGGCAGATGAAAGAAAGAGGCAGATGAAAGAAAGTGGCAGATGAAAGAAAGTGGCAGATAAAAGAAAGAGGCAGATGTAAGACAGTGGCACATGAAAGAAAGAAAGATGCAGATGAAAGAAAGAGGCAGATGTAAGACAGTGGCAGAAGAAAGAAAGAAAGAAAGAAAGAAAGAAAGGCAGATGAAAGAAAGAAAGAAGAAAGAAGAAAGAAAGAAAGAAAGAAAGAAAGAAAGAAAGAAAGAAAGAAAGATAGAAAGAAAGAAAGAAAGAAAGAAAGAGGCAGATGTAAGACAGTGGCAGATGAAAGAAAGAGGCAGATGAAAGAAAGAAAGAAAGAAAGAGGCAGATGTAAGACAGTGGCAGATGAAAGAAAGAAAGGCAGATGAAAGAAAGAAAGAAAGAAAGAAAGAAAGAAAGAAAGAAAGAAAGAAAGAAAGAAGAAAGACAGAAAGAAAGAAAGAGGCAGATGTAAGACAGTGGCAGATGAAAGAAAGAAAGAAATACGCAGATGAAAGAAAGAAGAAAGAAAGAAAGAAAGAGGCAGATGAAAGAAAGAAAGAAAGAAAGAAAGAGGCAGATGTAAGACATTGGCAGATGAAAGAAAGAAAGGCAGATGAAAGAAAGAAAGAAAGAAAGAAAGAAAGAAAGAAAGAAAGAAAGAAAGAAAGAAAGAAAGAAGCAGATGTAAGACAGTGGCAGATGAAAGAAAGAGGCAGATGTAACAGTGGCAGATGAAAGAAAGAGGCAGATGAAAGAAATAAAGAGACAGATGTAAGACAGTGGCAGATGAAAGAAAGAGGCAGATGTAACAGTGGCAGATAAAAGAAAGAGGCAGATGAAAGAAAGTGGCAGATAAAAGAAAGAGGCAGATGTAAGACAGTGGCACATGAAAGAAAGAAAGAGGCAGATGAAAGAAAGAGGCAGATGTAAGACAGTGGCAGATGAAAGAATGAAAGGCAGATGAAAGAAAGGCAGATGAAAGAAAGAAAGAAAGAAAGAAAGAGGCAGATGTAAGACAGTGGCAGATGAAAGAAAGAAAGAAAGAAAGAAAGAGGCAGATGAAAGAAAGAAAGTGTCAGATGTAAGACAGTGGCAGATGAAAGAAAGAAAGAGGCAGATGAAAGAAAGAGGCAGATGTAAGACAGTGGCAGATGAAAGAAAGAAAGAAAGAAAGGCAGATGAAAGAAAGAAAGAAAGAAAGAAAGAAAGAAAGAAAAGAAAGAAAAGAAAGAAAGAAAGAAAGAAAGAGGCAGATGTAAGACAGTGGCCGATGAAATAAAGAAAGGCAGATGAAAGAAAGAAAGAAAGAGGCAGATGAAAGAAAGAAAGAGGGAGAAAGAAAGAAAGAAAGAAAGAAAGAAAGAAAGAAAGAAAGAAAGAAAGAAAGAAAGAAAGAAAGGCAGATGTAAGACAGTGGCAGATGAGAGAAAGAAAGAGGCAGATGAAAGACAGTGGCAGAAGAAAGAAAGAAAGAAAGAAAGAAAGAAAGAAAGAAAGAAAGAAAGAAAGAAAGAAAGAGGCAGATGTAAGACAGTGGCAGATGAAAGAGGCAGATGAAAGAAAGGCAGATGTAAGACAGTGGCAGATGAAAGAAAGAAAGAGATAGCTGTAACAGTGGCAGATGAAAGAAAGAAAGAGGCAGATGAAAGAAAGAAAGGCAGATGTAAGAACAGTGGCAGATGAAAGAAAGAGGCGATGTAAGACAGTAGCAGATGAAAGACAGGGCGAGATGAAAGAAAGAAAGAGGCAGATGAAAAAGTGGCAGATGAAAGAAAGTGACAGATGAAAGAAAGAAAGTGGCAGAGGGAAGAAAGAATAGGCAGATGAAAGAAAGAGGCAGAATGAAAAGTGGCAGATGAAGAAAGAAAGTGGCAGAGGAAAGAAAGAAATAGGCAGATGAAGGAAAGAAAAAGGCAGATGAAAAAGTGGCAGATGAAGAAAGAAAAGTGACAGATGAAAGAAAGTGGCAGAGGAATAGAAAGAAATAGGCAGATGAAAGAAAGAAATAAGCACAGAGGCAGGGGAAAGAAGAGGCACAGACCGATCCTGGGCCCGACCAGCGGAGGGGGTAAGACGGGCACTGACCGAC